>CM070547.1:42791138-43163111 GCA_036346405.1 Phyllostachys edulis | reverse complement strand
CTTACCCAAGCTCGTGTACAAAGACACCATCACTTGTCCAGACCAAAAGCTCATTTAAATTGAAAAATTTAGCTCATAAAACAGATACGAAGATCTGAAACAAAAGTATATAATGAAAGTTGTGTTTATCCCATAATTGTCGGGTTATTCCCGACAATCAGCTACCGTTTCTAAACTTGTATGACTAAGCAAACTCGAATAATATATTTCAATCATCCTAACTCAAACATGTGGTACTGGAATAATTCAAGGATAACCTCAATGAATTAGGAGATAACTAATCTACACATCACAAAAATAGCGACATTATCAAAATAGCATGCAAGCAATTATCATTGCACTAACTTAACAAAACTGGGATCAAATATGATGCAAAAGAAAGTTCAAATGATGTTTGCCTTGCTGGTAGCTTAGTTTCTCTCCCTCAGTAGCGTATAGATCAATATCGATAGGCTCAGAATCTATATAAATACAATACCGAATAAACATCAAGAAATACCTCAAAATTCAAAATACTAAAAAATGCATGATTTTTCTACAGTAGCTAAGTCATGATTTTATATGAATTTAGGTGAAAGAATTATTCCATTTGGATTTAGTATGTGAGAGTTATTAATGTTTGAAAATCAGCTTTCAGGAAATTCCAGATTAAATCAATTCGGTTACTGTTCATGTAAATTAATTATTTGGGCAAAATTTGTAGAATAGTAGTGGGACAAAGAATTATATGGATAATTATATAATATTAATACAAGACTAAAACAGTTGAGTTTACCCCAATTGGAGTTTTCATGATTTAGTTATGAATTTCTAAAGTTATCAGCACTTCCTTTTGTAAAAATAATAGTGTTAATGGATCAATCTCCAAAATAATACACTCTGCTACAGAGACATGTTTGAAACTAATTTTAATATAAAGTTCATTAAAAATGAAAATTATTAGAAGTGGTTTCATCCATTTTGGAGTTGAGATGAATTAGTTATGTATTTTTGAAGTTATACATATTTTATAGTGTGCAAATAATTCAATTTCGGATTTTCTAAGCCGTTTATTACTTTTCTTACCGGGAGCTAGTCTAGCCGCGGTCGCTAATCAGCGGGGCCCTGGTTCAACTGTTGACTCGGTCCAAATTGACCCAGCCCAGCTGTGATGAAGACGAAAACATATTTTAGAAAATGCGCTTTCCTATTACCAATACGTACTTCTTCTTTACGCTTATATGGAATACGTTTTCCTTAAAGGAAAACGCATCACATGAATTTACATTATCACTAAACCGGTCATGGGCCCACATGTCAAACACTCCTAGATCTAAACAGTTTCAACTAAATCCCTAATTGAGATTAACCCCGTCGGGCCTACACGTCATATGCTCAGTAAGGAAATACTTAAACACTAAGGATTAACCATTACCTAAACTACCAGCTGTTAAGCCGAGCTCTCGCCGTGAGCACTCCAGCGCGATCACGCGGGGCAGACATGGTGAGGTCAGCGATTCGGTGAAGAAGGACAGCTCCGGGCTCGAGATAACCACGACCAGGTGCGGGAGGTCTTCGCGAAGTCGCACAAAGTGGCGTGGGAACCGGAGGTGGATGACGTCGAGCTCCCGGTGGCCAGAGGAGGAGACGACGGTGCGGTGCTCGCGGAGAAGATGCTACAGATGTCGAGGAGACTCGGGGAAGGGCGCGTCGGCGTCGCCTCACCACCAGGAACACGAAACCGAGCTCGCTGAAGGCAGAGCAACACTACGGTGGTCTGGACAGTGACGACGGTGGTGCGGCCATGGAGCTTCACGGCGACATGCTCGACCTGGCAACAAGAAAGGGTAGGGAGCTCAAATGAGAACGAGCAAGACCCCCAGATGCATAGCTAAGGGAGGAGGCTCACCGAAGTGGACCAATTGCTCGGAGGCGGTGGGTCACCACAGATGAGGAAGACGAAAGCCGAGGGGACGATTCCCTGCACCAAAGACCAACTAAATTGGTGGGAGCACTCAAAGGGGCAACACGGAGCTCCTAGACATGGTTAGAGGGCTCGAGGCTCACCGGAGGGGAAGTCGGCTTGGCGCGACGGTTCTGTCACCTCCAGAGCGTGCACCCGCGACGACAGGGACAAGGGTGCGTTCCACGAGCTACAAGCGGAAAAGGGAGCTCGGTTAGTGAAAAATGGAGACGGCAACGAAGTAGGAGGAGAATGGCGAGGTTGCGGCAACTCTTACTGGGAAAATTGCTCACACGAGCTTCCTCTTCTTCCTCGATCGGGAAGATAAGTGAAGAGAAAAGTGGGCAGCATGGGGGAGTTAACTCTCGGGAATGGACGGAATGGAGGCAACGTTAGAGTGTGGAGCTCTCGGGTTGGTCGACATGGGCGGTGCTGTCACGGCGAAGATGGAGGGTGGCAGGGCAGAGACATCACAGGTGGCAAGGCTCTGCTGCATGAGCCGATCTTGAAGGTTGAAGATGACTCGGGTGGGCCCCAGGTCACGGCCAAGTGCGAATGGTGCGGTGCCAGTTGGTCCAGCCGAGTCATGTGGTCGGGTCGGAATAGCGAACGGCTCAAGTCAGTGCAACAGTGCGAGCCTGAGTTTTGATTTCAGTTTGACCAACTACTAGCAGTAGAAATAAATTTCTAAAAATTATGAAATAATTCAAAGGGTTTCCTAGGAAGGTCTAGTGTCCAAAAAAATTATGAAACCCTACTGTTCATGTTATATTTGGTTCAGTTTAAATTCAAACTCGAGATAGGTTATTGGAGTGTATTTGAATTTTTCTGAGGTTCAAACTATTCCCAAAAATTTGGGAAAAATTATATTAATTCATTATGATTGTTCTAGTATTTGAATAAATTATTTACAGAAGATGTGAATAAGATTTTATTCTTGTTTTCTTTTGGAGTTAAATTTTGAAGTGTAGGTTTAATCCCTTTTTGACATTTTCCAAGTGCAATATATAATACAAATGCTTGAAAACAATGATGCATGCTCATAAGATGTATAATAATTCTCTTTATTAATTTGGGGATGTGACACATATCATACCCAAGGACATGTTATGACACGCACGATTTAATACAAGGCTCACTGGAGTTGAAAATGCCACGGTGGTGTCTTCGGGTGCACGCTCTGGAACCAATGGGAGCACGATGATGGTCCGGAAGCTACAAGCGATGAGGAAAGCTCGCATTAGGCAAAATGGAATTGGCATACAAAGGTGAGAATGAGGGACACAAGGGTTCAAAGCTTACCCGAGAGATGAGCTAGAACCAGCGTCCTTTTCCTCGGCTGAAACGAGGAAAAGTGAGGAAGTGCTAGGGGTCAAAGGGGTTTTAACTCGGAGAAAATGATGGAAATGGAGGCGGTGTTAAGCAACGAAGCTCCTAGATAGGTCGGAATGGGCGGTGGCTCACGGCGTTGACGGGGCGGCGCAGCATGCGGTGGCAATGTGGCATTCGCGCTCTGAGTGCCCAATGGGAGGAGGACGAAGAAGCTGACAAGTGGGGCCACCTCGTTATTCAAAATCAAGCTGAGTTGGAGCCTAGTGTGGCGCGATGCATTTAGGTGGTTAGGTCCAGTGAGTTTCCCCAGGTCGAAATGTTTCGGACAGTTCGATTGGGAATGGACGGCCTTGATCGAGTGGCCGTTCGGACGGTCTGAACATTCCCAAACGTTTCAGATGGTCCGATTGAATTTTAATGGTCCAGATCATGCGGGCTGCTCGGACGGTCCAAACGTTCCAACTGATCCGGACGGTTGATATCGAATCGGACGGCCCAAATGACTTTGCGTCAGTTCGGACTAGCCCGAGCATATAAGTGATTGGGTCCAACCAAGTGAAGGGGGCTCGGTCGATCGCACCCGAGTACAACAGTGCTAAGGTTGGGTTTAGGGTTTCACTGGGATTTAAAATCAAAAACCTACTTTGACCGGGCCACTAAAAATAGAAAATAAAATCCTAAAAATCTAAATTTAATCAGAGGGATTCCTGGGAAGGTGGAGAATACACAAAAATTCGTAAACCTCACTTTTGATGAATTAATTTGTATAGTTTAAATTCAAACCTAGAATAGGTTATTGAATTGAGTTTGAATTTTCTGTGGATCGAATTGAGTTCCACAAATTTTGGAAAAATTTCATTTATTCGTGATAAATATTATAGTTTTTGAATAAATTATTTACCAGAGATATTTGTAAGCTTTTGCTTCTATTTTCTTTCGGAGCTTGAGTTTGAGTTAGGGTTTAAATTTTTGTTTGAGATTTTCCAATTGCAACAAAGTATGCAAATGCTTTCAAAAACAACATGCATGTTGATGATATGCATACTAATTATCATTAATTAACTTGGGGATGTGACAAACCTCCCCCCCCCCCGCCCTACAAAAGATCTCATGCCCGAGATCTGGGCAGGTCGTAAATGGGATAGGAAGGTTCTAAAAGAAAATTCAATATCTATTGTCTTAATTTCCTTCAAAGATAGTGCTAAGATATCCTACAAGATTACAAGGAATGGTTATTACATTTTACTTTCCATTGCTTTGTTTAACCTTCCCTTTCTTGATTCGAAGGCACTTTAAGCAGAAGGAAAAAGATTGGGATATTCGGTTCACATTTGGCCTTCACGTTCCCAAGTTGCTTCATCTTCAGTATGGTTGCTCCACCGAACTTTTAAGAACTTGATGTTGCGATTTCTTGTCTTGCGCTCTGTTTCTTCAAGAATACGTATCGGGTGCTCCCGATAAGAAAGAACAGGTTGCAAGTTGAGTTCTTCCAACTGAGTTGCTTCAGTTGGGACTCAGAGACATTTCTTCAATTGTGATATATGGAAGACATCATGAACATCTGAGAGAGAGAATGGCAACTCCAATTGATAGGCCATCGATCCTTGTTTCACAAGAATTCGGAAAGGTCCGATGTAGCGAGGTGCTCATTTTCCCTTGACTTGGAAACGATGTGTTCCTTTCATTGGGGTGACTTTAAGGTAAACAAGATTGTCCACCTCAAAACTCAACTCACGTCGACGACGGTCGGCATATAACTTCTAACGAGATTGAGCCGTCCGAAGTCGCTCACGGATTTCTCGAACTTGAGCTTCTGCGTCCTCCACCAAGGTTGCACCATAAAATGGTCTTTCCCCAGTCTCAGACTAGCTCAAAGGCATCCTACAGGCTCTTCCATACAGTGCTTCGAAAGGTGACATTTGTGTGCTTGATTGATAGCTATTGTTGTAGGAGAACTCGGCATAAGATGAGCATTTTCCCCAATTTTTGTCGTAGAACAGCACACATGCTCGGAGAAAGTCTTCCAACATTTGTTTCACCCTCTCGGTATGTCCTTTGGTTTGGGGGTGGTATGCGGTGCTAAAAGAGAGGTTGGTCCCCATTGTTTGATGGAGACATTTTCAAAAATAAGATGTGAATTGAGTACCACTATCTGAGACGATCACTTTCGGTACACCATGGATACACACAATCCTTGATATATAAAGCTCTACTAACTTGGCTTCGGTGTAGGTAGTCTTGACAGGTATGAAACGGGCAACCTTCGTCGGACGGTCAATGATCACCCATAAAGAATCAGACCCATTTTGAGTCTGTAGGACCGAAATAGGCGACTAGAGGGGGGTGAATAGGAGCTCAAATTCTTTTTCACTTTGAATGGATTAACTTGCAAATCACTTCAATAGCTATGAGAGCTATGAAGATCAATGATTAAGCACAAAGGAAGCCTTGTATTGAATCCACTCCTAACCCCCAAAGCTCAGCAAACAAAACCGAGGAAGTGCTGAAGAAATCAGGGAAATCGATAATACCTCTGTCTATGCGCGGTATTACCATATATCGGTAATACCTCTGTTCATGGGCGGTATTACCAGATATCGGTAATACCTCTATTCATGGGCGGTATTACCAGATATCGGTAATACCTCTGTTCATGGGCGGTATTACCAATTCTCCTGGGAGCTCAACCCGACAGATGAAAAATTAAATAAAAAATGGCACAACTTTTGATTGACTCGACCAAACTTGATGAAACTTGAAACAAACCTTCAAAGAGATTTTAGGAACCTATTCCAATCATCAATCGTGAAGATCGTTGGAAAAGTTCTGACCTTTTTCAAATGAACGAAGGTTGCCTCACAAACCGAGTCAAAAACCTAAAAAGGACTTAAGACTTGCTCGTGGGTGATTGATGATCAAGATGATCCTAGATGTATTCCCACATGTCATAGCAAGCCAAATCTAGTCCAGAAATCAAAGAGAAACTCTCGGATCAAAGAAAGCCCCAAAATCATCAAATAGAGAGGATGAACACAAAGAGACTCATCTCAAGAGATTTGGTTGGATTGATTTGAGATGGATGATTGTTGGTTTACAGCCACTCCAATCTGGAGGACAAAGCTCACCACGTGAGCACACACTCAATCCAAACCCTAGAAACCCTAGCTCTCCTCTTTTCTCCCCAAAACCCTAAGAATAAAATAGGGCTATCAAAATGAGGGCTTTTGCTGGCTCAACCCTTGTGCAACCAGCACAAAGCTCTATTTATAGTGGAGGTTAGCATCTAGGAAATATTTCATTAGGGCACCCGTTAAGCCCAACTCACAAACGGGTTAACAAACGCACGCATCTCAAAACGCCGTCTTTGTCTTTGATTGACCTAAACCGCTTCTCCATGCGTCGACCTACGCCGCGGTTTAGCCAAAGGTCACCAAGGCGGTATTTGGTGAAATTACCAAAATACCCCTTCTCGATCCTTCTCCAAGAACCGAGTCCAATCATCATGAAGCAATCCCATGCTTTGCCATGTGTAGGTTGATCAATGGCTCTTATCATGTCGGCAAGTCTCTCCCGTTCGGCTCCCACCGAATCCACCGAGGCACTTGCACCGACTCCTGCACCGCTTGATCCAACCAGTCACACCGAACTGCCTGTTTGGTCATCCTTGTCCATTCTGCGCCCCGCTTGAGTCACTTGACCTCACCTGGCATCCTCAATCGTTCTGGACCTCAGCTCTCCAAGCCTAGTCCCGATCATCCTCGCCGTTAACCATCATTGACCACCAACCAACCTGCACACCAATAGACAAAGAAATCAATTCTAAGAACAAAATTTTCACAACTTGACCCATGTTAGCCAAAACATGCATCATGCAACACATATGCAATGATCAACATGAACTTTGACCTAACCCATATTCAATTCTCCACATAAAACAACAATCAGCACAGATGCAGTACTACCGCCATGAAAACCCCGGTATTACCAGATTGCGGTCATACCGCTCAAATAACTACAGTCATACTGCACTTCGGAGAATCCCAAAATCTCCCAAAAACACCTTCTCTGGAAAATCCATACCGCTCTGATGAGGGCATCCCTACAACACGTTCTTCTCCTCCACCTAATGCTCATGATATATGCCTCGAGTTGCCGACAGGACCAATAACAAGAGCACGTGCCACGAAACTACAATCTCAGGTGAACTTGCTCCTTAATGAATATGTCATTGATTTTAATGAGAATTTTATACTACCTAAAAACAATGTTTTGCTTGTGCTCAGGTTTGAAGATTCAGCGATGGCAGAGATCAAGGATATGCGGCTGTCATCCAAGAAAGACCATCAATTGAGGAGGTCAAGGCACTGACCTATGGCCCATTCGGCCAAAGAGGAGAGGACTAACATCCATACGGCCAAGCGAGGGATCAAGGCCCAAACGGTCAAGCCCAAAGCCCATGTGGAGGAACCAGGAAGGAAGCACAAGTCCGTGGCATAAACAGTAACCAACCCATGAATAGTACCATGCGTGAACAGTAACGGGCCGTGCGTGAATAGTAACGGGCGCGCGTGAACAGTAACAGGTGCATGAATAGTCCCACATGGGAAATTAGTACGGAATAGTTTTAAGCCAAGACTATATATTGAGGGGTAGACCCCCCATTGTAACGCATACCACGTTTATGCAAAAGAATAGAACACAAGTTATTGCTTGTTCTTTCATAACAGAGTTCATGCGAGGACTTCTGAGAGAGAATTAGGCAATCAATTGTTCGTTCTGCATTTTAAGGTCAAGTTTGCTTTTCTGCTGGGAATTGAGAGCTTGGTGATCTCCGCTCGTGGTCTAGCGGCGATCATCCCGAAGGCGTGTTGGCGAATATCCATAGAGCCGCAAGTCCGCAGATCGGGCGTGGTGTACAAACCGAGCGGTATTCGTCATCAAGTGCTATTTATCTACGGTTCTACTCGAGAAGATCGGGCCACCCCGTATCATCGTGGTATCAGATTCCAAGCCACTCGGTAGAATCTCTTTTTCCCTATATTTTAGTAGATTATTTTTTCTGTCCTATGCACCGAAAAAGCCACAAAAAAAATATTGTCTTTCGCCCTAGTTTAATTCAGTATTTTTTAGTGCGTTTTGTTAGGTCTTAATCTACTCGTTCATCGTGTTTAGTTGCTGGTCGTGTTCCGTTCGCGTCTCTTTTTGTTTCCCTTCCACAAAATATTTGTGCCCGTTCTTCTTTCCTGTTTTTGTGCGACTAAACATCGCTTATATCAGTAGATTGCACGTTATTTTCTTTATGAACCCATCTATCTGTTCGTGAACCTTTCATACCTATTGAGACTAGCTCGTTGTTGTGCTCGAGGGACTGCTCCTAGGAAATTTTTTGGACGCCAAGTTTTTGCGTGTGTGCACTGTTCACATTGTAGTGCACTGTTCACGTGCGAATCACTGTTCACGTGTGTGCGTGAGATCAAAAAAAAAGCCTACTATTTTGGCCGTGTAAGAAAAGATCCTTGTGTGATTAGTGCTCAGCGGCTGAAAAAAAAGAAAAAAAACAGAGAGCAAAAAAAAAGAAAAAAAAAGAGAGTGCAAAAAAAAACACGACACAAGTTTCGGCCATAGTGTTATTTTCTCTTGTTAGAGTGCATCCACTGTTGTTCGCGTACCATAATTTGAGCAATCTTGTGGCCTCATATCCAATTTTTGAGCACTAGCTAGCGTCTCTCCTTGAACTGTTGCAATACGAGCGTTCGCCTCAATACAACTTTGTTCTTGCTAATCGCTCATTCCTTTGTTTGCAATAGTCCCAATATCTTTGTGCGTATGTTGCTGTCTACTCTTCACTTATATATACCGATCAGCAATTAGGCATCGTGAGTCTCGTTTGGATTACTACCTAGCTAGACAATCTTTAAATTCTGAATTGTTAGGATTCCTCACCTAGCTCCACCTAAAACATCCGTGTCAAGTATTGGCTATCGTTCTTGGTATTCGCCGCATTAACTGGGTTGGTCGTTCGCTGCAACGAGCGTAAGTTTTTGCTACTCTTAATTTACTTCGGAACGGTGCAACTTGCTTTGTTTCAGAACAGTAGTTGAGAGATTTCCACTTATTTTCCACATATATTGTCACTTGGTATTTTTGCTACTATAACCATGTCAGGAAGTGAGCAGGACAAGGATCTGGACGGTAACCTTACTGATCCGATCACAAAGATGCACTACCATACACTTCATGCCACGCTTCGAGACGAGTTCCGGGCTGAGGTCGACCAGGTGCGCGGTAACCTTGGGCGTGTCCAAAACAACTTGGACGGTCTGGGGTCAGATTTCCAAAAGTTGTCCGTGACCGTTGATGACAACCACAAGGTACTGCTCGATGCTATTGCCAATCTCACCGCTTCGATGCAGTTGGGTACACGTGGCGATGCAGGGAGTGTTCACCTCCCATACGAGCCGCGCGACGAGACAGATGTGGAAGCTGTCGCTAGACGGCAGCGCGAGGATGAACCACGCCAACGACAATTTAACGAACAGGCACGTGTACGCGAGGTGGCGCAACCGCGCCGTGTTGTTGCTGAGGTTGCGGCACATCCCCCTGCACAAGGGTGCGGCCGTGGCATTGGCGCAAGAGGAGGCGGTGACACCTAGACGACCACGATGGCGCCTATGGAGGCGCGCATGACGACGCCTTTGGGGATGCCTACTATGGTGCCCATGGAGGAGGTCGTGGCAATCGCCATAATGATGATGACGGTGACGAGTCCGTGTTCGACGACTTTTTGCTGCGCCGTTAACATAATCAGTATGCCCGCAATCGTCGGCGTGATGAGGACACCGATGATCTAGTTGCAAAGCCCAAGTTTATGATGCCGTCCTTTGAGGGTACTACAGAGGTAGAGGTTTATCTTGCATGGGAGTTGAAAGTTGACAAGCTGTTCCGCATGAACCGCTATTCTGATCAACGCAAGTTGGATCTTGCCGTTGATGCTTTGGACGGATATGCTGCTACATGGTGGGAGCATTGTGTGTAACAACGTATGGAACGACACGAGCCACGTGTTGTTACATGGGACGAGTTGAAGAGGCAGATGCGTGCGCGCTTTGTACCTACACATTATAAGTGCTCACTGCATGAGAAGTTGATTGGGTTGCGATAGGGGTTGAAATCAGTTGATGAGTATTATAAAGAGATGGAGCAGATCATCATACATGCTGATGTGCGCGAGAATGAGGAACAAGTGATATCTCGCTTTCTTGCTGGGATGAATTTTGGTATTCGGCGGATCATTAATCATCATCAATACAACAACATGGTTGAGTTGATGCATCGTGCACGTGAATTTGAGAAACAGTGATTGAAGATGCTAAGTATGTTGCACGCAACGTTATTCAATGAGGACAAGACCTCCGACAAAGACGGATAGCCAGGCAACCCGCTCCATCAGGGAGCAATTCTGCGATGCGCAGTTCAACACACAAGAAGACAGATAGTACACCGCCATCGGCACGCTGACCACCGGCGCCCGCTACTAGCGTGGCATCCTCGATGGGTTCTATAGGTCGGTCACGTGATCTAACATGCTACAAGTGCAAGGGAGTTGGTCATTTTCAGAAAGATTGCCCAAATAATAAAGTTATGATACTTACTGATGATGGGTATATTTCAGCTAGTGATGAGGACGATACTACTCCGTTTGCTGATTTTGCAGACGATCCCATAGAGGATGAGAGAATGGACTGTAGGCCAGGGTCGCCAGATGGAGAGCATATGCTAGTGTGCACACCTCGTGTACTTAGCGTGTCATAGAGTCAGTCTACCGCACAACGGTGCAATTTGTTTCAGTCATGGGCGACAGTGGGTGGTAAAGTGTGCAAAGTTATAATTGATGGAGGAAGTTGTCATAATCTGGCCAGCAAGGAGATGTGCACAAAATTAGGCTTAAAATATTTACCGCATCCTCATCCTTATCATGTGCAGTGGTTGAGCGATGTGGGAGAGGTAAAAGTCAGTCATATGGTGAAGGTGCACTTCAAGATTGGCAAGTATGAGAATACCATTGTTTGCGATGTGGTGCCCATGTCAGTTTGTCACTTGCTGTTGGGGCGCCCATGGCAGTTTGATCGGCATGTTTATCATGATGGGCATACAAACTACTACAAGTTTAAGTGGAGCGGCAAAGATGTGATTTTGTATCCACTTACACTGACAGAGATAGTCAATGCTAATAAGAAGAAAGTTGAGGTGAAAATTGAAAGTACACCAAATAGAGAGATTCCACCTTCAGTGAGTGAGAGCCACAAGCCAAAATTGAGCGGTAACAAGAAAAGTGAGGGAGAGAAAGGTTTAGTTATGCTAGCCACCAAATCAAAGATGAGAGCTTTTTGTGAGAATCCTAATTTAGTGCACTTTGTACTCCTGTACAAGGATGCATTGCTTTCTACTGACGACTTGACATCTCTTCCTAGTAGTATCTCTCATGTTTTGCAGGAATTTAGCGACGTCTTTCCGGAGGAGGTGCCCGCTGGTTTGCCACCAATCCGCGGGATAGAGCATCAAATTGATTTGATTCCGGGAGCGACACTACCAAACCGACCACCGTACCGCACCAACCCCGAGGAAACAAAGGAAATCCAAAAACAAGTACAAGAGCTTCTAGACAAAGGGTACGTAAGCAAAAGTTTAAGCCCTTGTGCTGTTCCTGTTATTTTAGTTCGTAAGAAAGATGGTACTTGGCGCATGTGCATAGATTATAGAGCGATTAATAATATCACTATTCGATATCGTCATCCTATACCTCGCTTAGATGATATGTTAGACGAATTGAGTGGTGCTATTATTTTCTAAAATTGATTTGCGAGTGGGTATCATCAAATTAGGATGAAAGAAGGGATGAGTGGAAAGCGCTTTTAAAACAAAATTTGGTTTGTATGAGTGGTTAGTCATACCATTTGGGTTAACTAATGCGCCTAGTACATTCATGAGATTGATGAATCATGTTTTGAGGCATTTTATTGGGAAATTTGTGGTCGTGTATTTTGATGATATCTTGATTTACAGCCATAATGAATCTGATCATATTGACCACATTAGACAAGTGCTACAGGTTTTACGCGATGCTAGGTTGTTTGGGAACATAGCAAAGTACACTTTTTGCAAAGATCATGTAATATTTTTGGGCTATATGGTTTCGGCACAGGGAGTAGAGGTAGACGAGTCTAAAATTGAAGCAATTAAAAATTGGCCTACTCCAATGAATGTTAGTCAAGTTAGGAGCTTTCATGGACTCGCTGGTTTTTATCGGCATTTCGTTAAGGATTTTAGTACCATCGCTGCCCCACTGAATGAATTAACAAAAAAAGGTGCTCAGTTTACATGGGGGGTGGCACAGCAAGCTGCATTTGATGAATTGAAAAAGCGTTTAACTGAGGCACCATTACTTGTGTTACCCGATTTCACTAAGAATTTTGAAATTGAATGTGATGCTAGTGGAATTGGTATTGGCGGTGTTTTGATGCAAGAGGGTAGACCGGTTGCTTATTTTAGTGAGAAACTCAAAGGTGCACAATTGAATTATCCGGTCTATGATAAGGAGCTATATGCTTTAGTGTGAGTTTTAAAAGTTTGGCAACATTATTTATGGCCTAAGGAATTCATAATACATTCTGATCATGAGGCATTAAAATATTTGCAAGGCCAAGCTAAGTTGAACCGTCGACATGCTAAGTGGGTAGAATTTATCGAGTCGTTTCCTTACATTGTGAAATATAAGAAGGGAAAGGAAAACGTGGTTGCTGATGCTCTTTCTAGGAAAAGTGTGCTTTTAAATCGCTTAGATGTGCAAGTTCCTGGTTTAGAGAGTTTGCGTGATTTATATGCTAATGACCATGATTTCGCTTCACCTTATGCACATTGCAAAGATGGGAAAGGTGGGACAAATTTCACATTCATGATGGATTTTTATTTCGTGCTAACAAACTATGCGTTCCAGAATCGTCCGTGCGTTTGTTATTATTGCAGGAATCTCATGCAGGTGGATTGATGGGACATTTTGGACGTGAGAAGACGTTGTCTATGCTGAGCGATCACTTTTATTGGCCTAAGATGAGGCGTGATGTGGACAGGTATGTACAACGATGCATAACTTGTCACAAGGCGAAATCGAAGTTGCATCCACATGGTTTGTATACTCCTCTTCCAGCTCCTAATGCACCATAGGAAGATATTAGCATGGACTTTGTTTTAGGACTGCCTAGGACTAAGAGGGGGAGAGATTCTGTTTTTGTTGTTGTGGATCGATTTTCGAAGATGGCACACTTTATTCCGTGCCACAAGAGCGACAATGCGTCGCATGTTGCTGATTTATTTTTCAGGAGATAGTGCGGTTGCATGGCGTACTCTGTGACCATTGTCTCGGATCGCAACGCCAAATTCATGAGTTATTTCGAAGACACTTTGGGGAAGCTAGGGACAAGATTGTTATTCAAAGACAACTTGTCATCCCCAAACCGATGGTCAAACAGAGGTGGTGAACCGCACACTTTCGAGCATCGCTAAGGACCATGATCAAGAAACATATCAAGGAGTGGGAGGACTGTTTGCCACATGTGGAGTTCGCTTACAACAGAGCCGTCCACTCTACTACATAGATGTGCCCATTTGAGGTGGTGTATGGTTTCAAGCCTATAACGCCACTTGATTTGCTGCCGCTTCCAAGTCAACAACGAACAAATATGGAGGCATCAAAGAGGACTGAATATGCGAAGAAATTGCACATCAAGGTGAAAGAAGAAATTGAGCACAAGGCGAAGTACTATGCTGACAAGGCGAACAAGAAAAGAAAGAAGATGATTTTTCAGCCAGGCGATTTAGTTTGGTTACACTACCGCAAGGATCGCTTTCCAGATCGACGCAAATCGAAGTTGCTGCCACGAGGAGATGGACCTTTCAAAGTGCTTGAGCAGATTAACGATAATGCATACAAAATCGAGCTTCCGGGAGATGACTACGGCGTGAGCTCAACATTCAACGTTGCTGATTTATCACCGTTCTTCAGTGCTGATGATCTAGCGTCGAGGACGACGCCTTTTCAAGAGGGGGAGGATGATGAGGGCATCCCTACAACACCTTCTTCTCCTCCACCTAATGCTCATGATATACGCCTCGAGTTGCCGACAGGACCAATAACAAGAGCACGTGCTACGAAACTACAATCTCAGGTGAACTTGCTCCTTAATGAATATGTCATTGGTTTTAATGAGAATTTTATACTACCTAAAAACAATATTTTGCTTGTGCTCAGGTTTGAAGATTCAGCGATGGACGGAGATTAAGGATATGCGGCCGTCATCCAAGGAAGACCATCAATTGAGGAGGTCAAGCCGCTGACCTATGGCCCATTCGGCCAAAGAGGAGAGGGCCAACGTCCATACAGCCAAGCGAGGGATCAAGGCCCAAACGGTCAAGCCCAAAGCCCATGTGGAGGAACTAGGAAGGAAGCACAAGTCCGCGGCATAAACAGTAACCAACCCATGAATAGTACCACGCGTGAACAGTAACGAGCCGCGCGTGGACAGTACTGGGCCCGTGTGAACAGTACCGCCACGCGTGAACAGTAACGGGTGCGTGAATAGTCCCACATGGGAAATTAGTACGGAATAGTTTTAGGCCAAGACTATATATTGAGGGGTAGACCCCCCATTGTAACGCAGACCATGTTTATGCAAAAGAATAGAACACAAGTTATTGCTTGTTCTTTCATAACAGAGTTCATGCGAGGACTTCTGAGAGAGAATTAGGCAATCAATTGTTCGTTCTGCATTTTAAGGTCAAGTTTGCTTTTCCGCTGGGAATTGAGGGCTTGGCGATCTCCACTTGTGGTCTAGCGGCGATCATCCCGGTGCGTGTTGGCGAATATCCATAGAGCTGCAAGTCCGTGCACTGGCGCGTGGTGTACAGCTGAGCGGTGTTCGTCATCAAGCGCTATTTATCTACGGTTCTACTCGAGAAGATCGGGCCACCCCGTATCACGCTCTCAAAGCGGTCACACCGACATGCGGTAGTACCGCCATGAACCAAACGGTACTACCGGACTTCGGTAATACCGATTCTCAACCGCGGTATTACCGTTTCACGGAAACGCTCAAAAGCTTCATAATCAAACCCTCTGCCACGTGGACGGCCCAGATTGCAAAGGCCGTTCGGACCACATGTTTTAACCGTCAGATCTAGGCACAATTCGGATGGTCCGAACGTCCCACTTGCTACAAACCATCGGATCTCAATCAAACGTCCAAAAAGACCCCTTCACGATCGGACCACTCGACTTGCGGTAGCACCGCTCCACACTCGCGGTCATACCGCACTTCGGTAGTACCGCAACTTCAACACCGGTATTACCGATTTTCTAGACACTTGTTGAAACTCCATAATTCAACAAACCTTTTAACACTATTGCCAATTGTCTCATCACCTAAGATCATGAGCATGTCCCCATGACATCCACAATCTCCCCCTTGATGAACACATTGGCAATATCCCAAAAATGTAGGTTTGAGGTTTGAAAATAAAAATACTTGACATTTTCGTGCAAAGGCTCAACTTGGCTCAAATATAAGAGAATGCAATCGAAAGGACCAAGTTGGCTTCAAAATAGTTTTAGGAAGTGAGACACGGCAAAAGAAGGCAAGAAAGCCTCAATTTCCAAAGAAGTCACAAAAATCTCACTTAAGGTCCATATGAAAGAACAATTGTTCTATTTGACCTTTGATCATTGTGAGTCTTCAAGAATTGCAATTCAAATTCAGAAAAGACAATAAAAACCAAAAGAATGCAATTAAAATGCCCCCCCTCACTATGATCATCATTTTTTTAAAGAGAAAATTTTAATTTCTCCCTTTCTCTCCAAAAAGCTCCTAACTTCTCCCCCTTACAACCAAAAAGCTCTTTATTAACAATTTTGCTATATCTTCTCCCCCTTTGACAGTGGATTCATCAAGAAATCACGCCTTTCTCTCATCTAGAAATGACAAAAGCAGAAAATGAGGAAGAAGCATTAATAAGAGCATGCATGAAATGCACTGGAGTGGCTTCATTTTTATAGTTTTCAATTTTTTAGTAAAAGAAGCTTTCGAGATTACCCAAAAGAATAGGCTAGCATTTCTATTATCACTCAAGACATATCAAGCCTGACATAGCTAGCAAGATCATGTTAAGACATATATAGCAAAACTAGGCTAAAAAGGCTCAATATACCACTTGTTGTTGAATTAATTTAAGCAACGCTGCAAAATTAGCAAGTTCAACAACAGGTATCCAAAAATGATAATGGCCATGTCAAAATATCATTGTGAGATCAAGAAGCTAGCAAAGACCATCCGTAAGACAAAAAGTCCTGAATTGAATCATTTTGCTCAAGTTTTCTCAAAACGCCCAATTTTATCAACATATTCCATTTGCAATGAATATTGAAGTTGATTAAAGGTCTATATTAGTAAAGAAGATCCTGGATTAGGAGCTATCCATAACCTCTTCCTAAGCTTCAACCAAGGTCTATCTTAGTAAAGGAGATCCTGGACTAGGAGCCATCCACAATCCCTTCCTAAGCTTCAACCAGGGCGACAAATCTTGAGGTTCATATCATTTGACAAGCAGTCCCTATGAGATCGTCTGGATCATCAAACTATCTCTAAGTTCATGTCTTTGACAAGCAATCTCGTGAGAATAGTTTGGCACAATTTAAGCACATGAGAACGTTTTGATTTTTCAGTTTGCACAAGAGCATGTTTAGATTCTTAAAAGAACTAGAAGCTCAAAAGATGTTCAATTCTAGATTCAAGAGCTAACAAAGCAATTTTGACAGGGCCAGTATCATAAAAGGATCACTAATTGTGTAACTAACTAAAAGATCCACAAATTGCAAATTTTTAGTCCAAGTTGCTTAAAGTGCTAGCTCATTTAGCAAAGACTTAACTACACATGTAAAAGCATGATAATTCTAGCAAGTCAAAGAACTAGACACGATCTTGAGCAATAATTGAAATACTAAAGCTCAAGAGGGTAAAAAGCAAAGCTTCATCAATTAAAAGACAGAAGCGGTAAAGCTTATATTACAATGCATCATTTTAGATTTTCATATGAATGCAATATGATACAATGAGATGCACAAAAGACTTAAAAGCCTAAAAAGATCAAAAGGAACCAAAGAAAATACCACTTGAAGAAGGTATCAGAAAAGATCCACAAAAGTTCAAATGAACAAGGAAAGTTCAGATGAACAACGAAAGTTTAGAAAAGAATCAACTCCCCCTCAAACCAACCCATAGGGGTAAATTACCCCTAACTCACTTCTTAAGGTGGCAAACCTTGTTGGGTCAAAAAGCTTTGAGAGGATATCTGTCAATTATGCCTTGGACTCCACAAAACTAGCACAAAGACTTCAAACTCCACAAGATCTCTAGGGAAAACAACTCGAAAAGCTAGGGAGTGAAACACCAACACTAAAAAGCTTGCAGGTAGCTCAAAACCTACAAAGGACTAGTGATTGGGAGACAAGCTCGACCTAGGCTGTGAGAAGAGTGTATCCTAAAAAACCATGGGATAAGAAGAGTGTCTAGAAAGGACACGTGCTAGACAGAGCCTCATATCTACCCTGAACTCAACAAGCCCAACACCTGACACGAACCAGTTGCTATGCAAGGCAGATTAGGGATACCATACACAAATGTAAGGTATAGAAGCTCGAACCTGAGTCGCACTGCTTGGAAGTGAGATGTAGTCATGATGGATGAAGCTCTATTGCTTGGTTTGAAGCTTTAGAAAGTAGTTCCGCTCACCCATCATCCTCATCTCAAATTCCTTCGTCTCCAAGAAGTGATAGCCAGCATTAAATGCACAAATGAAGAAGCACCAACAGCTTGAAATCATGAACCACATGTTCTCCTTCTCGACTGAAAAGACTATACCAAAGAGACAGAAGAAGTATATGCCTTGGTACTGAGTTAGTGAGACATTATCTAATGAAACAGTACTAAGACACACGACAACAAGGATAGCAGTAGATGACCCAAAGCTCATAAAAGCATATAATCATCAATTCAGGACATGAGCATGAAGATAGACAAATCAATCGCAACACATGCTATCCAAGATAAAACAAAGCTCAAAAAATCCTTAATCCATAATAAAGCACAGGAGCAAGCAAGCAAGCACATAGCATATCACACAACAAACATCCAGGCAAGGGTAAAGCATGCTAGTGAAGCTATGGCAAAGCTCATGTATCCACGATTAGCAATAAGGCACATAACCATGTAAGCATAAAGCATGTTTTAGAACATATCATGGATGATGTATGCTAACATAGATGTCAAGTAAACATGTGGATACATAAAGCAAAAATCAACAAGAGCAAGATAATAAATGTATCAAAAAAGTACAAGCTCTTGAAGACAAAACCAAGCTCATATAACCATGGGAGTAATGAACAACAATCCAATACGTGGATACATAAGCAAGAATCAACAAGAGCAAGATAATAAAGGTACAATACAGCACAAGCTCATGTTGACAAAACCAAGATTATACACCCATGGAAATAATGAATAACAATCTAGCCCATGGATACATAAGCAAGGTACTAGCAAAGGCATGATGAAGGGTATCATAAGAGTAATACATGCCAATATGATACAAGTGAGCACAAAGATAAGCACAACATGCCAATATATAAAGAATAATCATGAAAGTAAAAGCATGAAGGTATAAGATAGCTCACAAAACATGTAAAGATGCCGATCATGAAAGCACATGCCTCTTGGAGGCCATCATGGGGGTGGAGAACCATCAAGTGTCCCGATCACGTGATGAAGCAAAAGACCAGAACCTTTTAAGTCCATGTTCTCCAACCCGCGTCCCCGGTACCTACACATGAGAAAAGCAAGATGTCCAAGTCTTGGATCCCGAAGGGTTAGAGAGCAAATACTTGGGAACCCAAACATTGGACACACGGCCACTAGAAGCAATTGAACCATTATGTGAGTTAGCATGATGCAAATGATGGTCAATGCAAGAAGATCCAACATCATCCTTGGAGGCATGCCGCGAGTGGACAACTCAATGAGAAAAACAAGGTCCATCTCTAGAAAAGCGACGATGACTTTGCTTGAATGCACCATGATGAGAACCAGCAGAAGAACCAATGGAACTCACATTTCCTCGCCGTGGGTGTGTACCTCGATGAGACACGGTCCAAGAGGACGAAGCACCATTGTCGCTCAAAGAAGAAGTCCTGGAATAACCAACATCATGACTCGCCCTCGTGTCGGCACTAGGCTCACACATGCCATGAGAAAAACTATGTGTGTTCCTAGAGGTACGACGACGCACTCGATGCTCATGTTTCAGACAGTGAAAGTAAAACTCAAAAATGTGTCCATTCTTTTTACAAAAGGTGCAATGGTACTTCTCTTTTGAAGATGTAGTACCATTTAAGGAAGAAGCACCCTTGTCTTTAGAAAACCCTTGGACAACACAAGAAGAGTCAGAAAGAGTCGCACTTGCCAAAGAAGAGCTACTCAATGCGATGGTACAAAAACCAACGTCAAATGACTCACGTTTAGCACAAGAAGACTTCAACTCCGAATGCAAAGAAGCAAGAGAAATCTTGAAAACATCAATCTCGGAGTGAAGACAAATACAAGAGTCACATGAATTGTCACTCATATCATCGCGCAATTTCTTCAAAGACTCAATCTTGCTATTCAAGGCAATGCAAGATGTGCAATAAATTAATGATGCTTTCGTATTAAGCATGCAATTCAAAGCATCAATTTTATTTTCTAAACAAGCACAATTCTTGCAAGAGACTAAACCATCCTTAAGCAAATTTTCATATTCTAAGCATATGCTACAAGGCCTAGCTTTATTATCAATAATTTCAGCCCTAGCATTCTCTAATTGCTCAAGGTGAAAGGAATTAGTCAATTTTAATTTCTCAATTTCAGCAAGCATGCCTACACAAGAATCACAATCATTTCTAGCCATATATCTAAGATTGCCTATTTCTAACTTAGCATTGTTAAGTTCATGATGTAAGACAACACAAGAATCGCATGGCATAGAAGTATTTGATTTCAATAATTCATTTTCAGCTTTTAGGCATGCAAAAGAATTTTTTAAGTTATCCATGTCTACAAGCAAAGAATCAAAAGCACACATGGAGGTTTCAATTCGGAGAGCTCATGAGACAAATCACCCTTCTCTCTTCCTAGCAGTTTTATTTTCTTCCTAAGAGCATGCAATTTGTACTCATATGAAATCAAGCCATCAATGAGTTTTTCTTTGCTCACCTTGCTTAGTCCGAGTAGGGGATCGTCCTCGGAGGAGTCATCATGATCATCCTCAAAAAACTCACCATCATGCTCATTATCAATCGCCACTGCGCATATGCCAACAGGCTCCTTCTCCTTGGGCTCCATGCGAATCTCATCTCTAAAACTAGGACAATCAAAACAAAAGAGATCGCCACAAATATCACAGGAGAATTCCTCCTCAACTGCCATCATAAATACCGCACGTTCAAACATCTTGTCACGATAGATCTCAATGGCAAAAGAAGCACGACAAGATGCAAAGAAGCGCTCACAAGCCCTCATATCAGTCGCCATGCTCAAAGATTAGGGAAGATCACAAAAGAGCAAACTTGGCTCTGATACCACTTGTAGGACCGAGATAGGCGACTAGAGGGGGAGGGGGTGAATAGGAGCTCAAATTATTTTTCACTTTGAATGGATTCAACTTGTAAATCACTTCAATAGCTATGAGAGCTATGAAGATCAATGATTAAGCACAGAGGAAGCCTTGTATTGAATCCACTCCTAACCCCCAAAGCTCAGCAAACAAAACCAAGGAAGTGTTGAAGAAATCAGGGAAATCGATAATACCTCTGTCTATGGGTGGTATTACCATATATCGGTAATACCTCTGTTCATGGGCGGTATTACTAGATATCGGTAATACCTCTGTTCATCGGCGGTATTACCAATTCTCCTGTGAGCTCAACCCGACAGATGAAAAACCAAATCAAAAATGGCACAACTTTTGATTGACTCGACCAAACTTGATGAAACTTGAAACAAACCTCCTAAGAGATTTCAGGAACCTATTCCAATCATCAATCGTGAAGATCGTTGGAAAATTTCTAACCTTTTTCGAATGAACGAAGGTTGCCTCCAAACCGAGTCAAAAACCTAAAAAGGACTTAAGAGTTGCTCGTGGGTGATTGATGATCAAGATGATCCTAGATGTATTCCCACATGTCATAGCAAGCCAAATCTAGTCTAGAAATCAAAGAGAAACTCTCGGATCAAAGAAAGCCCCAAAATCGTCAAATAGAGAGGATGAGCACAAAGAGACTCATCTCAAGAGATTTGGTTGGATTGATTTGAGATAGATGATTGTTGGTTTACAGCGACTCCAATATGGAGGACAAAGCTCACCACATGAGCACACACTCAATCCAAACCCTAGCTCTCCTCTTTTCTCCCCAAAACCCTAAGAACAAAATAGGGCTATCAAAATGAGGGCTTTTTCTGGCTCAACCCTTGTGCAACCAGCACAAAGCTCTATTTATAGTGGAGGCTAGCATCTAGAGAATATTCCATTAGGGCACCCGTTAAGCCCAACTCACAAACGGGTTAACACACGCACGCATCTCAAAGCGCCGTCTTCGTCTTCGATTGACCTAAACCGCTTCTCCATGCGCTGACCCGTGCCGCAGTTTAGCCAAAGGTCACTAAGGCGGTATTTGGTGAAATTACCAAAATACCCCTTCTCGATCCTTCTCCAAGAACCGAGTCCAATCATTGTGAAGCAATCCCATGCTTCGCCACGTGTAGGTTGATCAACGACTCTTATCATGTCGGCAAGTCTCTCCCGTTCGGCTCCCACCGAATCCACCAAGACACTTGCACCGACTCTCGCACCGCTTGATCCAACTAGTGACACCGAATCGCCCGTTTGGTCATCCTTGTCCATTCTGCACCGCGCTTGAGTCACTTGACCTCACCCAGCATCCTCGATTGTTCTAGACCTCAGCTCTCTAAGCTTAGTCCCGATCATCCTCGCCGTTGACCGTCATTGACCACCAAGCAACCTGCACACCAATAGACAAAGAAATCGATTTCGGGAACAAGTTCTTTAAAACTTGACCCACGTTAGCCAAAACATGCGTCATGCAACACATATTGTGAGGACCCCCGGGTTATCTCCGTAAGACCGAGACTAAGCATGGTCTTAAGGAAATAACTCTAGGGCCTCAAGTAAATGGATTCCAACTTAACTCAATCTCAGTGAAAGTCTTAACTTCATACTAGAGCCCCGACGATCATGCGCGCTGCTCCTCTGTGAGCACTACATGATTGTCGGTTCTCCAACAAGTCAAGCACTACACTTAGTGAGTTAAATAGGAAGCCACGAACAACGAGTATGCAATCATATTGGCTCCCAAGATCAGCGACCAATATGCCCATACTCTCATACAACGTTGATCACATCCATACAACAACGTATACATAGATAGTTCAAAAGACATATAACATAATAGTTAAAGTCTACAACTATTACAAGCGGCCGACTGGCCAAATTCAAATAAGAGTATTAAGTAGCAGCGAAAGCAAGTAAATAAACCAAAATATCGAGCATGGTATGCCCCATAACCCATCGGCAACCGACTGGGAGTTAAATGATAGCATTACTCATTAGCGTTGCCAAAATCGGCGCTAACAAGCTCAACGGGTTCGTACCCTTCCTCACTTGAAATTGTAGCAACCGGGTTGAGTACAAAGGTACTCGCAAGTCTTATACAAATAAAAATTAGTTATGCTAGAGGTTGTTCCAAAGGATGGCTCATATTGGCTTAGTTTTGCAAAAGAGACGCAATAATTTACAAATACTAGTTTTTCAAGTGCCATTTCAAAATCAGATTTGAAGTAGAAGTAAAGCATGTGAATAAGTAGTAAATTGAATAACAAATGAACCATACAAATGATAAAGTGGCTGTCCACTTTGATACACCAACAAACATGAACATCCCATTCATGACGATACCAAGTTATAACCACAATTTTAACTCCAAGTCTAACAATTAGCAGCCACAAACTCAAGCGGTCGTCCATAACCGTGGACACAGCTATTCGAATAGATTTATACCCTGCAGGGGTGTACTACTTTACCCACACGACTTGATTAGCCTGTAAGCCTCCAAATGCCTCCGAATATAGCATGCTTCCTAAGGTATGCCGACCGGGTAAACCAAGACTTAGTATTTTTCAGCAAGTTGATATTATTGAGTTGAATCACCCATGCGTGACGTAACCCCACTTAGGATAGGCTATACCACCTACCAACCAAATGGACACGCAAATTGTGCCGGGAACACCGACCCAATTAATAAAGCTTAATAAGGCTCACCCTCACAATAAAGAATTGCAATCGGCACCCTACGAAACATATATGCGATGGAACACATATACGTCCTCACACCACCAGTCACCACTCAACAACACCAACCCCTTACTTAACCAAGCAGTGCCCATACACCGCGTGTGATAGCATGAGTTTTGCTTGAATCGTAGGTACCCAAAGTTCGGTCCTTAATTGTCCATACAAGTCAACCACTTACCCAAATCTCGTGCACAAAGTCACCATCACTAACCATCACTTGTCCAGACCAAAAGCTCATTTAAAATGACAAAATTTAACTCATAAAACAGATACGAAGATCTGAAACAAAAGCATATAAAGATATTTGTGTTTATCCCATAATTGTTGGGTTATTCCCGACAATCAACTACCAGTTCTAGACTTGCATAGCTAAGCAAACTCGAACAATATATTTCAACCATCCTAACTCAAGCATGTGGTACTGGAATAATTCAAGTATAACCTCAATGAATTAGGAGATAACTAAACTACACATCACAAAAATAGCGACATTATCAAAAATAGCATGCAAGCAATTATCATTGCACTAACTTAACAAAACTGGGATCAAATATGATGCAACATAAAGTTCAAATGATGCTTTCCTTACTGGTAGCTTAGCTGCTCTCCCTCAGTAGCGTATAGGTCAATATCGATAGGCTCGGAATCTATATAAATACAATACCGAATAAACATCGAGAAATACCCAAAAATTCAAAATGCTCAAAAATGCATGATTTTTCTACAGTAGCTAAATCATGATTTTATATGAATTTAGGTGAAAGAATCATTCCATTTGGATTTAGTATGTGAGAGTTATGATGGTTTGAATTTCAGTCTGCTGGAAAATCCAATTTAATTCTCACCGGTTACTGTTCATCGAAATTAATTATTTGAGCAAAATTTGTAGAATAGTAGTGGGACAAAGGATTATATGAATAAATAGAGAATATTAATATAAGACTAAAATAGTTGAGTTTTTCTCATTTGGAGTTTTCGTGATTTAGTTATGAATTTCTAAAGTTATCAGCATTTCCTTTTTGTAAAAATAATAGTGTTAATGGATCATTCTCCAAAATAATACTCTCTGCTATAGAGACATGTTTGAAACCAATTTTAATATAAAGTTCATTAAAAATGACAATTACCAGAAGTGGTTTCACCTTTTTTGGAGTTAAGATGAATTTGTTATGAATGTTTAAAGTGATGCATATTTTACAGTGTGCAAATAATTCATTTTCGGATTTTCTAACTCATCTATTATTTTTCTCACTGAGTGCAGTGCTAGCCACCGACGCTGACTAGTGGGCCTGGTGAGCAATGAGTTTTCCATTTTACTACTGGTTTTAAAATTCGTCCTGACAGTGGGTCTCATTGTCGTGATCTTGGCCCCTTAAACCCCGGTCACGACACGCTGCATAGCGCACGGGGTTTAAGTCGTTGGTTGTGAGGACCCCAGCTTATTTGGCTTGTAATGCTTAGTCATCCATTGACCCTAACAGCACAAATAAAATAACCTGTGTCTTCGAGATATGTATACTTCCCATAAATGCAGTATACACACCCCTTTACAAAATCATGCATCAATTCCATTCAAGACATAGAACCAAAGCACGAACTAGATTAAACAAAAGACATACATAATAGATTTATTACAAAAGGGGCCGACCGGCCAAATAACAACTAAGAAAGGTAAATAACAGCGGAAGCAAAAGCCATAAGATGGCGATAAACAAAAGCCAATTAGTGTGCCTTTAACCCACAAGACAACCAACCGGGCCGTCAACCTAGTCATCAAATCCACCGCACATCTCACAAAAGTGATACCCTGGGGGATCAACCTCATCTGCAACAAATTAATTAAGCAAAGCAAATTAGTACAAAAATGTACTCACAAGACTTACGTGTAGAGTAACAGACCTATACATATGCTACATGCAAGCTCATTTAAGTGGAGGCTATAGGTTGTTTTCAGCATAAAGCAAGTTTTCATTTGCAATAATGTAATAGATTTAAAGCAGTTTTTGCAATCTGTTTTTAATTTGCAATTAACAACGAGACAACAACATAATAACAATAGATAGATGACAATAACAATCCTGGAAGTGGCTAACCCAATAGTCACCACAACAATAGCATGAATTACTCATTCATACCACCCATGTCAAGTTTTAATTAAAGGTTGTAGTCTAATTTCTTGCGGGAAATAACCAAGCTTGTCCATAACCTAGGACGAGGCTATTCGAATAGATTTAACCCTGCAGGGGTGTACCAATGTACCCACACGTGAGACCACCTTTTCGCCAAGCTATTTAGCACACTTCCTTTTGTATGCCGGCATGGTTAGTCTTACTCACTTTCCAATAGAATGCATTAACCACGAGTCGCCCATATGGATAAACACCCATACGTTGATACGGAGTCATTGAACCTTTAGACAAAGGACCAATGCTCATCACCCTTAGAAAAGGATGATGCTCCTTGCAGTGGATGACGCTCCACCACTATTCGCCCAAAAACACACACAACACAAAGTTTAGTTTTCAACACAACACACACATCCACCATGCGACCTGGAATTAACACACACCAAAGTACTAAGTCAAGAGAGGTTCCATATCCCCCTCGTGTGGTTAGCATGAAAAAGTGCTTGGATCAATGGCGTAAGTAATTCGGTCCTTGTTGACTCGGGTATCATTCCAGTCCCCCAAAACAATCACAAAATCAATCACACCAACATACCAATATTCCCAAGTCTAAAATATTTTATTTTCAGTTTTAGATTTACAAAGTAGCAACACACAAAGTGCTAGACATATGGTAATAAATAGATTTGTGTGATCAAAGTTATCGACTAAGTCGATAACCGCCTAATTCTACCGTAATCTAAGCATTTCTAAGCAACATCAACACGTCATCTACTAAGTGACAAGAGCTCATCCAATGAACTCTAAATCACAGCAAGATATTCCTAGGCTTATTAGTAGAGATTGAACATTTACCTACAGAGTATGCATCTATAGGATCAACTAATTGACAATAATTTAACAACAAAATAGAGCATGCATACATACACTTTGCAAACAATATATTAGACTTTGAAAGTAATGGGATTAAACATGATCAAACTGCTTGCCTTGCTGGAGATGCTCACTATGCTGCAAAGGGTCGCTCACGGGATCAACGCACTTGTCGGTGCCTAACGAAAAAGCGAAAAAGAACCGATAAGAACGAAGAAAACAAAAAAGACTCAACAGCCAACTTTCTCCAAATGCTCTGAAATATTTACAGAAGCAAGGGCATGATTTTTAAGGAATTTAGCAACAAGAACCAATTGATTTGGATTCTCAATACAAAAGTTATGGCCAAAACAAATCTGCTCAGCTTGGAAATTGCTGAGAAATTCAAATTGGTTACTGTTCATCTGAATTAAATTCTCTAGCACAATTTTCCAAAGAGGTATTGCACCTGGGATTTTTATGGTAAGTAAAGCACCTCATGAGATGAATAACACAATTGAGTTCACCTCATTTGGAGCTAGTATGCATTTTCTATGATTTTTCAAAGACATGCACACTAGAACAAAACAAAATGCACCCACCAAGATTTTGAAAACAGTGACATGCCTAAAACCTATTCCACCATTTAGTACATTAACAGAGGAAGCCAACACAATTGGATTGACCCAAAAAGGATCTATAGAGAATTACTTATGCAATTTACAAGTTAAGTGCAATTTTTAGTGCAACATTTAAAGTCTATTTCTAAACCAATTTTCAAATCCATTTTTTGGAGCCGAACTAAGCTTACAACCATTTTTAGATTAAATCTCAGTTCAAACCAAAGCTACCAAAATTTGAATCAACTCAACTAGATTTAAAGTGAAATAGTTATGCAATTTTGAAGTTTATTGCCTTTTTCAGTTCACAATTAAACCTCTCGGGAATTTCCTAAAAATGAATCGACGTGGAAATTTGTGGACCGTCGATCTTGCATCGCATGGCCCAAGATGAACGGGGCAACGCGCACGCGCCCGCGTGGTTCCAATGAACGTGGGCCGTTGATGTTGCATCCGACGGTCCAGGTTGTATCGTGCGCAGCGCGTTTGGAACAACGCGAAATCTCAGCCGTTGATTCTAGAATGAACGGCTTAGATTGATCGCAACACAGCGCAAACGCACAGTCCACGCGACATCTCGCCCACAGATCTGGAAATGGACGACCCTAACGACGCCGCTACAGTGTGCCGGCGCGTCCGACAAAAACTCGACGGGAAAGAATTGGTCACCGCCGGCGACCTAGGGCACGGCAGCGCGAACCAAAGCCAGTCTGAGGTCAGCAATAACCGTGCGCATCGAATGGTACCACCCACTCCGACGGAGGTGGCCCAGAACGCTAGTGAGCCAGAGGAGAGCGGCGCGGCAACACATGGCCAAAAGCAAAACGAAAGAAAGCTCCGCAACTGTCCAGGTAAGCGGGTGCCCGAGCATCTAGGGGCTACTTAGGAGGTACCTGAGCACGGAGGAGGCTCGGGGGTGGAAGGAGGAGCTCTGGCGGCGGAAGACCTTGCCAGCGCCGAAGAGGACAACGCGGGGAAGACAACCTGAGCATCCAAAGAGAGACCGTGTTATCGGGATAGCTCAAACATAGCTCAAGGATGGTCCCAGAGCAAAAGGAATTGAAAAATGGAGTACTCACCGGCGACAAAGACGAAGAAGGGTTGATTTCGGCCGAAAAGGGGAAAACTCCAATTTCAACTGCTCCCTGTTGAGGCAACCAAAATTGGATGAGGGTTAATACTCCAGGAGGTTAGAGGAGCAAGCTGGAGCAAAGAGAGAGGAAGAAACGCCACTAGGGCACTGTCTTCACCGAGGAGCTCAAGGAGCAACAATGGCGGCCGAGATGGGTTTGACGAATTGAGCTCAAGCAAGCAACGAGCGAGCGTGCTAGAGCTGCGGGGTGTTTAAAGGAACTCAAGGAAGAGAGTTGAGGGCTTAAGTAGCCGAGGGAGCGAAGGAGGGAACGGGCGGATGCTCCACGGTCAAGCCCGCTGCCAAGGGGACGCCGAGCGCGATGGGAGTAGGTGAGGAGCAGAGGAAGGAGACTTCAGGGGCGGACACACGACGGGCATTAAATGCGTGCAGAGAGACCCGTTGCAAGGACGCAGAGGTGACCCAACGCTACCCACGCCCTGCGCACGCCATGGCGCTGGCTCTGCCGCGGCGCTCGCGTGAGCGCGAGGAAGGCGACGACGGCCTGCCGTTGGATTTTGATCGTGCGGCTCCCACACGACCGAATCGGCACAGCCCCGCGCCAACGTGGACCACGCGATGATGATCCAACGGTCCCCAGTGATCACGCCAACGTGACCCGGTCAGTACAGTTAGTGGACTCGACCCAGTCAAGTGGCTCGAGCCCAAGGAACAGTACAGACCAGTTTGAGTTTGAATTTAAAATCTGAGTTTGAAATAATTTTTAGAGGTAGCAAACTAACTCCAAAAATTCTGAAATTTTGACTGTAGGTTCCTCACTCCAAGATTAACCTTGCATGAAATTTTTAGAGTTTTTTATGCACAGCATTTTTCTCCAAAAATTCTGCAAGGTTATGTTCTAGGGTTTGACCAATTGACAAATTGGTTTGACTTGGCTCCAAAAATTATCAAATAATTTCTAAAAATTATGAAATTTTTCAAAGGGGTCACACCTCATCCCTAGAACCAAGGAAAAATATTTCCAAAGGTTGAATACCAGATTCTTAACAAAGTTGAATAAGGGTTTGACATTAGTCAACAGGAGGTTTAGATTTTTGAATTCCACAACTCTTGACAAGAATTATAGAAAAGTTCAAGAGTTTCAAGATATGAGAAAAGTTTTAATTTCTACTCATTTAATTACATTTGAAACACACACCCATAATAGGTTACATTTGAAACACAAACCTAGATTTGGTTACATTTGAAACACAAACCCTGGTTTGGTTACATTTGAAACACAACCTATATTTGGGATGTTACACTAGTCCCACCCGTCAGTCTCTCTACTAATTCTCTTATCTCTCCTGTTTTCTGAGCGCGGCCCCACACGATAGTGACACATTACGACGGCTAAGACAGCGCTTAAAAGCTAAACTCAATCATTAGCATTAATGATGGTCATTTGTCAGTAAACAGACAGACTACGATGAGTCGCTCACAGACGACAACGCTTGGCCCGGCTGGCTCCTTTGGCGTTCTGGCGCCATGGTCAGAATATCCCAAATGTATAAATGTGTGTGTGTTTCAAATGTAAGAAAATGTGTAGAAATTAAAACTTTTCTCACATCTTGAAACTCTTGAACATTGCCATAATTCTTGTCAAGAGTTGTGGAGTTCAAAAACCTAAACCTCCTGTTGACTAAAGTCAAACCCTTATTCCACTTTGTCACAAATCTTGTGCCAACCCTTGGAAATATTTTTCCTAGGTTCTAGAGATGCTGTGTGACCCCTCTAGAAAATTTCATAATTTTTAGAAATTATTTGATAAATTTTGGAGGTAAGTCAAACCCTAGAACAGCCTTGATGAGTTTTTGAAGAAAAATGTAGTGCACAAAAACCTCTGGAAATTTTGTATAAGGTTAATCCTAGAGTGAGGAAGCTCCAGTTAAAATTTTGGAATTTTTGGAGTTACTTTGCTACCTCTAAAAATTCCTCCAACCTCAGCCTTCAAATTTGAATTCAAGTCTGGCACTATTCCTTGGGTCCGAGCCACGTTCCAAAGTGGGTCGAACCCAACCCACTTCCCCAGCTCACCGCGAGCTCCTCCTCCCTCGTGAGGTTGTGCGCAGTTGGATCCAAATCCGACAGCCACGACCTTCACCTCAACCAACCGTGGCCCAGCCCCTTCCCCCGCGTGAGGTCGTGCCCATTGGATCGAAATCAACGGCCACGACCTCCGTCCAGACCTCCTGCATCCCCAGCTCAGCCAAGTCCTCCCCTGCACGAGGTCGTGCTCCGTTGGATCCAAATCAACGGCCACGACCTCCCCTCTCTGTCGTGCGCACCAGACCTCCCACCCCTCGAGGTTGTGTGCCGTTGGATTAAAATCCAACCGCCACGACCTCCCCTTCCTTTTGCAGTGTCGTGCCTAACGGCCCAGACCTCCCGCACCTCAGTTGTCGCCGTTGGATCGAGATCCAATAGCCACGACCTCCCCTCTCCTTGCGTCGCCGTCAGATCAAGATCTCGCGGCCACGACCTCCTTTGCGTCGTGCGCAGCAGCGACGACCTCCCTTCACCGTTGTGCGCCCTTGGATGTAAATCCAATGGTCATGGCCTCCCATCAAAGTTGCGTGCCCTTGGATCGCAATCCAACGGCCGTGACCTCCCATCGCATCGTGCGCACCAGCCAGACCTCCCACCTCGGTTGTGCATCGTTGGATTAAAATCCAACCGCCACGACCTCCCCTTGCGCTGTGCGCAATGGCCATGACCTCCCTCCTCTGTTCAGTGCCTTTGGATGTAAATCCAACGGTCCTGACCTCCTTCTATGTTGTGCGCCATTGGATTAAAATCCGACAGCCATGACCTCCCCTCGCTTGTCCGCGTCGCACGCAGCGGTCAAGACCTTCCCCCATCGGGTCCGCGCCCTTGGATGCAGATCCGATGGTCACGACCTCCTGTCTCCTTCAGCGCGTGACCTCCCTACTCTTTTCGCAACCGTCAGATGGAGATCTAGCGGCTGCGACCTCCCCATTCGAAATCTGTGGTCGCGACCTCCCCGTTTCTTTTCAGACCTCCCCGGGTCAGATCCGAGGGTCACGACCTCCCCCTTCACTTATCAAACGGTGGATCTCCGTCGCCTATTCTTCTCCTTCCTCGCTCACGCGCGCGTGCGCCATGGCAGAGGGGGAGCAGAGCCCTGTCAACTCCCAACCGCTCTTTTGCTACCAGCATTAAATGCTGGTCAGCCTTCCGCCCCTAGGCCATGCTCAGACCTACCCCCATCACCTCCACGTCCTTGTCTGAGCCATGGGCTAAGCTCACCATGGAGCTTAACCCTAGCTCATGGCCTCTGCTCCCCGGCTATATGTAACCATTGAGCGCTCCCTTTGCCTTCCTTTAACCACTCTCGAGCTTTGCCTTGCCTCTCTGTGCTTGGCTGAGCTCCATTCTCCACAGACCTCCTCGGCCACCATTGTTGAGCTTGGAGCTCCTCGGTGGCACAAGGTCCCAGTGGCTTTTCTCTCCCTCTCTTTACTTCAATTTAAGCCTCTCCCCTCTGTGGTCAAAACCCCTAACCTAATTGGTTTGGACATTTGCAGAGGCGGCCTAATTTGGAGTTATCCCCTTTTCGGCCGTGGAGCACCATTCTTCCCCATCGCCGGTAAGGACCTCCACTTCTCAATTCCTTGCTCATGGACCATTCTTGAGCTGTTTTGGAGGCAATGTGATGACCCGGTGCTGTTGATTTCGCCCAGGTCCTCTCCTCCTATTGTCCTCCTCGGCGCCGGCAAGGTCCTTCGTCGCCGGAGCTCCCCTGTCCTCCCCAGTGCCTCCGCGACCTCCAGGTACCTCCTGGTAGTCCCCTAGATGCTTGGCACACACTTGAATGACCACTGCGGAGCTCCTTATGCTGTTTGTCATTTGGCCGTGTGCTACCGCGCCGCCCCTCTCTGGCTCGCCGGCGCTCTGGTCCACCACCGCGGGTGTGAGTGGTACCAGTGGGTGCGCACTGCTATTGCGCACCCGTACCTAGCATCCATTCGCACCGCCGTGGCCTGAGTCGCCGGCGGTGACCGTTTCTTCACCGTCGGTTTCGTTGTCGGACGAAACCGACAACTGTAGCGACCTCATTGGGCCATCCGTGTTTAGATCTGGGGCTCAGATCGCCCGGGGGCTCACGTGTGCGCTGTGTGTGTTGGTTGCGGGCCGTCCATTTCGCGATTAACGGCCACGACCTCCGCCCCCGTTCGCGCGCGCGAGATCCAAACGCGCCGCGCTGCTGCAGGACATGAGCCGTTGGATCCAGGATCCACGGCCCACGTTCGTCGATCTCGCACGGACAAGCGCACGTTGCCGGTAGGTCTTGGGCCGTCTGATCCAGGATCGACGGCCCAGGTTCGTCCACGTTGTATTAGTTTTAGAAATTCCCGGGTGGATTTATTTGCAAACTGAAAAAGGTAATGAACTTTGAAAATACATAACTACTTTATTTTTAATCCAAATGAGTTTATTCCAATTTTGTTAGCTCTGGTTTGATCTGGGCTTTAATCTAATAATGGTTGTGAGCTCAGTTCGGCTCCAGAAAATGGTTTGCTAAAATAGTTTAGAAATAGGTTTTAATTGTTATCCTAAAAGTGGTATTTAACTTGTAAAATGCATAAGTATTTCTCTATAGATCATTTTTGAGTGAATCCAACTTTGTTGGCTTCCTCTATTAGTTTACTAAATGTTAGAATAGGATTTAGGCATGTCACTATTTTCAAAAGAATTGTGGGTGCATGTTTCTTGTGCTCTTTTGCATGTCTTTGAAAAATCATAAAACATGCATCATAGCTCCAAATGAGGTGAGCTCAATTGTGTTACTCATCTCATGAGGTTCTTGATTTACCATAAAAATCCCAGGTGCAACACCTCTTTGGAAAATTGTGCTAGAGAATTTAATTCGGATGAACAGTAACCGATTTGAATTGTCCAGCATTTTCCAGGCTGAGCAGCATTGTTTTGGCCATATCTTTTGCATTGAGAATCCAAATCAATTGGTTCTTATTGATAAATTCTTTAAAAATCATGCTCTTGCTGCTGTAAAAATTTCAGAGCTTTTGGAGCAAGTTTGCTGTTGAGTCTTTTCAGTTTTCGTGGTTCTTATCGGTTCTTTTTCGCTTTTTCGTTATGTGCCGACGAGTGCGTTGATCCCGTGAGTGATCCTTTGCAGCATTGTGAACAGCCCCAGCAAGGCAAGCAGTTTGATCATATCCATTATGTCCCATTACTTTAAAGTCTAATACTTTGTTTAACTTGTATGTATGCATTGCTATTTTGTTGTTAAATGATATCGATTAGTTGATCCTTTAGATGCATACTCTGTAGGTAAATGTTCATTCTCTACTACTAAGCCTAGGACTATCTTGCTGTGGTTTAGAGTTCGTTGGATGAGCTCTCACCACTTAGTAGTTTGCGTTGGTATTGCTTAGAAATGCTTAGATTACGGTAGAATTGGGCGGTCATCGACTTAGTCGATGATCTTGGTCACACAAATCTAATTATTATTCCACTATGTCCAGCACTTGTGCTTTGTTAATTTGTAAAGTCAAAACAAAACTAAAAATGAAAACTATTTGGACTTGGGCACAATGGATGATGGTGTGATTGTTGGTATGTGGAATGGTGCCTAAGTCAACAAGGACCGAATATCTTGTTACACTAAACCAAGCATTTTTGCATGCTAACCACACGAGAGGGATATGGGACCTCTCTTGACTAAGTACTTTGGCGAGTGTTAGCTTCGAGTCGCATGGTGGGCTATTGGGTGAGTAGTAGTGGGGTTATCCACTGCAAGGAGCACCACCCGTATAAGGGGGTGAGCATCTTTGATGACTCTGCATCAACGTATGGGGAGGTTGTATCCGGCGAATCATTGTTGACACTCAATATTGGAAATGTCTCGTTGGACTTAGCTGTGCCGGCACACCAAAGGAAGTGTTCTAATAGCTTGGCGAAAAGGCGGTCTAACGTGTGGGTACATTGGTACACCCCTGCAGGGTTCAAACTATTCGAATAGCCTCGTCCTAGGTTATGGACATGCTTGGGGAAGTCTTTCGAGAGTTAGACTATAACTTTTAATTAAAACTTGACATGGGTAGTATGAATGGGTAATTCATGCTATTGTTGTGGTGGCTATTGGGTTAGTCACTTCCAAGATTGTTGTTGTTATCTATCTATTGTTATTATGTTTTTGTCTCGTTGTTAATTGCAAATTAAAAATGAATTGCCAAACTGCTTTGAATCTATTTAAATATTGCAAATGAAAACTTGCTTTATGCTAAAATGAGCCTAAAGCCTTCCACTTAAATAAAGCTTGCATGTAGCATATGTATAGGTCTGTTACCCTTACACGTCAGTCTTGCGAGTACATTTTTGTACTCATTTGCTTTGCTTAATAACTTTGTTGCAGAGGAGGTAGAGCCCCAAGAGCTTTACTTTTGCGAGATGTGCGGTGGTTGGGAAGACTAGCTAGGTGGCCCGGTCGGTTGCCTTGTGGGCTAAAGGCAAACCTTGTGGCCTTCTTTTGTTTATCGCCATCTTATGGCCTTTGCTTCCGCTGTGTTTACCTTCCTTTGTTGTTATTTGGCCGATCGGCCCCTTTTATAATAACTCTCTCTATATTATGTATGTCTTTGGATTAATCTTGTTCGTGCTTTGGTTCTATGTCTTGTATGAGATTGATGCATAATTTTGTAAAGGGGTGTGTATACTGCATTTCTGGGAAGTATACATATCTCGAAGACACGTGTTATTTTGTTTGTGATGCTAGGGTCAATAGATGACTAAGCATTACAAGCTAAATAAGTCGGGGTCCTCACAAAGTTAGTATCAGAGTCATACTGACCGTAGTAACCCTAGCTTGGTCATCCTTAGGATATTTTGAAAAACTTAGTTTCAAAATATCAAATGGTTTATGAAAGCTTTAGTAAAGTCTCTACTTCTACTCCTTACCTATCTTAGCTTTCTGATCTCCTCTTATTCTAATTTGAGTTTTTAAAAGTTGTTTTCCCTCTCCTTCCCTCAAAAGATAGTTGTTATCGTTTAATTGGGTTTTGGGAAACAATGAGATTGACATATTGAAGTGTTAGCTACCCTTTTTCAAGGTTTTGAAGTTTATGGAGTCGGTGATTTCGGCTAAGAGCTTGGATGCAAAGTCTGGACAGCAAGCATCAAATTTCCGGACAGCAATCTCAAGGTTTCTAAACAGGATAGATAATGAGAGGATAATTCAACTAAAACTGTGGGAATAAAAGGGTAAGATGTGATACTAGTTAGCTAAGTATCTAATGCCTATTTTGTTGGTTTTACCTTGCTTTGTAGAAGGGTTAGAGCTAAAATAGCGTGCTGAAATTTTACCTTCTCAACCGATTGCTCGTTCATTCAATACGGGTTTGTCGTGTCGAGAAGTTGAGCTTTAGCCTCATGTTTCCTTGCTATTTCTTGAGCCTTTTTGTAAACTTTTAGAGTTGCGTTCTTGTTGTTTAAGTTGGCTTTCGGTTAGGGTGATTTTCCATTCCCCTAGTCGATAGCTTTTCGCTTTCTTTAGCTTCTAATTTTCGGATTTCGTTGCTAACCCCCTTATCTTTTCAGCAGGATGGCTGGAAGAACTCGTAATTGTCAGGGTCTGCCAGCTGGTCCGGATGAGGAGCTTCCACCTCCTCTGACCATGGCTTCGGTTCTTGCTCAGATTGAGCAAAACCGTATGGATCATACCAGGATTCTGGAGGTTATCGCGCGCAACACCTCCACTCTTTCCGGTGCCTCTGGATCAGGGGGAGGAAGTGGGCATCAGTCGTGTGGGGGACTTGCAGAGTTCCTTCGCACCTAGCCGCCCACTTTCTCCGTGTCCGAGACCATGGATCTGAACGGCTAGCCGTCTGGTTGAGCGAAGCTTCAAGATCGCCGATGCCGTGACCGGGAGAAGGCACTTTTGCATCCCATTTGAGGGTGCGGCTCTTTCATGGTGGGAGAACTTTTCGCCATGCAGCCCGCAGCCACACCGTCTCTTGGGAGGAGTTCCGTGTTGCCTTCCGGCGGTCTCACATCCCTGCCGGTGTGATGAAGCTGAAGAAGAAGGAGTTTCTTGCGCTCAAGCAAGGGCGCAGTTCGGTCACGGAGTATTTGTATGAGTTCAACCATCTGGCTCGTTATGCTCCCGAGGAGGTGGCCACTGATGAGGCCAAGCAGGAGAAGTTCATGGACGGCTTGTCTGAGGAGCTTCAAGACAAGCTCTCCATCGTTGACTTCCCCGACTTCCAGGCCTTGCTGGACAAGGCCATCGTCTCCGAGTACAAGGGAAGGGCGCTGCGTGACTCCCGCAAGCGCAAGTGGGAGACTCAGGAGTCTTCCCAGACCAGCTCTTCTCGTGCTCACTTCGGGCAGTCTCAGGGGTCCCACCCTTAGGCTTCAGCACCCCCGAGGTCGTCAGCACCTGCCCCTCGTCCTCCGCAGGCTGTGTTTCGACCACGTGCACCTGCGGCTCAGCAGGGTGGCCTCCGCAATGTTGCCGAGGTCACTTGTTTCTTCTGCAACCAGAAGGGCCATTATGCAAATAATTGCCCTAAGAAGACTAGAGCGGCCCCTCGTCCTAATGGAGGACGCGGGCAAGGAGGTGGATCTTCCCAGGATCAGAAGATTGTCCCCACAGCCCAAGGCGTGGGCAGCGGTCACGTCAACCTCATCTCTGCTGAGGAGGCACAGGAGGCGCCTGACGTCGTGTTGGGTACGCTTCTTGTTAACTCCCATCCTACTACTGTTTTGTTCGATTCAGGAGCATCTCATTCTTTTGTATCTCAGTCTTTTGCTATTGTTAGTGATCTTCTTTTTGCTCCTTTGTTGGTCCCGTTGCTCATTCGCTCTCCTGGTTCGGAGTTGAGAGCTGAATCCGAGTGTCGGGAGGTTCCTATGGAGATTGAGGGAGTAAGATTTTTGGCAAATCTTATTCTCCTCAATGCAGCGAGCTTAGATGTGATTCTGGGCATGGATTGGTTATCTCAGCACATGGGGCAAATCGATTGCGTCCGGAAGCTCATCTACCTCACCAGTCCCTCCAACGGCGGAGTTCGCTTTTGCAGAAGTCTGCGAGGTCCCTGATCTCTTCGCTCGGCGAAGCCAGCTCTGGATATTCGTGAAGTCCCAATGGTATGTGAATTCATGGATGTCTTTCCCGAAGATCTTTCGGGGATGCCACCAGTTCGAGACCTCAAGTTCGTCATCGAGTTAGCTCCCAGTACTGCCCCGATTTCAAAGAGGCCTTACCGGATGCCCCCGAATGAGTTGGTGGAGTTGAAGAAGCAACTTGGTGAGCTTTAGGAGAAGGGTTTCATCCGCCCTAGCTCATCTCCATGGGGTTGTCCAGCCATCTTCGTAAAGAAGGACGGTACTTTGCGCATGTGCGTCGATTACCGTGCGGCCTATAGGACCAATCTGGAGGAGACTAAGGAAATTCAGCGACAAGTCCAAGATCTTTTGGACTGAGGGTACGTATGGGAAAGCCTTAGTCCTTGTGTTGTTCCTGTTCTTTTGGTTCCTAAGAAAGACAGTAGTTGGCGTATGTGTGTTAATTGTAGAGCCATTAATAATATCACAATATAGTATCGTCATCCTATTCCTAGGTTAGACAGCACGTTTGATGAGTTGAGTGGTTCTATTCTTTTCACAAAGATAGACTTGTGTAGCGGGTACCAATAGATTAGAATGAAATTGGGAGATGAATGGAAAACAACATTTAAAACTAAGTTCGGGCTATATGAGTGGTTGGTGATGTCTTTTGGTTTAACTAATGCACCTAGTACTTTCATACATTTGATGAACGAAGTTTTGCGTGCTTTCTTTGGAAAATTTGTGGTGGTTTATTTTGATGATATTCTGATCTATAGCAAGTCATATGAATAACACCTGGATCATTTACGTGTTGTTTTTAATGCTTTCAGACTGCACGTTTGTTTGGTAACCTTGAGAAGTGCACTTTTTGCACGGATCGAGTCTCTTTTCTTGGTTGTTATGTTGTTACTCCACAGGGCATTGAAGTTGATCAAGCCAAGATCATCGCTATCTAGAGTTAGCCGCCTCCTAAAACAGTCACACAAGTGCGGAGTTTTCTCGGGCTCATTGGTTTCTATCGGCATTTTGTTTGGGATTTTAGCACCCTCACTGCACCACTGAATGAGCTTACAAAGAAGGGTGTTCCTTTTACTTGGGGAACCATACAGCAACAAGCTTTCGACTCTCTCAAAGATAAGTTGACACACGCCCCTTTGCTTCAATTTCCTGATTTCGGCAAAACTTTTGAATTAGAATGTGATGCTAGTGGCATAGGTCTTTGTGGTGTGTTAATTCAAGAAGGAAAACCTATTGCTTACTTTAGTGAAAAATTAAGTGGGCCTAGTTTGAACTATTCTACCTATGACAAAGAATTATATGCTCTAGTTAGAACTTTGGAAACATGGAAACATTATTTATGGCCCAAAGAGTTTGTAATACATTCTGATCATGAATCTTTGAAGCATATTCGAAGTCAAACCAACCTGAACCGCAGACATGCTAAGTGGGTTGAGTTTATTGAGTCTTTCCCCTATGTCATTAAACATAAAAAGGGCAAAGAAAATGTAATAGATGATTCATTGTCTAGGAGATATACCATGCTCTCACAACTTGACTTCAAAATCTTTGGATTAGATACAATAAAGAAGCAATATGTGCATGATGCTGATTTTAAGGATATGTTGCTAAATTGTCAAGAGGGAAAGGGTTGGAATAAATTTGTGGTGCATGATGGGTTCGTGTATCGTGCTAACAAGCTATGCATTCTAGCTAGCTCCGTTTGTCTTTTGTTGTTACAGGAGGCACATGGAGGAGGATTGATGGGTCACTTCAGTGTGAAAAAGACCGAGGACATTCTGACCCACCACTTTTATTGGCCAAAGATGAGGCGTGACGTCGAACGCTTAATTGTCCGCTGCACCACGTGCCAAAAAGCTAAGTTACGACCTAATCCTCATGGTTTATACATGCCTCTTCTTGTTGCAAGCATACCTTGGGAAGATATTTCTATGGACTTTGTTTTATGAGTTCTACTTTGTCCCAAGAACACCCCCCACCGGGCCAAATATTTTGATTTTTATAAATTTATTTGCTATTTTAAATCAGCGGTCAAAGAAGAGGGTCATGTATTTAGACTTAGTTAACTGGTCGTATTGACCTGCTCCGACCACACCTCTGTTCGACCAACCACTCGTTTTTGACTAGTCTCTCGTTTCGACCACCCACTCGGGTCTGACCAAACCCTTCGACCAGATCCGACCAGGCTTCGACCAAGCCACTTTGATGTTGTTGCTGACGGGCGAGCCCCACTTGTCAGAACCGCTTTCTTCCCCGTCGCGTCGCTCAGCCGAATGCGCTGGCGCGGTGCATGTGCGCCACTGTGCTCCTTCGCACAATGCTAGCTATAGCTGGAACCGCGCTTCTCCGTGCATGCAAACTCACGCCGTTTTTCCACCGCCGTCGCTGCCCAATCTAGAGGCACCACGAGATGACCCCGTCAATGTTTCCATTGGAGAAACCCCTCAAAAACCCAGCTCTCTCCTCTTGGCCGCTCAGACGAGCTGGGCGAATTCTTTCCTTCCATTAGAGTAAGTTCCTTGGTTCTTACACCGTTCTTCTCCTTCTTCCTTGTCATTTCCATTGTGCTAAGCTGAGCCCTTGCTTTGTAGCGAATCGGTGGAAACACAGGCTTATCCTCAGCAACTCTAAAGCGCACCCGCTAGTGCGCCACCGTGCTGACTCTCACTTTGGTGAGTTCTATTCATGATTAAGTGCGTCATCTCGTGTTCTTGGATATATGAATTAGTTCCCCTAAATCAATCTTGCTTTTATCCACAGAGATTGTCGGATTTTAGGGTTTTGCTTTTTTCGACCAAAAACGCCACCTTCATCTCCATCTCCGGTGTGGTGAGTCACTCTTCGATTCCTCTCGGTGACATCATTTATTGGACATACCTAAGCTATCCCAAATACTCTTGGTTTTCCCTTTTTATCAGGTGATCACCTCCTCATGGAGCTCTCCTTGCCACCACACGGTCATCATCACCGGAGCAATACCGAGCTTCTCCGGTCTTTTCCTTGGCTCTGGTAGGTTTCCTACGACCCAGTGATGTTCTTATGCACTTTTATTTGCTTGAAGCACAGCCGGATCATGCTAGCCTCTTTCACCGTAGTTGTGCCGCCGCGCTATTTCATCTCCACGGCCAACTGCCGCATGCCCTCGCCGCGTCGCCACAGGCCGCCCGAGCCCCCAACGTCACCACCCCTAGCCTCCTTATGCTTTGGGCAACCCATTTTTGTGGTCACCTTCACCTCACTACTGCTCCTTTGCCGGTGACATGTGCTGTCCCAAGCCGCCAGCCACAGCCCCTATACCGACTAGTCAAAACCTTTCGACAAGTCGAAGCCTTCGACCAGGCAGTCGAAACCTTCGGCCAAGTAGTCGAAACCTTCCGACTTGGCAGTCGAAAACCCCTTTCGGCTACGTACTCGAAACATTGTACAGTACTCAAAATAATGTACAGTACTTGAAATATTGTAAAGTACTCGAAACAATGTACAGTACTCGAAACCCTTTCCGACCAGGTAGTCGAACTTTGAGCAGTACTCGAAGCGATGAGCAGTACTCGAAACTATCAATAGGAGACCTCACCAAAATCTCAGTTTCTGTAATTCATGACTAGTTCTATTCAACTCCAAAGGAACTAAAACTTTCACCTAAAATCATTTTAAATCAACATCTCATTACTATCTAAATTTCATGCATATTTGAGAATTTGAGATTTTTGAGACTTTCTCGGTGTTTATTTGTTATTGTTATTTCTTAGATTCTGAAATGCCTGACATGAGTGATTTTACACCTGAGCATCCTGTGGTGGAACAAGTGGAATATCAACAAGGAAAGCATCCACTTGCATCATTTTGATCCCAGTTTTGATTAGTTTAGTATTTCAAAATGCAATGATAATTGCGTGCATGCTATTTTGGTGTATCAATAATTTGTGAGACTAGTTAGCTATATACTAAACATTGTGGTTTATCCTTAATTATTCTATACAGTTATGCTTAAGTTAGATACCATGTGATGGTATATATTCTTTATATGGATGCTTAGCCCTACAAGTCAGTAGATACGTTAGTTCGGTTGACGAGGTTATCTCGTCAACTGTGGGAAACACTGAACCATTCTTAATTTTTGTATCTTTGTTCAGATCTTTGAATCTGATGTTTAAGTCAAAAATTGGTCTATTCAAAAATATTTTTAGATTTGGACAAGTAGTTGATAGTAACCTCGTCAACTGTGGGAAACACTGAGCCATTCTTAATTTTTGTATCTTTGTTCAAATCTTTGAATCTGATGTTTAAGTCAAAATTTGGTCTATTTAAAAATGTTTTTAGATCTGGACAAGTGGTTGATAGTGTGGGTGCCTTTATGCATGAGAATCGGGTATTGTGGTAGTCTTGTCTGGATCATTAAAGACCGAAGCTTTTGGGTTGTTAATTCCAAGTAATACTCGTACTTCCACACGCTGGATTGGGGCTAGTTTGGTCAAGTAAGGGAAAGGTTTTGTTGGGTTGGACCATAGGTGGTGTGAGGGCATAATTTATTGTGATCTTATGCTCATAGGAATCTAGTGCGATGGTATAATCTGTAGGTAAGCACTTTGTTTATGTTGGGGGTCACCCATTTTTGTTTTGCATTGCACTAGCATCTCCAATACAACTTGGGAGCCTTCTTGGCGGTTGCTATATGCAAATTGTACTAAGTGGGACTCACTCTCATGGGTGGTTCAATTCAATAGGATCTTCTTGCTAAAAAGTACCAAATCTTGATTGCCCGGTCGGCATACCTTAGGAAGTGTGCCGTTATCTGGAGGCTTACGGGCTAATCGAATCATGTGGGTAAAGATGTACACCCCTACAGGGTTGTTTTCAATCTATTTGAATAGCTGTGTCCACGGTTACGGACGACGCTTGGTTTTGAATGACACCATTATAGACTCTTAATTAAAATTTGACTTGGGCAACAACTTGGTATCGGCATGAATGGTTGTTCACGCGTGTTATTTTATCAGAGTGGATAGCCACTTTGATATGATTTGATCTATTATTATATCAATGTTAATTGTTTTCTTTTGTCCAAATTTTGGTTACTAAATGGCCTTTGCAAATTAGAATGTGTAGGAATAAAATTTGTCGCTTTTATGCAAAACTTATGCCAATACAACCTTCCTTTGGACAACCTCTAACATGTATATTCTCATATCCTTTGGATAGGCTCTATCATACACTTTATTTTATTATTTTGTGTAAGTCTTGCGAGTAACTTTTGTACTCAATCGGATTGACCACTTGTTTCAGGTGAGGAAGAATACGCTTCGATCAATCTGTTAGCATCGAATACGGCAACGCTAATGAATGATGTTGTTTCTACCTCTACTTAGTTGCCTTCAGGTTTTGGGCACACTCAGTTGGAACTTTTGGGTTTTGTTACTTGTTTTTCCGCTGCATGTTTCTATGGATGTTGTAATTTTGGCCAGTCGGCCACTAATGTAAATGAGGAGCTTAAGTACTAGCTTGGTTGTCTTGTAATATATATGTATGTTTTGTGTATGGCTGTGTACAATGTTGTTCATGATATATGCATATTAGCCATTGATCTTGAGGGCTAATGCGAGACACATATCCGGCAACTTGAAATCGAGCTCATTTCCTGTTAAGAGTTATGCGACTAGTGTACTCTTTTGACTTGAAACGGATTCGATTTCTGGGTCCCACAGGGACATCAAAGGCTCGGTATGTTAATATAAGGAATCGGTCCCCAACCGACTATAATCTGGCTCCTTTCCAAAGAAGGCGCCATGACTCCATTACAGACTGTCGAGCATTCTCGGCAGGACTCCAAGCTGTTCGCTAGTCGGACAAGTTCCGACCAGCCAACATAGAGAAGTTTAATGGGACTCAGAACCCATTAGAATTTCTTCAGATTTATACTACTGCCATCAAAGCTGCTGGTGGTCATGACAACGTGATGCAAATTACATGCCCACAGTCTTTGAAGGATCTTCCCAGTCGTGGTTGCTCAACCTACCGGTCGGATCTATCTGCACTTGGGAGCAGCTCTACGATTTGTTCATCACAAACTTCCAAGGTATGTACGATCGCCCCGGAAAAGAAGATGGTCTTCATAGGATCAAGCAAAATACCAATGAAACTCTTCGACAATATATCTAGAGGTTTAGCTAGGTTCGAAACTCTATTCCAGAATTGCAGACTCCTCTGTTATCTAGGCCTTTAAAGCAGGGCTAAGGAATCGATGGTTTATGGAGGATATTGCAATGAATCCTCCACGAATGACCATCAAACTTTTCGACATGGCAGACAAATATGCAGCTGCTAGTGAAGCGGTTGAATGGTGTCAAGCTATTGATCGAAAAGATAAAATTCCTTAGCCAGGCCTGGAGAAACAAGAGATGAAAAGCAAGAAGTCTCTCAAGGATAAGAAGAATCGTAAGACCGACAACAAAAAAGTCCTTGTGATTCTAGAAAAGTTTACTGAGGGCAAGAAGGACTTTTCCAGTCGAAATAAGGCGAAAGCTCTGACCAACGACTACAAGAAGAACAAGAAGTGGTGTCCACTTCACCAGGCAACAGTGCATGATCTGCACACCTGCCGGGCCTGGAAAAAGAAGCTGGAGGACTACCACTTAGGTAAAGCCCATACAAGAGCTTGGGGAACCAAGCTCCAAGAAAGACAAAGATGACGACGAAGAATTGGAGTACCAGGGTCTCAACACACTGTGGATATGATCTTTGGTAGATCTTCCTCGTACAAGTCAAGGCGCCATCTGAAAGCTGTGGAGTGGGAAGTGGACCTCGCTGAGTCTCCGATCAACATCAAGCCATCCAGGTGGTCGGAGACAACTATCTCCTTCTGCAAAGAAGACTGCCCCATCCCGTGGACTCGACCAGGTAAGTTCCCTATTGTCGTTGAGCCTACTATTAATAACTGCAAAGTTAATCGAGTCTTAATAGATGGAGGTAGTTCTTTGAACATTTTATTTACGAGAGCATTGGAAGAGATGCAGATTCCTAGGTCGAAGGTAAAACCTGTGAAATATGCCTTCTATGGCATAGTTCCTGGTTCTATCGCAAAACCGATGAGCAACTATCCCTACCGATCACATTTAGAAGGCCTGACAACTTTTGAACAGAAAAGATTGCATTTGATGTGGTGAATTTCGAAATTGCATACAATGTAATCCTTGGTCGCCAGTCATTGGCAAAGTTCCTGATAGCCACACATTATGGCTATCAGAGTTTGAAGATGCTAGGACCAAAAGAAGTCATCACGGTTCGAGGAGATAGAAAAATGGCATATGCGTGCGATCGAAAATCCTTAGAACTGGTCAACGAGCTTTCGACCAGGCAAACTAATCTACCTACCATGCAGATCAAACACTCGAGGCCAAAGATGATGCCAAAACCTTCCGACTAGACCAAGGAGGCCCCGCTCGACAAAGGTGCTTCTCCAGAAAGCGCCAAAATGTTGTTCGGGTTAGGAAATGCTAACGTATCTACCCAAAAGGTTCTGGTCGGGATAGGACTCAACCCTAAATAGGAAGAATCGCTCGTCTCCTTCCTCCGAGCAAACCTGGACGTATTCTCCTAGTAGGCGTCCGACATGCCCAGAGTCCTCATGGAGATGATCGAGCACATGCTAGCTCTCCAGCCTAACAAGAAACCGGTCAAGCAGAAGCTAAGATGCTTTGCACCTTATCGGAAGGAGGCAATCCAGTCGAAGATCGACAAGCTTCTTGAGGCTGGATTCATTTGTGAAGTCGACCACCCAGAGTGACCCGCCAATCTTGTAATGGTTAGAAAAAGCAATGGGAAATGATGAATATGTATTGACTTCACAGATCTTAATAAAGCTTGTCTGAAGAATGATTTTCCCTTTCCACGTATTGATCAACTTGTAGACTCAACTTCCGGGTGTGAGTTGCTAAGTTTTTTGGATGCATATTCAGGGTACCACCAGATTAATATGAGTAAAGGTGATGAAGAGAAAACTTCCTTCACCACTCCATATGGCACTAACTGCTACGTAAAGATACCATTTGGACTCAAGAACGCTGGTGCAACTTTTCAGAGGTTAATGCAAAAAAACCTTTAATCCTCATATATGTCGAAATCTAGAAGTCTACGTTGATAACTTTGTTGTAAAAAGCATCAACGCTGGTGACCACATTTCTGACCTCCACAAGACTTTTAATAACTTAAGAAGGGATAACATTAAGTTAAATTCGGAGAAGTGTGTGTTCGAAGTTTCTTCTAGAAAGCTTCTTGGGTTCCTAGTTTCGACTAGAGGAATTGAAGCAAACCCAGCAAAAATATCGGCCATCCACCAGATGCGCCCTGCGACCACAAAGATAGAAGTCCAAAAACTAACCGCCTGTATGGTGGCGCCAAGTCATTTCATACCACGGTTAGATGAAAAAGGATTACCTTTCTTTAAGTTTCTTCGAAAACATGGAAGTTTCGAATAGACTAAAGAGGCAAATGATGCCTTTGAAGAGCTTAAAAAGTACATTAGAGTGCCCCGATCTTAGTGTTTCCATGATCGAAAGAAACATTACTGATATACGTGGCTACAGCGCCACAAGCGGTCAGTGCTGTATTGGTCGTTGAGCGTGACAATATCCAATGACCAATATATTACGTAAGTGAAGTCTTACATGGACAAAAGAAACGATGCCCACAAGTGCAAAAGTTGTTGTACGGTCTCCATATGTCTTCAAAGAAACTACAGCATTACTTTCAGGCCCACAAAATGGTCATACCTACTGGATATCCCCTTAGTCAAGTTCTCAGAAACAGGGAATCACCAGGATGAATAGAAAAATGGGTGGTCGAGCTTGGGGCGTTTGACCTCTATTTCAACTCACGGACAACAATTAAGTCACAGGCTTTAGCAGAATTCATTACCGAATGGACTAACCTTGAACCCACCCAAGAGCCTGAGTACAAATACCATGACGAGTGGACAATTTACTTTGATGGTTCCTTGATGCTCAAAGGCTCGGGGGCTAGAGTTTTCTTGATATCCCCTACTGGAGAACACATCAAATACGCAATTCAATTAAACTTTCTTACTATAAATAATGTGGTAGAATACGAAGGTTTACTGGTAGAACTTTGAGCAGCCAGAGCGCTCGGGATTTGCAGTTTACTAGTGAAAGGCGATTTTAAACTAGTAGCGAATTAAGTTGGGAAAGAGTATCAATGCTCAAGTACCAAGATATCATCTTATTTGGCATAAGTACGGAAACTCAAAAATCACTTCTTCAGTTTTTAGATCCAACATATTCCTATAATTGAAAACTTTCTAGTAGACCAGTTGGCACGAATGGCCTCAACAAGGTCACATGTCCTACTCAGAGTTTTTTTCGAGCAACTCGATTCACCTTTGGTGGTCGAGTCTTCCGAGGACATAGATGCTCCACTAGAGGTCGTACAAATCGACCCTAGTAGCAATTGGACGACGTCGATCTATAATTATCTTCGGCATGGCATTATTCCTAAGGATGATGTAGAGGCTAATCGTATAGGTTGAAAAGCCAAATCATATACTTTGATCAAAAGTACCCTTTACAAACAGGGATCTCACGGAGTATTGATGAGATGTATATCTCAAACGAATGGCATTAAGTTGTTGTTCGACATATATGGAGGAGTATGTGGAGCACATCATTCCTACAGAACACTGGACGGTAAAGCCTTCAGGCAAGGATACTATTGGCCAACTGCCCTTCATGATGCAAAAAAGCTCGTGACGAAGTGCGTACAATGCCAATTTCATAGTCGACAAGTACATTAGCCGGCACAAGCTCTGTAAACAATACCTCTTTCTTGGCCTTTTGCAACTTAGGGACTAGACATTTTGGGACCATTCCCAAATGCACCCGGGGCTTTGAATTCCTCTTTGTAATGATTGATACATTCACAAAATGGATAGAAGCTAAGCTAGTTGTTAAAAAAACAACTAAGGCTGCTAAGAGGTTTCTCACAAAAAAAATGTGATCATACGATTTGGTATATTTAGTCGTATAATCACGGATAAATGTACCCAATTCTCGAGCGGAAATTTTCAGGAATTCTGCGAAGATCTAGGTATCAAGATACATTTCGCTTCTGTCGAAGGCACCCCCTGTAAAGGATCCAGTTCGTTGCAATAAAGAGCAATCACATTCTCTCCTAGAAACTCTTTGTCATTTTCCTCTATTTATTTCGTAAAATCGTTGTCACAAAAACACCCCTGTAATGGCCAATTCGTTGCAATAAAGAGCAACCCTATTCTCCTCTAAGAACTCTTAGCTATTTTCCTCATTTTATTTCGTAAGATCGACGACTTTATCGTCGACACCTAACATACCTATCAGAGGACTCAGCATATTTAGAACGAATGCTAATTTAGCATGTTACGCCGAGTCTAACAAAGAAAAAATCGTACCATGCATATCTAAATACTCTCTATTTTAATTAAATTACAAAAATATGATAAATCTTCAATTAAATTATATATCTTCATATATATATATATATATATATATATATATATATATATATATATATATATATATATATATATATATATATAAATAGTGTCCCTAGGTCTTGTAGATCTAAACCTAAGCAGTTGAGATCTTCTAATAATCGATGTATTAATAGAGGTGCTCTAATGTTTTATGCTATAATAAATATATAAATATCCTACATTTAACTCGATTATTTTTTTTGTGATGTTAGTACCGAGCAGTATTGCCCTTAATAACAAGTTTTTTATGCAATTGAAAATACGTTCTGGCCGTTAATTAGTTTTGGAATATGTACAAACGATGGTTATGTTCCATAAAAAAAATAGAATTGTATTTGCTCATGGCAGAGTTCAGGTGAGCGTGACGATGATGTTTGAGAGTGTTGCAACAACACCATCTAGAGAGTTCGGAGTTCCACGGGTCTTTTGCTTCGGCACTACGGAACTTTTCCAGTTGGCGACCGGCACCGTGATATGCGGGTCCCGGGGCCCCAGCCTCTGGAACAACCTCCGGAGTCCTTCTGCAAGTGGTCTAGAATTCGAAATACTGGTCGTTGCATTACGTACAAGGAAAGGCGCGTCAGAGTTTTTCCCCCGTATTTTTTTGATAGCAAGACGCGTGAGGATACAAACTCCCGGGCAGGATAAACCGGGAACATGGGACGAAAGTTGGAAACAGTCTGCGCCGCCTGCTCCTTCGAGCAGGCCGGCCGACCGGCAGCAGGCCTTCATGGCTGCATCCGAGGGCCCGGAACCACGTGCTTCTGTGCCCGTGGACCCCTCCCGTCGTCACGTCCAAAACTACCGTCTCGAGCAATTAATAACGTCCCAGTTGGAGACGCGCAGCGACTGGAACTAGCAGCAGGGAAGTGAAATCAAACCAAGTCGCTGGCGCCTGCTCTGCCGCTTCAATTCAACCACTGCTCGGTCAATACGAGAGACTAACACGGCCACGGAGAAATATTAAATATAAGCAAGCGAACCCAACGAACGAGCAGTCCAGTATTATCTGAGGCACTCGGGGGAGTATTCATAGGGGGAGGGGATAAAGCAGCCAGTCGCCATTCTTTCTGACTTGACCAACGACAGCAGCTGAAGCGGGTGTTTATAGAAAGGAACACATTCCATCTATCCATCCACCGGGAAAAGGAAGAGGAGGCCAGAGGGGAAGAGCAGAGGGATACCATCATGTTGGGTCATCTCGTTGGACTGGTGAAGGTGCGGGTGGTGAGGGGGGTGAACCTGGCCATCCGCGACCTCTGCTCCAGCGACCCCTACGTCGTCATCCGCATGGGCCAGCAGGTTGGGATCTTGCAGTTAGTTGTTCTTTCTTCTCTTCTTGCATCCTTGTTTGCCTGTTCGTTATGTACGTGCGATTGGAGCTGCTTTTCCTCGTAGGCAGGTAGGGTATACTTGTGCAAGCTAATTTGTCGAAATCGTTCTTATTGGGCGCCGATCCAGAGTACAGAGGCCGATTAATCTGTCAATTTTGTGAATTTTATTTTGGAAAGAGGTGGACGAAAAGGGCGATATATTAGAAAGAATTAACCGGCCTCTAGTTTCTAGCTTTTTCAACCTTGCCATTTCCATATCTGCCTCTTTGTTCGGGTAGCAGATGGAAGTAGCTTTTCTACCCCTGTTTATACACCTGTCTTTTTTATAGTACCAAAGGTTATTTGCGCGCTAATTGTGATTATGTTCTCAACATTTCACAGAAGTTGAAGACACGAGTGATTAAAAAGAGTACCAATCCGGAGTGGAACGATGAATTGACCCTCTCTATTGAAGATCCTGCAGTTCCTGTGAGACTGGTATGGTATATATTCGCTCTCTTTCCATCTCCCCTTTTTCTCGTACCACACACACAAAAAAAATGTTACTGTGCGTGTTTATTTCTTTTGTGTATTTACTCTTTGAAATTGTATCGGTATTCATTACAACTTAAAAAAGAAAAAGAAATTAGTTACTTGGACCTTGCTATCATGCCATTTCTCAGACAGCAATGCCTGGGCATTTTGATATTTGTAGTGTAGACGTTATTTATTGAATCAAATGTATGGATCATCCGTTGGTTTTGCCATACTGCCTGAGTGCCTGCCGTGAATGTGAAATACATGTCACTCCAAATAATGAGAAACAGACAGATATAGCAATTTCATATGCCAGCTGTTACTCTGAGCTGAGTAAATTATATGTTTTGCATACTATGATATATATATATAATTAACTTGTGCAATTGTTTATGCATGCAACTAATCGTTTGATTGGTACTTTTTTATTTTAGCAAAACAAATTTGAAATGTGAGATACATTTAGGAAGGTTTAGCTTCCTAAGTTGAATGTACCCGTCTCCTGCTCTACCGAAAGTCTTGCTATTGTCTAAAGCTGTTAATAGATTTGGATCTAAAGGAGTTAAACTTAAATAGGAAGGTCGAATTTTCCCTGGGTAGTCTAGCAAGGGTACTATCATTTTAGAGTACGATTGTCTGAAAACAAAATGGACAAATTAGCACTGAGAAAAACAGAGAGTTTTATCTATGAAAGTTTTAGCACAGAAAGGTCACAAGTTACTTGAACAAGTACAGAGTAGAGCACAAGTTATTATTTGAGCACTTTAAGCTATCACAGTGTCAGCACAGCAAAGACATTTTCACAAAAAAGAGAGTCGAGTTTTATTTGGGAAATGGTGAGCAAAGATATGCAGGTCAAGTTAATTTGTTCCAGAGTATCACTGAAACTCTCTCATTTGAACTTCATCACAACTACTGGAAAGGTGAATATTAGTGCAACATTAGCTGAAGCTAACATCACAAATTTCACAATAGCATATTTCCAGTCTCCCGGTGAATCGGTATCCAGCAGAGGTATTCCTCTCTTCTTCCCAATGCTGGAAAAGTGGAAGGGCTAGTGGTCTGGTCTGCTGGAGAGGGAGAGGTCAATGGTCAGAGACAGATAAGTGGCCAACCATGGCGAAGTTAGTTCCCTTGTGTCAGTCACACAGTAGTATTTTTCATTAATCTATTGATCAAAAATGAAAAAAAAGAAAGCATTGCCTGCCTTGTTTCCTGTATCTTGTATTTATTGTACTTTTGCCCTGGGGAGTCTCTTTCTCTTTTAACAAATGTCTGGAACTTTGGATTAAGAATTTGTGGAATACCATGCAATCCGAAACTCTCTCAACTGATATTCAAGAGAAAAAGGTCCTAGAAAGATTCATAGAATTAGAAGAACGTTTTCTTACAACTGAACCTTTTCAAACTGTTTCTTTTTTAGAACAAAAAAAAACTTGTGCGAAAATAACAGATGTGAAGAAGAACAAAAGGCCTTGGACGCGTAATGGAGGTGGTTTCATCAACATATTTGCTATTTCTAGGATAATTACTAGTTCACTACAATACTTATCTTAGGACTACACCATGTGATTTCATTAACTAATTTGCTCTGAATGAAAGAAATTTGAGAACTTGCATTCTCGGCTATCAAGCACTGATAAGTGATAATCCTTGCTCCTTTTCAGGAAGTGTTTGACAAGGACACGTTCATCGATGATCCAATGGGCAATGCAGAGCTGGACATCCGGCCGTTGGTGGAGGTTGTGAAGATGAAGCTTCAGGATGTTGCTGACAACACCATTGTGAAGAAACTGGTACCGAACAGACAGAACTGCCTAGCTGAGGAGAGCGCCATATATATATCTGAAGGGAAGGTGAAGCAAGACCTGGTTCTTAGACTAAAGAATGTGGAGTGCGGGGAAATCGAGCTCCAGCTTCAGTGGATCGACGTCCCTGGTTCTAAGGGTGTATGAACTCGCTCCCTGTTGTTTTAAGAGTACCCAAGTGAAAGTTAAATACCTGTGGAGAATCAAAGCTACGGCTTATTTGAACACAGCAAGTGTCGGTAAGATCTAGGATTTCGATGTACAATATGACCGTATAGTACATTTTTCCAAGACATACTGAAACATCTACTATGCAATTAAGCATCGTATGGCATCCTCCTGTGTGGGGTGAAAACGGATCGGATAGTTTCCAACTGATCCAGATAGTTTTCAACTGATTTGGACGAAAACAAATTCGGATTGTGTTGGCTTGGATTTTTCTCGGATCGAAAATGAATATGGATTTTTTTTGTTGAAATCGAATATAAATATTGTAGTGGTATCAATACGAATTATCCAAAGTATAAGATAATATAAGATAGCTAAATATCCGGCTTTTCAGCACAACGGCCCAACCGAATAGGCCCATCATCATAGTTCACCATTTCTCTCACACATCCAAATATCCAATGAGTATGATCCAGCGGGCTTCTTTCCTCACTTCCTCTGTTTGGCTATTCCTCAGCCAATTGCTCAACTCGAGCGTCCCGCACTCAGACCACCTCGTCTGGCCACCGACGGGCGGCAGACGGGATCTGTACATCGATGGGGAGCGGCGGTCTTTGGTCTTTGACTGCGGGGAGCACGTGCATGTGATATTACGAGTGGATCACGCGAACTGCATCGCTGAGGCCACCGCTTCGGAACCATTCTCCCTTGTCCAGGAGTTCGACGTCCACCGCTCCTGGACCCTCAACCCCCTCAGTTCCGCTCCTGCGCCCTCGCTGCTTCATCTCCTACTTCTAGTTTACCTCGATTTGGTGGTGTTGAGATGTTGTGATTGATTTGGTGGTGGTCGACTTGTTTCCTAGAGCATACGTTCATCGTGTTGGATAAGGAGTTGATCGAAGGAGAGTTCGTGGCCGGGAACCTGCACACTGAAGGTCCATTTATCTCTTTTGCTTATTTCTTTGTGATGTGCAGTGATAGGTTAGCTTGTTTAGCTATGTCTACAATCACGATTCATGAATGGGAAAAAAAGTTGCCTAGATTTGTTTTGGGGCTGGGCCGATTTATGTATTTGATAGCTGAAACAGGATGTTAAGAATATAACCTCGCCTAAAACCATGTCATTTATGTATGTGATGAACTATGTGTGAATGTGTGATGACTTATGAGTTATGAGCTAAGTGTGGTAAACTAAGTGTTATGTATGTGATGAACTAATTAATGCAGTTTGTATTGTGCCGATGTTACGTGTAGTTGCTGAAAATATGAACAATTTATGAATGTTTAGATCAAATAAACTAGTTATATATTTCTGTTAATTTTTGGCGTACAATTTAAGGGGTTTTCACGTTCCAAAAAAATATTCGTGACCGTATTCGTTTCGATTCGTATTCGCTCCGTATTTGTATTAGACATTATTCGTATTTGAATTCGTATCTGGGGTATTCATATTCGTATCCACATTCGGGAAAAAAAATATAAAAACAAATATGGCAGAGCTATTATCCGTCCGTATTCAATCCATTTTCAACCATACTGCTGTGTCTATAAAAAGAATTTGTAGCAGGGGCTTACAAATCTCAATATGTGAGCAAGGTCCAAGCGCTCGCCCAGCCAAGCTACACCCAAAAAGGCACGGAGCCAGCGTGCAACAGCCACACGCACATCGCAACCGCATTGTCTCATCCCAATCGTGTCTTGCCTCTCACGTGTGTTCCCTCCAACCACATGCACATCGTAGCCACATCACCCCATCCCAATTGTGTCTTGCCTCTCATGTGCGTTCCCTTCTGCTGTCCTACCCTTGCTAGCTCGCCTGCTCTCGGCTGCTGCTTCCCATAGCCCGTTGGCCACTAGGTCTCTTGGTCTTCATTACCTACCGATCGCCTCACTAAGCAAGGATCAAGTCATGACTCGGCATAGGGTACTGTTAATTTCCTTGCAATTCTTATAATTTCTTTCAACAAATGGGCTAAATTTGTGAGTTAGGGTTTCAATACGATGACTGTGGTTGATTTTTTGTTAAATTGTAGGGTTAGAACTTAGGTTTTTAAATTGGGTTTTTTGGAATACTGGTCTAATTGGTTGCAAATCACGAGGCAAATTGCAGGTGATCATGAAGAAAGTCACCAATGATGCTATGACATGTGGCACGGATGGGGTTGGAACGTATAAGATAGTTGTGGTAAGTCGCTGGACGTGACCCTGGACCCCGTCGGCGCGGTTGAGGAGCCATGGTGATGGCTGCCGCGTGGCTAGGGCAGGGAGATGCGAGAGAGAGAGAGAGAGAGAGAGAGAGAGAGAGAGAGAGAGATTGGTTTTCATATTTTCTTCATATCCTTAATGAATGCACCTAGTCTCTGTACGTAGAGATGGCCCTAACAAACTTGACCAACAAGCAACGCAATTGAAAAAAAACTAATATCTAATCAAAACTCTAATTTAAAGAAAGTTCTTATATAAGGAAACTAGAATTTGGAAGGCTGATTTCTAAGCCTCATCTTCTTACGCTGGCTTTGGTTGGAAGGTGCTACTACCAGCGCCATCTTTCTTATTGCGTCGTGAATATGTCAAGCCCCACATGACATCTCTCCCCTTCTCGAGAAGTAGCTCGTCCTTGAGTTAGAAAAGAGGAAATAGCTGCTGAAATAGCTCCAAATCTTCCCAATAATCATTGGCCGCTGAAGCTCATTCCTACTGAAGAAGAAGTTGTAGTTGTCCACAAGCAACACAGTACTTGAGGTTGTCCACAAGCAACACAGTACTTGAGGACCTTAGGACATAGGGCATACTCAACCATGCAACAAAGTCAGCAATGCTGGAGGGCTAGCGGGGGGAGGACTCACAAATGGCTTCAATAGGCTGACGTGGAATCCTGAATCTTGGCGTGGGGCGAGAATTGCAAATGATAAGCTACTAAGCCGACACGCTGAAGCAGTTTGTACGGTCCAAAATAACAAGGTCCCATCTTCCCACAGTTGGGTAGAGACAAAGATGCCACCTGGCGATGATATAGGCAGAGCCAAACCCATTGACCTTTAGCCAACTCCAGATTGTGATGTCCTTTATCGTACTAACGCTTGTAAATTTGCTGTGCCTGGAGCAACTAGTCATGGACCTCTAACAAGAATTCATCATGGTTGCGCGTGAGTTGCTCCATGGCTAGAATACGTGTGCTACCCGGCTCATATGAGCGCAAAGACAGTGGTTTCTCTACCATACACCGCCTTGAACGGAGAAGTGTGAAGTGATGTTTGGAAGAAGTTGTTGTAGGAGTATTTTCGGCCAAGGTTACCATCGAAGCCATTGTGTAAGGCCCCCAAAGTATTGGGAATTATGCCGAGTTAAAATTTTACTGAAAGCATAATCATTAATCAAGCACTGTTCGGTCCTTGATTAAAAACCATACTAACCGCATAATTTTAGCAAGTCATAATTCCAACATTCAGGTTCCCGGATATATGTCTAGCAATAGTTCCCAGGATCAGTGACTATTGCGCATATATCCTTAAACAACATTGCATCATACACATACAAGGCATACATTTACATAATTAAACAGGAGGTTACAATTTGGTTTGATATTACAATATCAAGTGACTTTGGTCACCACAAAGTTCAACAGCGGAAGCAAAACTAAACAACAAAAACCACCAATGGCCTCATCACCCTCAGGCTATTGCGTGGAGGAAAGAAATAGCTTCACTCGTTAGCGTCACCCTGATCGGCGCTAACGGGCATCTTAAACGAATAATTATCTGTACCTGCAACAAGAGATTATAGCACCTGAGTACGGAAGGTACTCAGCAAGACTTACACAAACTAAATAAAAGAAAGTGTTTACTAGAACCTATACAAAGGATTAGAATTGATTCATGCATAAGGTTAACAACAGGAAGGCTATAATGGTTAAATTTTGCATAAAGCAATACATCTTAACCTACAATTGCTAAGTTTTGACAAAGCAATTTAATAAATCAATTTGCACTAAAACAGTAAATAAATGGGACAAAAGCATAAACCGTACCATCAACAAAGTGGCTGACACCACTTACCAAAAACATTGCATGATTGATCATTAAACCGAATCCATATCCAACCCAAAATTTGATTTCCAAAATCTATACAAAGCGCTAATCAAATTCAAGCGTTGTCCGTAACCGTGGACACGGCTATTCGAATAGTTTTAAACCCTGCAGCGGTGTAGATCTTTACCCACACGACTTAGTTAGCCCGTAGCCCTCGGGATAGTAGCACACTGCCTTTGGTATGCCGGCCGGGTAAACTAAGATTTGGTATTTTTCAACAAGTTGACACTATTGAGCTGGAAAACCCATGTGCGACTGATCCCGCTTAAACAACGACTGATAGCATCTGTTCAACCGGGGTCCACATGTTGTGCCGGGAATGCCGACCCAATCAATTAAATGCAAACTCGTGTTAGCCACACATATTAGACCTCAGTCGGGGCCCTGAAGGTATGTACATGCGATGGAACATATATACGCCCTCACCCTTCTAAGAACATCTGATATCGATATAAACTTCACATGGCATATGACACGGCCCGAAGACTTAAGCATATATGCCATATGAAATCAATACACATGTCCTTACTCTCCTGTTTCCAACTCAATAGCATTAACCCTTTACTTAACCAAACGGCGCCCATACACCGCGTGTGGAAGTACGTTGGGGCTTGAATCATCCAGCCGATGTTCAGTCCTTAATCAATCCAGACAAGACAACCACATTTCCCAATTCTCGTGCACTACGGCACCACCACTAGCATCCACTTGTCCAGATTTAAAATCAGTTTATCAAACAAGATTTAAATTCATTTCTGATTTAAATAGACTGAACAAAGAATCAAAATAAATAAAGTTCATTTGTTGTTCCCATGTTTGACAAGATAAGCTTGCCAAACACTACCATTCTATAGACTGCATGGCTAAGCAGATTTTTAAACTAAATACTGGAATACAAAACACTACCTTAAGTTGAGTGTATGATCAAATTTAAGGTAAGCCACAAGTTTAGGTTGTAACTACCTAAGGACACATCACAAATAATTTTTAGAAAATTGCATGCAACAGTATCACTGTGTTTTGTAAATCTACAGTTCAAAAGATTGGGATCAATATGGTGCAAAGAGGATGCTTGCCTTGGGAATAATAGATAACCTCTTGTTCAGGTTCTTGTTGCTCAGTAACAGACTCAATAACTTCAGAAGAACCAGAATCTACAATCACAAAAATTCAATGAACAACAAGAAAATGGCAGAGAACAAAATATAGAAAAGAATGCATGATCAAGGTCTTAATGCATACTTAGCAACATGCTTAATTTACTTCTAGCTTAAGTAAGAATAGTCACTCATTTTTAATACCCACTGATACTAATTGGCAAAATTAGGGTTTAGCATAGTACTGCAGTTTCAGATTTTGGGAGAACTGAAAATGGACAGATTATCAGTGAATAGGGTTGCTGATCTCTACATATCACAAGTTAATGAAGTTAAGAATCTAACTTATTACTCAGGCTTCACTAGCAAGAATAGAAGACTACAACTTGCTGGAAACGCTGCCACTTGACCGGCCAGAAAAGCAAGACAGGGATTTGAGTTTCAGTTAGCTACAGTGTCAGGTTTTAGCAAAACTGAATTTTGGACAGATTGCCAAGGAATGGTTTGCTGCATCATTATACAATGACAAAAAAATATTTTTGATTAAGTTACAGTTAAATAGGTAAAATTAAAAGTTTAACTTATCACTTAACATTAGGTAATATTAATTATCACAATGGAATTTGATCCGAGCTCTGATGTCTGGTTTTGAAATCAAAAGCAGACAAAGTTGCAATTAAAGGATTTTCTTGATTTTTGACATATTGCAAGTAAAAGACTTGTGCTTAAGCTATAACTTATTGCTAATGGAGATAATATCCTCAATTAGCCTATAACCTAATATCGGGCAAAGGGCATAAGCTAGGGTTAAACCCTTTGGTTTTGCCCTTTTGATTGACAACACCACAGATTTGTTATAGCAAGTTAATCTAAAGGTACATTTGGTAAAGATCACTTGCTTAAGCTAACTTATATTCTCTGGGAGGTATATCCACCCAAGAAGAACCCACTAACCCTAATCGACATGGATCAATGTAGGAAACCGATTTGATGGTTTTGTCGGTTTTAACCGACAAAAGCAACAGATAGAAAATTTTTGCCCTAAAGTGGATCGAGAACATCTTAAGCTTAAAAGATAGATGCTTATGCTACTAGGGATCGGTAAGATGCTACTTAGATCCGGAGGTTGAACAGCAGAACTCAAACTTGAAAACGATATGAAAGACCGAAAAGAGTATTTTCGGTGCTAGGTTAGACTGAGCACTTAATTAATGTGTGAGTGATCTAGGTAGGTTATGGATGTCCTTAGGATGCTCAAAACAGAAAAGAACAAGATCAATACCTACTCGCTGGAGTTGGAGAAGAAGAAGTGGATTTTGACCGAAAACAGGAAAAGATCCAATCGCTGCACCTGTTTGACCAAGAATGGAATTAAATGAAAGCTTATGCTTTACTTAAGCATAAGACATGAGATGACACGTATGAAATCCAGAAGAACTCACCGGAGCAAGAACATCCCCACGGCGGTGCTCAGACAAACTCGAGTCAGAGAGCATCTCACGGGTTAATCCTACAAAAAGATGCCCAAATTCACATTACAAGGTGAATTAAGCATAAGTGTAGATGAACTAAGGGTAAGAGCGTGAGAGGCTTCACTGGAAAAGAAGGAGGATGAATGGAGCTTTTCGGTCAACAATGGTGGATAGGCTCAAACTAGGGTTTTTATATAGTTCTAACCCTCTGGAGCTCACGGAAAGGTTCTAGGTGTGATGCGGTGTCCATTTTGATGCCAGGTGTCCAAGGATATTCGCATATTCGCTATGCAACACCACCACTCATCGGCAGCAAGGTCGGCGGCGAGGCATACGTGAGAGAAAGAAGAGAGGGGTGTCACTAATGTGCGGGCCCCAGCTGTCGGCCATAGCAAATCGCGACATAGCCGGCTCCAAAAGATTGTCGGCCATTGATTTGAGATGGACGTGTGAGATTAAAAGGGATACTGTAGAGAGTTCAAACGGCCTAGCTCACAGGAGCCTTTTGATTCAAATCCGACGGTTGATGTGAGGACGCGTCTCTTAACTAACATGATCCACACGGCACCGTTCGATTTTATGTTGATGGCTGATATCCAAAGGGTACTGTAGGCGGTCCGATCGGCCCAAGCAAGGAGAGGCGTTGGATCCAAATCTAACGGCTTCTCACGAAAAGGTACGCACCAAGAGATTTTGAACTTGATCCAACCGGTATCGTTGGATCCGATTTGAACGGCTTAGATTGGACTTGGTCTCGGACGGTCCAAACGACCACTTGGATCTAGTCCGTCCATCGGAAAATCAATGGCGCACGTGCACCCGGGATTTGTGCTCGCGCCCGACGCGACTGGCGCAGTCGGTTCGCACCGGGTTGGACCTAGCCACGTGGCTCGGTCGCTACAGTGCATAAGGTAGGGCTGGGCTGGCCAAGTTTGACCGATTCGATTCAAAACTTCAAAAGGTTTGACCGGGGCTTTAAAAATAGCACATAAATTCGTCAAAATCTGAAATTTTGAAGGGAGGCTTCTGGGATGACATGAATCCCAGATAAAATATAAAATCAAAAGTTTCTTTTATTAAAATACATAAATAGGTCACATTAACTATATAGGTTTGTTTAGAAGCAAGAAATTTTGCTAAGGTCAGAATAGGTTCTGAAAATTTGACAAAATTATTTTTTGGCCCAGATAACTTGTCTGGTATTTGATAAAACATTTTTCCCAGTCATAATACAAGTACTGACTTGTATTTCCTTTGAAACTTCAAATAGGTTTTGGGTTTGGCTGGAAAAGGAAGGTTTTTAATTTGTAACCAAATGTCCAAGTTTTCAACAATGAACAGTGATGCTAGGAAAAGCATCTTATTACTGTTTATTAAATTTTGGGCTGTTACACATTGCTTGGGGCAATCTCCGGTGATGCAGTGGAGGTACATGACAATGATCCTGTTAACCACCTCGGACTGACCATTCGATTGGGGTTGAAAAGCGGTACTAAGGTGGAGCATAACACTGCCCACACAAAATAGTGCAGTCCAAAAAGTGCTAGTGAGCACGGGATCGCGATCGCTAATGATGAAAGTAGGCACACCATATAGCCGAACAATCTCACGGAAGAACACTTGGGCTACCGAGTGTGCCATGTAGGGGTGAGCCAATAGAATGAAGCGAGCATACTTGGAGAAGTGGTCTACCACCGTGAGAAGGACTATTTTGCCATGTATGTGAGGCAGTCCCTCGATGAAATCCATAGCGATATATCGTGGATGGTTTGTCCAACGGATGAAGAAGACCTACCGGATGTAACTATTCACCCTTATTCCGTTGACACGAATCACACGCGAATCTTGTACCACCGATCTAGCATTAGGTACGTGAAAATTCGCACGCGAGTGGTGGGGCATCTTTTGGACGCCTTCGTGGCCAATGTTGTGGGCTGCCTGGATAAGATTAGGCAGGAGAGTGGCCGTGGGAGGAACAGAGACCCGCCGGTTGAATGTGACCAAGACATCCATGATCGCCCAAGGCACTCGGTGGTTGTCGGCTATGATTGATGCACTGAGTTGTGTCATGGAAGGGTCTTGGGCCAATTCGAGGTACAGGTTGTTGAATACATTGAACTGTGGAGAGGAGAGCGCCATAGTCGCCATGTGGAGCTCAGTGTCGTGCTAAGATAGTGCATCGGCAACCACATTGTTGTGTCCCGGTTTATATTCCACGCCAAAATCATATCCCAAGAACTTGCTAACCCATTGGTAATGTGGAATTGTAGAAAGTCGTTGGTCAAGCAAAAAAAAATTAAGCTATAATGGTCGGTCTGTACCAAAAACTTGCGGCCCCATTAGTAAGGTTGCCATTATCGAACCGCTTGGACGAGACCGATGAGCTCGCATTCGTAGGTCACCAAGAGAGCATGGCGAGGTGCAATGGGTCGGTTGAAATATGCAATGGTGCCCATGCCCTAGTGGAGGACTGCACGAATGCCATGGCCTGACGCATCACACTCAACAATAAATTCCATAGAGAAATCCAGTAGTTGCAGGACCGAAGCTTGTGTTAGTGCCGCCTTGAGTGGCTCGAACGCGTCGTGGGCTATCTTGGTCAAGTGAAAAGCTTCTCGTTTGAGTAACTGTGTAAGGGGCACAACGAGGGAGCCGAAATCCCAAATAAACTTGCGATAATAACCCACAAGACCAAGAAATCCACAAACTGCCTGTACTAATTTTGGAATCGACCACGAAGTGATTGCACTAATCTTTGCTTGGTCTACGGCGATGCCGGCCGTGGACACAATATGGCCCAAATACGCGTCCGTCTCGTCCCCAAAAAACACTTCGAACGTCTCAGGAATAAACGATGGTATTGTAGTGTTCATAGCATGACACAGACATGTCGGAGATGTTCGGACCATAACGGGTTGTAGATGAGGATATCATCGAAGAAGACCAACACAAAACTCCAAAGGAATTTGTGGAGCAAGGAGTTCATCAGGGATTGAAATGTTGTCGGCACGTTGGTGAGACCGAATGGCATAACGAGGAACTTCAAAAAGCCCTTGATGAGTGTGGAACGCCGTCTTTTCAATATCGATCGGGTGCGTCACTACTTGAGTTTAGTAAAAAAATTGGCACCACGGAGTTCATCAAGTAATTCCTCCACAACAGGAATCGGGAATTTATCTTTGATTATTCTATCATTGAGAGCACGGTAGTCCACACAAAAGCACCAGGAACCATCTGTCTTCTTGTCTAGTAACACTGGTGAACAGAAAGCCGAAGTATTGTGGTGAATAGTCCCTTGTTGAAGCATCTCGATACACTGTTTTTTGAGCTCGTCCTTCTGCAATTGCGCATAGCGGTATGGCCGTACGACAATGGCATCAGTTCCACATTTCAGGTGGATGCGATGGTCACGGTCTCGGACCGGCGGCAACCCGACTGGCTCGGTAAAGAAGCTAGTGAACTTGTGGAGTAGATCATCCATTAAGTTGGTGCCAGTATAGGAGAGCAACCTGGGCAATCTAGGCTCCATCGGTAGACCATGCGAGATCACCTTGCGCCCCTCACGAGAAAAAGCCATGGTCATGTGGAAGAAGTCCCAAATGATCGGCCCGAGAGTACCGGGCCACTGGACCCTCAAGACCACATCAAACCCTTCTAAAGTCATGGCATAGCAATCAAAGGTGAAAGCTTCCTGTCCAATGCGAATGGGTATGGCATGACAGAGGCCAAGGCTGGCGACACGATCTCCATTTGCCACAACATGTGTACGCCGACGACATGCACCACGTGGTCGGCGATGAAATTGCACGTTGATCTGAAGTTGAGGAGGGAGACCAAGCTAGTGGTATCGATCACCACCAACAGGCACATGGTCTCACCAGATCAGGGCTATATGCTGGTCAGGGTGGCCAAAGAGATCTTTGTCTTAATGTTGTTCATTGTGACGTTGTCCTAGTCAGTGTTGTTGTCGGCGAAGACTGAATGAATCTTGATGACGAAGAGTCACTTATAGCGGTGGCCCACAAAAACTTGTCGTCACATTGGTAGCAAACACCTTGTGTGCAGCGATGCTCCATCTCTGTCAGTGTTAACGAGTGATGCGACAAGACAGCTAGAGTAGCTACCCGAGTGCTGAGGGCGTTGTCGGACACAGCCAAAGTGTGGCCCAAGACAAGCGGTCCAACCGGGGAAGACCCACTCGTCGACTAGGCTGAATGACATGGGCACCGTGGTGGCACCGTCTGGGCTGCAATTTGCATGCGGCATTCATACGCATGAGCCAAACTCATCGTGGACTCCAAGGATTGAGGTGCTTATAGCTCAACATCGGTCTGAAGGGGTTGCCCCAAGTGGGCAGTGAATAATTGAATTTGTTGGCATTCTGTCAAAGGATCGGTACGACACAGGAGGGCAAGAAACTGATCAGAGAACTTTCGGACAGTGCCCTTCCTGTGCAAAGTGATGAGCTCCCCCAATGGATCGCTACACAACATAGGGCCAAAGTGTGTATTGATCAGTTCGATGAAGTGATGCCAATTTGGTATTCCCATGTCACGTTCCAAGCAGTGGTACCAAAGTTGTGCCATACCAATCGTACGAAAGGTTGCCAGCCAAACCATGTTTTCTTCCATGGTGTGTCGACTACAAATTTCTAAAGCACTATCTCAAAAGAGTACAAGGAATTGTCACTCTCTTACGATCCTCTCGAACCTTAGGTGAATTGAAACGCGTTCATAGTGCATTGAATTCACAAACCAGGTTCATGAACATATGCACAATTTCTCACAATTTCATAGTGCATTGAATTAACAAATTTGACACAAACAAGTTAACAATTTCACAAACAAATTCAGGACCATGCTTCCATTAGTACAACCTGGAGAATTTTATAGACCATTTGACAAACACAACCACACGCAATGCATAAAATCATTGCAACATCTAGTCATTACTACATCAAGATTTTCCTCTGTAAATATTGTACATCCTTGCAAACAGAGAGGCAGAGGACAGGGAGGCAAAGGAGAGGATCTTGTGTGCGTGGGGAGGTAGATCAACACTGGAGACAAGCTCGATGAAGGAGCAGCAGCATGGGGCCGGTGGAGAGGATGCAGGGGATGGAGAGGCAACGCTGGATCTGGTCATCGTCAGAGGAGTCGGTGGTGAGGTGTTGTGTTTGGCCGCACTAAGACGGGTTGGTAGAGCATTGCCGTAACGCGGCGGATAGGGGCGCTAGATTGGTGGCGGGCGCGATGCCTCCCCCTAACCCCAGCTTGGTTTGGGGAGGAGGGTTTCGAATGGGGACTGGGTCGGGACTGGTTAGGGGCACCCTGAGTCTTTTTCGAAAATTTCTGTCCCCTCTCCACCAAGAAAGGATATAATAATAGCCTTAGTGTCCTACAGCAAATAGCCACAAAATTGTAATGTCTTATGATAAAGACATGAAATTTGGGTGTCCAGCAGCCCATGACAAAAAATTGTAAAGTCTTGTAGCCAAAATTTCCTTTTTTGAATAATAGCTATGATAGAGCCATTGCATTGGAAGTAATAGACATAAATAACACGGTAAATGGGAGATGCCATATAGCAAGGGTATAAATGGTGAAGATATGTACACCAAGCAAGTGCAAAGGTTAAGGGTTTGTTCAACTATATATTCCTGAGACATTACTAAGCTTCGGAAAAGGAGCAAAGAAATTTATATGTTGGATATTATCAGTTAGCATGCTAACCGTATATACTCTCTATCGATGATCGAGACCCAAGGTCCCTTACTGAGTTTACCGAGAAAAATATGAGAGCATAATCGAAATAGAGACATTTATTGATGTAGACACAGTAAGAGTTTTTACAGGAATATGATGATAATGAGATTGAGAGTCTGAATGAATATATTACAAGGTACACATGCTACCCTCTTTTTAATTGTCGAAGAGGTGGCAGTTAATGCCACTAAAGGTACCTTTTGTCTTCACGCATGTGCCTTCGTTGAGTCTTGAACCACTGCGTCTCTTAGCCAATTGTCGTGAGTTCCTAGATGCGCCAATAACTACTCTCACATTAGTCACATGAAAAACTGCCATGTCCCCCGACCAGTTTGTTGGTCGGGGATGGCCCAAACCGTATGACTAGTTGTGTAGTGTCTATGATTGGTTGTTTTATGACTCAAATTGGTTACAACCAATTTGGACATAATAAAACGGATTAGACTTCTTTTGAATTATGGTCATAGGTAAAAAACCATTATAAAGTGGGCCCTTAATATGTGGGCTGCTTTCATGGAGGCTCTAATTTTGACCAAAAATATTGATTTGGTCAAGAATCCTTGTTTGCTAGACCCCAAGGCTTAAGAAAATAAAAATATTTACTTATCTCCTTCATAATCATTCCAATCATTAATGAAAACTAGAAGATAACCCGCGCCATATGGCGCGGGCTAAATGGGATGGCAGCTCATTTAAGAGTGAGTGCAAATTGAGTTATTTAAGATAGATTATATAATCTGTAGTGTAGTTATGTAGTTGAGTGTAGCAGTTGTTGAAGTAACAAAATGATTATCAACTGTAGCATCGATATGAAGAGCATGGAAGTGACGAAAGCATCTTTATATATAAACTGTAGTCATTCATGGACTTAGGTGAGCTTTAAACATTTACAAAACAGAGCTAGGAAGCAGCGTAAGCATTTGTACATACAAACTGAAGTCACTCACGGACTTAGGTGAGTTGTAATCGTTTACAAAACATGTTTTGCAGGAGTAGTAACCTAGTTTAGACGGGTGTTCTAATGTACAATATTGATAGAGTAGAGTTAAAACAAGTGGATAAAAGCACAAGATGTTGCTGGGAAGTAGTGAGTGCCGCGGTGACTTCAAAAGTTGTGTGTCAAGCCTGTATAAAGTAGCAGTTAGTTAGAAGTGAATTTTTTTTCATCTGTGAATGGTTTAGAAGTATACCTGAGGCTGTGGTGGTTAGTAGAGCATGAACATCATTCGGGAATTTTTTTTGTAAGCTGAGCGAGTTTTCTTTGCGGGTGGTTCGGTTCCAGTGTGGGTAGGCGGCGACGCAGATCTATGTAGGTAAATATGCTCAAGTATCATGATGCAGGAAATGAAGAGTCAAATTTATGAAATGTTATGGGTAATTTAAAGCGTTGTGTGAGATGTCTGCTACTATGTGATTGAGCTGCTGGGGCCAATGTATTAGTATTATGGTGTAAGAAATAAATGGCTAAATCTATGGAATGCTATATATAATCTAAGATGTTATTTGAGATCTATGTCAATATGTGATTGAGATGTTCTGAACATACCTTTTTGCTGGTTTTCTCTGGAGCCTCATGTATGCACTTCACATCAACTCGAACTATGTTAACAAAAAAAAGCATTTTTTGGGCACCAGAAAACTAATAAAAAAAAACTGAAAGGAAATTTGCAAGCTGAGTTTTCCATCACACATGAGAGCAGGGTATTCATATTTTTTTTTATAGATGATTCATCTAGTAAAAAAGAAAAAGATCATCATACGTGGTCGAAAGCTATTTAAAAAAGTTAGAAATTAAAGGAAAGCTCATTAAAAATATATATAGGTCCTGATTAGGTGGTACCTAATCAGCATTCTTTCATGGTTCTAAATTTTGTTGTCCCCGAGTTATGCATAATCTAAATATACTATTAGAAAAGTAGAGAAAGCCTGACATACTATATTTGCATGGACAGGGAGCAAAAATAGGAAAGTATGTTATTTAAACTATATTATTTTGGATAGGGAGACCAAAACAATAGTCTTACCAAGAGCAAGCTGTATGATAGAGTAGACCTCTTTTCCATGGAATAAGAAATTTGGAAAGTGAAAGATGGTAGCAATGCTCTTTGGTTATCAAAAGCGATAGCTTTTCCATCGCACATGAGATCATGCTATTAATATTTTTCTATAGACGATTCATCTAGTAAAAAAAAATAAAAGATCATCACACGTGGTCAAAAGCTATCTACAAAATCTAGAAATTAAAGGAATGCTCATAAAAAACATACAGGTCCTGATTAGGTGGTTAATCAATATCTTTTAATGATTCTAAATATCGTTGTCCCCGAGTTATGCATAATATAAATACGTTATTAGAAAAATAGAGAAAGCCTAGCGTAGCATATTTTTCATGGACAGCGAGCAAAAATAGGAAGGTATGTTATTAAAATTCTATTATTTTGGATAGGGAGACAAAAAAATTATAGTGTTACCGAAAGCAAGATGTATGATAGAATAGAACTTCTTTCCATGGAATAAGGAATTTGGAAAGTGACAAATGGTGGCAATGCTCTTCGGTCATTGAAAGCGATAGTTGTTGTAATACCCCAAATGTATTCGAGAGAGAAGAAATAAATTAGAGAGAATGACCAATTAGGAAAGTGTTTTAACAGGAGATGAGAGGGGGGTTTACGCATAATTTGGACAACCTGGGCTGTGGGCTTCTGGCCCACAGCATTTAGGCCCAAGGGGAAGGGGTAGTTGGCCACATAAGAAGGAGAGGGGCAACCCTAGGGTTGCTACAGTAGCACGGCTACAGTGCCATCGTTGTGCTACAGTACCACGGCGTGCTGCAGTACCCTCCCGCCCCTAGCTTTCGCTGCCTGCCAAGAAGGAGGAAGGGAGAAGCCTCCTCGGGTGCTGCCGACCAAGGAAGAGAAAGGAAGAAGGAAGGAGAGAAGGGAGGGGAAGCGGGATCGCGTGGTGTTCTTCATGATCTACATCAGTTCTCCAAGGGTAACGATGGGTTTCTTCGCTGTTGGTTTCGTTTTAGATGCTAATTCGCTATGTTAGTAAAATCGGTTGTTCTACGGGAATTAGATCGGTTCTGTCCAGAACCTTGCGCGACGGTTTTCATGTATTTAGAAGCAGAATCTGGGGATCCACTCTCTTAGAGATATTTGCATCATGTCCTTAGCTTTACGTGGCCGCCAAGAACGCCCAAATCCGATTAACGGTCAGGGAGATATGAATTTTCTAGTGTCGCTGTCCTGATAATCTGTCGGCATTCAAACAGTCTGTAGAAATTTGAGTTAATATATTAGTTCAATACAAAATTAGAGGATCTCGTTATAATGAAAAAGATGGGTAATTTCCTCACCTTTCCAGAAAGCTAAAGAACGTAAGAATTGGACCTTCTTAGCAAATGTTATGATAATTTTAGTGAACTGTCCAGAGAACCCGACGTGATAATTGATGTTCTGTAGTTTGGCTTGATAGGGGCAGTAGATGGCAGAATTGGTCCAGGACATCTCTTAGGATATTGTATAGGACGTCGCCATCTTTCCACGAAGGGCTAGAACACATAATTTAGACCCCTGTAGCAGAAGTTATGAATTTATTAGTGGGACTGTTCTGTAGAATCGTTGGTGTTCTGACAGGTTTTAGTAATCTGGTTTAAACGACTAGTTAAAGGGGAAATCAGAGAAGCTCAGTATAACCAAAGTTGTAGACCAGTGCCTCAGCTTTTCAGAAAGCTCAAGAACATGGGATTTGGATACACGTACTGAAAGTTATGGCATTTTTAGTGCTCTGTCCAGAGAGCCTGATGGGAAATCGATGTTTTATTAACTGGCTTGGTAGGGGTATTATTTGGCCGATTCAGAGAGGTTCACCAACTAGACTTAGTTGGATAATTTAATTACCTTTCCAGAAAGTCTAAGAAAACTTTAATTGGACTTCTGAATCAATAGATATGAATTTTAGAAGTTGACAGTCCACCGAGGGGACAGATCGACGTGTAGGATTTGGGGTTGGGATAGAGTTAGACGATCTTCAAGTTAGCGATTGTTGTTGTATGCTTTGGTTTGTTCCGCTACTGCTATCTTAGTATGCGTTATATTAATTACTCAGGTGGTGGACGGGTCCCGGGGCGGCACCTTCGGCGCATCCTTCACTCTCTCGCGGTTAAGGCAAGTATAATGACGGTTATAATAGATATTGCTGATTGGCATTGTGTGTTCATGATCATGATGATGGCATGTTTGATAATGTTCATGGTTGCTAGAGTTGTGATTTACGTGTTAATCATGGATATCTGATAATTTGTGAGTTCTATGTTGATGAGCTTTATGAATAGGATATTCATATGAAATATTGATGTGGATGCATGTTGTGATAATTTTGAGAGTTCTTACATATGCATCATGCTGAATTATTGAAGTCTTGGTCACGTGATGACCAAGCATCTCTTGAGGTCCCCGTCATGTTGATGACGGGCTAAAGGTCCCCATGCTTGAAGAGCATGGGCTTAGGTCCCCATACGCGTGGCATATGGGCAATGGTCCCTGTACCAGATGGTACAGGCATGGGTGTGCATCGACGGATGCACACTTTGCATTACCGGTAAAATGCAAAAGGGAAAGAGAAGGAAGAGAATTGTCTTTTTGAGCATATTGCATACATGCATGTGTAAGATAGTTGATATGTGAAATTGAGAGGTTTAAATGCTGATTTACATGGTTGTTCATTGTTGATGCCTTTTATTATACTTGCTGAGTCATTGGGCTCACCTCTTGTTTTTGCTGTGTTTTTAGGTACTTCTTGCAAGAACGGCATACATGGGAGGGAGTAGGATTTGCTAAGGATGCACTCACTACCACACATCCTTTTAGAGATGATCATCATTAGTTCATACCTTAACAAAAGCAAACTTCTTAAGGAATAATTTTGGTTATGCTTGAATGCATTGAACTATTTGTAATAATGAGGGTGGTAAATCTTGATTATGCTTACTTATGCTTTAGCTGAATAGATTCACTATGGTTGCTTGATGGATTTTAGATATTGATAATAAATTATGCATCTGACGGAACCTCCGGTATACTTAGTTATATAAAGGAGGTTCTGCCGAATTTTTGTATGAAGTTTTAGTTTGTATATGTTTTAAATTTTTTTTTGTAGCATCCTAGGCCTTTGTTGGGCTGGGGTGTTACAGTTGTTGCATGGCAAAGCCAAAAGGAAGATGACAGAAGCAAGCTTTAAAACACAAGCAGAAAAATAGTTATAAAGGATAGGATCTTTCAATGCTCAATCTCTGTCTAGGGTAACAATCAGCTATTTTTATTATCCAGTTTAACGTGCTAGGCTTGTTTGTTCTAAGAAAGAAAAAATGGGGAAGAATAAATAGTTTTGCTATTTATTGGAACATGCTCGTTGATTCCTACCACCTAATCTTAATTTATTGTATCTTCCCGGAGTTCCCTCTCCGGGAATTCGATATAGTATGTACGTTGAAGCGAAATTTACAGAATTGAGAACAGTCAAGTAGGAGTAAGAAATTGGCTTAATGCAATATATGTAGGATGTTGTAGAAGCTGTTCTGATGGCAGTGAAGCTGAAACAGCTAAGCACGTATTAGACAATCGTGTTGTCTAGGCTAGCTCGTAATGTGCTGTACAAATGTTGTTGTGTCTGCATGGTGATAAATGGTAACATCAAAGCAGGGTTATTGTAAGATATTGTAGAGCTATACGAAATAGATCCACGTAAATATATGTTATGTCTAATGAAGAACAACATGTATCCTAAGAACTGTAAATCTGGGACTAATGCTGTCTATATAAGTGAGTCTTGCATGTAAAGTTCCTGTGCATACCTCTGTGGCTATGGCTTGCTCTATAGATTCATAATCAAGAAATAAGCTTCTATGAACATTCTGTGTTTGAGGGATGGCCGTTTCGCTGCAGTTAGTAATACATAGTGTTACTTTTAATAGCTGTAGGAAATTAGCGCTAAAAATAGTAGTGGCGACATCAAACAGAGGATATATGGTTCAAAGGTAAATACATGGAGGAATAGCTTATCGGAGTTTTATGTAACACCCTGGCCCAAAATCCGCTCAATGCCCAGCCCACCGTGGGGCGGACCCGCGCACACATAGCACCCCACTTACACTTTCGTCCTCGCTTTGTGTAAAAGGGTTAACCCGGAGGTGCTATGTTTGGACCCAACAAGCATTATATACTAGTACAACTCACTTTAGACAAGCAATGTGGGACTAATCCCACCACACAACTCCTCATGGGCCACATGGGCCGCATACGAGTAGGCCGAGGTATTACATTTTATGTATTTCCGATGATGATGGTGCAGTTTGAGGATGGTTATCGGAACGCATAGGTTGTGGTAGGGAGATGGCGTGTTCACTGCATTAAACAACAGGTAGATCTAGTTTAAATGGCAACAAAAGTTATGCAGGAAAAATAGCAGAGTGCTGACACTAAATAGAAGATGTATGGTGTAAAGTTAAATACATGGAGGAATCGCTTATCGAAGTTTTCTGCTTTTCTGCTAATGATGGTTCAGGTTGAGAATGGTAATCACTGGTCTGCTATGACGACGAAGGAAAAAGTGTTTATGGGATGGAAATATTTTAACATGGAAGAGTATGGTACATGTCAGTAGCATGTAGAAGTGAAACGTAAAGTATGAGTAACCAAGTACATGAGAGTACATAGGAAGAATTAGAGTATGGAGTAACGTTGGATGACTGTGCTGTGTAGTTGCAGTTAAAATAGCTACACATATGTTAGGAGTGATGGCAGATTTAGTAATCTAGATGCTGGCAATAAAAAGGAGATATGGAGTAAGAGGTGTCTAGTTACGTTGCGCTTAGCTATCGTTGCCAGTATGGAGATTTACTTAGCTATGTAGTTGGTGATAGTATCAATGCTGGAACTGGGCAAAAATTGTCTTTGCATAGGTAAAAGTGATTGCACTGTAAAAAAACTGTTATCGGAAACGTGTACATGCTAATTTTATGACAGATGCGGTAGGGATGGAAATAGACTATAGGAGAAAGTGGCCAAAAAGAGTAGGTTGTAGTATATGCATGAGATAAATTGAGATGATATCATGAACCACTCTAAATTTCCTCTTTCTTTATGTAAGTCTGCAATGCTATTTGAAAATGCATGACCTTTTTTAGACTAAATATATTCAAAGCTTGCTAAATTATTCGGTGTGTTTGCATTTATATACATGCAAGAAAAAGAACAAAAGACAGATGAAACAGATTCACACTATCTTCATGATCGAAGGTACCTGATACATATAACTATTTGACAATCAAAAGCCAACTTGGAAAGCACACATTATACATATTATGCAGAAAAAACAATTGATCGATCCACACTCTTTATAAAAAAGAAAAAAAGGTGGTGCTGCAACACCCCGGCCCAACACTGAGCCCGGAATGTCACTAAACTACACTATCAAATTCAACACCAATTAACCTATAATTACAGCAAGCAGATCAACGATAAAACCCATCTACGAGCACAAAAAACACAAGTATAAAGATATAACAAACATAGAAAATTTATTCCTAGAAGCATAGCAAGGTAGTAAACCAATTGATTAAGTCTATTGAACGAATAAACAACTCTAACTTATCATCTAGGGTTATTCAATACCATCATATCCTAGGTAAAAAAATCATCATGCTATAATACAAGTTTCTCAAGTCCAATGAATCAAATAATTGGGTGTAGGTTGTGATTCCAAGTGCGCTAGCCCTTCCCAAGTGAAACATCATCAACGGTCACCTAAAAGCAACAATAGAGCAAGAATGAGTCCAAGACTCAGCAAAAACATAATAAAGCCATAAACAACAGTTTATTAACCATAATCAAGGTTATCATCATCATCTATTCTCATACTCAAATAAACAAGCCAAGTTCCATAAAGGCAAAGTTGCTCAATTTAATAATTTACTCATATATGCGAATGCACCATCATGCTCATGCTCATATGCATCTCATCAGCTGATACCGGTATATCGGAGTGTTCACCCATCGATGACACACTCTATCCTTCACTCCCGTGAAGTCCCCACCGAAGTAGGATTTTATCTAGAGCACTCTGGACTAGTCATGTATGTTTCTCACCGACCTCGCCGGAATAGTTACATGACTTTCTCACCGACCTGGCTGGTGCAACTCCTGACATGATAAATGTAAATGATGCAACATCTTTAATTATTCATCAACACAATCCATCTCATTAACTCAATATCTCATTTTCATTAACTCAATATCTCATTCTCATTAACTCAATATCATAATCTCATTCACTCAATGTCATCAATGTCATAAATAAGAATAAGCTTAACGAAAGCATAATAAATAGCATGATAAGTAATATCAATAACAATGATGAATAACCCGTTATTCACCACTCTACCATGTACTTGCCTCTTTATCCCCTTGGAGCCGGATAGCGAGTTGGCGGGATTGCAATAGAGACCATACTCCCTGAACAAACAAGTCAAAATAGTCTCAAAACTACATCATCACAGTACTAAAACATTACACTAATCGCCCTCACATGTCTACACCAAGACGACAAAATTAGCCCGATTCTACCAGACGCACTACCCGCTGTCGCAGTAATAAAACAGCTCTAACTTATTCATCCAAACTCCAAATTCAACCAACTAATACTTTCTGGAATCCTCACGAAACAACCTACATTTTTCTAGTTATGATGAAACTCTGATTCTACCGTTTTCTACCCCGTTTCTTTACCCGAAGATAGATTTATCATCTTCTAGACAGCAGAATTCTAAAATTCATATCTCACAATCTATGCATCGGATTGACATGAATAAAAATTGTACCGAAAGCTATCAAAATTCTCCACAACTCTCTAGTAGATGAAATTCTCAAATTACGCATTTACGGTACCCGAAATAATAGTACAACAGAACAGCAGACTAAACCAATTTACTAAACGATTTCTACTGACAAGAAAAATGCTAATAACCTCTCTAATCTAGATTCTTTAATCTCTAGAGAAAGTAAACAACCAAAGGGGAAAACTTGATCGTTACCCCGAAGAACATGGAGCCGATCATGAAATCCTGCGAAATCCTTCTCCTCCCCCGTTCTTTTCTTCTTCTCCCTTCTTTTCTTTATGCTTCCTTGTCCTTGATCAGCTTTGTCACAAAGAATCCAAACATGCATGTAAAGTAGCAGCAGCATGCCACAATATCCTCTCTCTCTCTTTTTCTCTCTCTCGGCAGCACGCATGGCATGCAACAAATGCAAGTGCGTAAGTATTGCAATACACGCACCAACTAGCAGCAGCGGCAAGCAAGTTGGCCAAGCGGCAGTGCCACCTGGCATCCACGCATCAGCCGATGCTCCCACACGCACGGCCAGCAGGTGCGCTGGCGCATCATTTCGTGCGGACACAGCTCATCGCCAAACACGCGACAGCACACCAAGACTCAGGTCTTTGCTAGGCGAAAGCAGAACGACCACACAAGGGGAGCAAGAACAAGACGGGCACAAAGCGCTACACGGTAGGCGCCACTCGCCGAGCGGCTCCCAAAGCGAAGGCGATCAGCACAACAGAAGCGATGGCGAACGCAAGAGATGAAGTCACCAGATTGATGGCGGCGCACGGAAACAAAACATACTAGGGTTTTTCAGAGGTACGCTCCCTCACTTTTGGGACGTGGGCCGAAGGCCCACCTCTACTTCCTTCTCTTTTTTAATAATTAATTCTTTAATTATTTTTCTCTAATTTATTAAGTACTCAAATAATTAGACTTGATATTACAGGTGCAGTTTACAAATTTCATAAAATTTGCTGAGAATTCAAGCACAAAGCTTAGTTTGAAGTTTTACCAGTTCTTATAGACTGGCAAGTGGCAACATCTAAAGAGAAGCTAAACCAGCAGAGAAAGATCATAGTCAATAATTGATCTTTCATTTCAATTTAGAAGAATGTTGTATATCAAAAGCTAATCACTATACCATGGCATAGTATTAAGGGCAATAATCTGCCGGGAAAAAAATTGGATTAGTGGCAAAATATGTGCCGGCAATATCCAAGAGATTTAGGGTCCCGTTATCTGCCGGCAATAATTATTATCTAGAACAACTTATCTGCCGGTAATATTTTTTTGTTAACTACAATACATCTGCCCTTAAAAAAGTCAATCAGGTCAATATAACTGTCGGCAAAACATTGGATGAGTTGTTAATCACATGAAGACTAAATATATGGCCTCGTATCTGCCGGCAAAAAGAGGTAGGCGGGAAGGTGAAAAATAAAGAGAGATAGGCGGGAAGGTGAAAAATAAGGAGCGATAGGCGCGGGCGTCCCTCCACTTATCCCCTCCCAAAATTCATCTCCGCTCCTACTCCTCCTGACGGCCTCCCCGCACCTCCCCATCCTCCTCGCGTCTCCCCTCCTCCTCGGCCGCCCCCTCCCCGCACCACTACAGCCCTCGCGACGCTCCCCTCCTCCCCTTTCTGCCCGCCTTCCTTCGCCTGCCGCCTGTGCCTCCCCTTCCACCTTCACGCCCTCTTGGCGTTGAAGGGTCAAACCCGCCGACGCCCTTCGTCAGATCGGCACCGCCGCTGGCTTCTTTCCCCCTCCGCCTCCCGTCTCCTTCCTCCGTCGCCACTCTCCGCCACCTCCCCCCCGCCTCTTCCTCCTCTGCTGCCCCCTCGACTTCCCCTTCGCCTGCACCGCAGCCATCGACCGCCTCTTCCTCTTCGCCCGTGCGCCGCCTCTTCCCCTTCGCCCGCAGCTCATGGCGTCGCCTCCTCTAGTTGCTCCCAGCCACGTCCTCCTCTCCGGCCGCCACCTCCTCCTTGGCACCACCGCCGTCGCTCGGCTGTTGGGCCCAGCTCTAGTTGTTCGGCCCGCTTGCTTCTTCTCCTCCTCTCCCGCCTCGAGGTCCGCCCACCTGGTGGTCTCAGGCGCTGCCCATGACCGCGCCTCCTGCTGGCTCGGCTTGGCTTTGGCGCTGCTGCCTTACTGGCTCGGCCTCCGGCCGCCGGCATTTTGGCTCACCCCATGTGCTTGGATTTGATTTCCCCCACTGTTTTTCTTCCCCTGTTGTGCTTTCGGTTCCACGGTTTAGATTTGACTCACTAATTGATTTTGTTGGTTTTGTTGTGTTCCTGCATGGATGAGGTTCCTGGATGTGGGCTGAGGCATGGTGAATGTGCTGATTGCGGGTTGCTATCAAGGTTGCTGCGCACTGAAGTATACTACTCCCCTTCCTCTCTATCCCTTTCCCTCCCCTTGCTATGTGATGAATCAATTTGATGAAATGCTACTATTAGTGTTCTCTGTGACATGTTGAGTTCATATTGGGGTGGTTCTGTTGTGGGCAAAAATAACAGTGGGGGAAGATGATGGCTATCTTGATGGACTTTGTCGGTTTGGGGAGAAAGTGATTCGTTTACGTAGTTTATTAAATATGAATGCTCTCATGTTAAGCCTTTATACTCAGTTTTCTATCGTAACACTTGTTACTGATATTTCAAAGCCGGGAAGAAGCTCACAATATCTTATCCCTGCGTGATGCTTAATGTTGATGTCGCGAGAAACAACATTAATGATCAATATCAAGTAAGAATTTTTGTTCTGCAAGTTATACTTCAAACCTGTTAGGTTCATTCAAGTTCTATATTCTCGCCATCGACAATTGGAATGTTATTAATGGCTTTATTCCTTTGTTGTCCTACTAGACTATTTGGAAGATCCTCAGAATAAGCTATATACAACACACGTTGAGTGTTCCATTGAATTCGAGGTAGATGAACCTTACAAGGTGAAGTACTCTAATTGGATTACGGTTTTCCATTTTCCTTCTACTCTTTGTGTAGTATTTCCATTCTCTGATCCAATTTACTTTGGCTAATCTCAGAATCTCATCTTGCTTAATTTTGCATATGTCACAATGCATGCTAAAACATCACGCCATGATTCTACCTGCCTCTAAAGAGGAAGGGATTCTGATAAAGAAGAGGTATGCTGTCTTCAATGAAGATGGCACCTTGGCAGAACTTAAAGGTTTTGAGATCAAGCGTAGAGGTGAGCTGAAGCAATAATATAATTTCTATTATTGCTCTAAAAGGAAGGTTACTGACTAGCTAATACATCTAAAATTAGGAAAAGATGATGCATTTTCAAATCCACCACCATGTCAAACATATTCTTTCTCTTTTCTATGTGTTACCATGGGCACTGCATTGCTTGTTGTATTGGAAATTTGGAATCATCGCATTATTGATTGTCTCTTGTGGCTTGAGTTTCCTTTTCATCCATCATTCAAAAAAAAGTTGTGTTTTCATCCCTTTTCTATATGTTTTTAGAAAAATAGGCCTCAACTAAAGTTCCTAGAGGTGGATTGCTACTATTTGTTCTATTAGGAAGGCTGATTTTGATTCATTGTTAGTTCAACCCATTTCTTCCTGAGGTAATACCCCCTCCTTCTACTAATTTCGGATTTTTGTGCTTGAGCTTGACTCACTACTCTGCTACTTGTTAGCTGATGCATGCTCATGGTGTTGGAGGTGGGCTTGCTACTGGTGGTGGTGGTGCTGCCGATGCCGCACACTAAGGTATCCTCCCCCCTCCTCTCTACTCCCTGATCCTTCCCCTTGCTCTGTGATGAGCTGATGAATGATGAATGTTCTGTGGTGTGGTTGAGGGATGATAATGCTACTGGGGTGGAGATAAAGGGTGATGCTACTGCTATACTTGCATGATTTTGGTTGGTGCTATTTTTAGAGTTCAAGGGATGGTTAGTTCATATTGGGGTGATTCTGTTGTGGGCAGAATAACATTGAGTAATCCTTTAAGTTAGTATAGAATATTATAACATTGAAATGTTTTTCCAGTGTAGACACTCCAGATTGGAGACTGCAGTGATAACTTTTTTTAATACTCTTTGACCATTTTACATATATATTATAATATGGAGTGTAACACAATTACTTGATGCAAAAATGCTTTGCTTTTAAGTGTCTGAACTCTATCATGACTTGTGCTTAGGTGGCTGGTGGAGTGGCAGCTCAACAATGTCATTCAATAAGTATGCTTATCATCAACTGAATTATGGTTGTGTTTATGATAAGTTGCTTCTTAATTAAAATGAACATAACATAAATTATGTTTACACTTTAAGCGGTGACTGCAAAACATAAAGAGTGAACCACCTTACCTTATATGAAATGCGTTTAGTTACACATTATTTTGTTCCATTTGGCTATGTAAGAATTTTCAATTGTGCACATGACCTTGAAGATCATACTTCTCATTATTTTTAGATATTTGTGTGTTAAGTGTTAAACATCCCTGTGTGCTAATCTCTTCAACCAATGGAGGTCATACCAACATGTTCAGCAACTTACAATTAACTAATACAAGAAAAGTCCCTTTTTTCATCTCCATATTTGAGCATTTAGTAAAAAATTGTGGAAGAAAGAACAACTATTTGTCATGTATGTTTTAGTAAGGCAAGCAATTATTTAAGAAAAGAAATGGATACAAATTACGATCATGCATGTTTTAGTAAGGCAAACAATTATTTAAGAAAAGAAATGGATACAAATTACGATCATGCAACATGTTCTCCCTCTCTTCTAGCATTTCACGTTCTTCACCTCAAGCGTGTAGATTCTGAACTTATTTATGCTGCACTTGTATTATCTGGAGCACAATCTCACTATTTACGTTTCTTTTCGTGTTTTGCAGTAGGATTCCAAACTTCTGTGCAGTAGCTCTAGCACTCCATGACTTAGGGTATGTCAAACCTATCCTTGGGCACTTGTTACATCTGCATTGGATTAAAGCCCTATTGGATGGGGGTTTAGCTTCTCATGGAAATCTTATATGCTAGACTATCATAATTGTAAAAGCCTTTTGTTTCAAGAAAATACAAATGAAGCTAAAGTTTATCGAAAGTTCACCCCATACAACTCTCGATGTGTACTTGAAAAATAATCCACAATATCCCAAAGACACTAAATTCCTCGTGACTTTGGGAATATATGATGCCATTTGGTGTTAGATTAGATTCTCGTGATCCGCTTATTTGTTCATTGAAGCTCGAAAAGTGTTTCGTGCAATAGATTGTAATGTCGCTTAGGGCCTCCTTTTTACTCAAGTAGCTAGTAGCTACTAGTCCGCTAGTAGTAGTGATTGACAAAACCCCGTACACTATCCTTCCCTAACTCCGAAAACACCGATGTAGTAACCGCTGGCATTCGATTTCAATAAACGTGTAGTGTTTTTTATTTCGCAACTCTTCGGGTCTTATATGCATATTTGTGATTAGATATTTGATTCACGAATATACTATGGTGATGCATATCGTATGATTTACTATCATAACTATAATAACTTTGTTAGTGCATTACTACTTTATAGTCCTTTCATGAGATTCAGTTATTGATATATGATTATTTTACGAAGGTACTTGATGAATACCGTAAGGCTTTTGGGGACTCTCGAAATCACACAAGAGATGCTACTCAACAAATGGCCTTTCCCCGATGATGCTTTGACGAAGGTTTACAATTTTCTATAAAACAGAAGCACTTTATGCTTGTGCGTTCATTTATGCTAGTTTTTCTATTTCGTTTAAAAAACGTGTCATTTTAGCTAAAGACTCAGGGAGTATTCAACTAGCTATATTGCTGAGGCTTGAGGGCTTCCCACAACCTTCTAAAAAAGGGAGCATGTTAGTTTTTTATGAGTAATCATATAATTCTGCTTGTCAAGTTTATGGCTAAATGAAACTTTGGTAGCAGGAGCAAAGCCTTGTCTTATTTTTCTTTGTGTTCAGAGATTTTCAGTTTTACAGAATACCTGTAACTTGTAAACATGCATAATGGTAGAAGGGCAACACATTTCCTAGAAAATGTTAATAACAGAGCATCGTGTGCCTAATAGAAACAAACTGTGGCTGCTTGTGTTGGTACTAGATCTAGATCGGCTTAGAGCTAAGCCAATCTTCCGCCTTTCTTAGTGTGGCTCAGATTGAACTTAATCGGGTCTACTTTTTTATGCTTTCATTGTAGTTGGGATGCATATTGCGTGATCCAACTTGAGTATCAATAACTCCTTATTCAGTAAAACAGAGAGCTTGATTGTACATGCATACTCTACAAGCAACCTTGATCACACTGTCTTGTGCTGGAACTTAAAATAAAAATTTGATAATACGATCTCATCGACTCATCGCTATCTCACCATTGTTTTATGGCACTGGGAGCAACCTGTTTCTTATTTGAATTGTTTACATTTGAATATTCGAACAGCATAAAACTATTGAGAGCATCCTTGCAAGAGGAGAGAGGCTGGATAGCTTGGTTGAGAAGCATCCGATCTCTTCTGAAATGAGCAGGTATAGAAACTGTTGCTCTGAACAGTGCAAGTATTAAATTGTTCATTCCAGATACCTAATTGTTGTGTATTGATGTATCATTTTCTTTTGATGTTGTTGAGTTACTGATAGTACATCGTTGGTCTTACTGTCAAAAGTGTGGTCTTTTATTTTTTTTGTTAACCCTTCTAAGTTCTTAATATGTTAGGTCTCATCGTTCTTGTTGATTTTTATGAAGAAAGTATCACCAGTTTATGTTTCTCATCACTAGCCATTTGTGTTTGCTAGCCCATGCTGCCCAAATTGTGTTCTACTGCCTTAACATAGATTTTGTTGGGATTATTAATAGAGCACTTTAACCATTTACCAGATGTTTTTTTTAATTTTCTCTAGTGTTCGATCTCGAAATCATTGGACTCGTTAAGTACTAAGGCAACATGTTTTTTTTGGGGTTTCTACTGCGAGTAAAATCCATCTTTGTATTTGATTTCTGAGGTGTCTTTGTGCACTTTTATTTATCATTCTTGTTTTGCCTAACTGTGTTTAGTTAAATGATGATAGTATTATTCCCATGCATTCTAGTAATAACATAACTAATATTTTTACTAATGATTTTTTGTCAAGACTTGCAATTAACTGCTTTGGGCTCTACAATTGCTCGCTTTAGATGTTGTCTTTAAGTGCACTACAAGGTTTAGGCACTTTTTAGCTTTCACTACATTAATAAACTAATTTATCACCAACCTGCAGGATCTACTTGATGGGTCAATCAACAGAGCACATATCGCCAAGATGCGCTCTCTTGGAGCAAGCGGTTAAAGAATCTAGAGGAGAGTGCATTTCTTGGAGTGTTAATTAAATAAAAGCATATTTTGGTATGTAAAATAGATTGGTGTTATCATATTAAGATAAGGATACTTAGTCATATCGCTCGACTACAAGATTTTGGTATGTAAAATAGATTGGTGTTATCATATTATGATAAGGATACTTGGAGATCTCAATGCACTTTTTATTGACTTCACTTAATTTATTCATTTGTTAGAGCTCTAACATACAGTTATATCCCTAAACATCAATGGATATCTTTTTGCATTTCTTTACACTAACTGTAGGCATTTTCTACAAATATTATAGCTTATTTTCTCTTGATTGCTCACTTTAAGCTTCTGTGTATGCTTGAAAGAGTATGGATAGCTAGGTGCAGCTAGCATTTGATATTGCTGTTAAGTTCTTGATAAGCCATGGAGCTGCTTATGGTTAAATGGTGCAAAAGACAGTTGAGGGCGGTTTAATCGCCAAGAATACGCCTAATCGCCGAAAAATCGATAATTGAGGCGGTTTAACAACCGAAAAAAACTTATCTAGGGCACTTAATCGCGAAAAAAAACTTATCTAGGCACTTAATCGCCGTAAAACATGCAATCGAGGTAAGTTAATCGCCGAAAAACATGCAATCGAGGGCAAGTTAATCGCCGGCAATATATATAATCGCCGAAAACTCTAATTGCCGGGAAAACGACTTTTCTAGGGCGCTAATCGCCGAATGCACATATCTGCCGGGAAATGTTTTTCCCAAAGACTTTATGACAGTAGCAATAAGTGCCGAATACACATTCTAAGATAAAATGCCGAAAAGCTTTTTCTTTAGCTTGCATTGCCCTTAATACTATGCCACAGTGTAGTGAATGCAAAACAATGCAACAATTACAATATTTACCGATAGTTTCTTGTTGGTACCAACCAACTTTACACGATAAAGCTGGAGAAAATCGTCACCCTGCTAACTGTTATGGAAACCAACTCTTTTCTTCAAAATCTGCTAAGCCTTTTCTGCATCTTGTTTCTTCTTGTATTGTTCAGTATAAAAGGAAGCAGTGAAGCACAACAGGTATGAATGGAAAATAAGCGAGTAACAACCTGGCTGGCACGGGCGGATAGGTTGGATTGTCAAATGCGGCTGGCAAGTAGCCAAAAAGACGATTAGACTTGACAAACATAGAATGTAAGTAAGGGGATGTAACAACACACTAGAAGAGGCGAACAACAATCTGGATAGCAAATCAGCATAACAGGTCTGAAGGTAAAATAAGCGAGTTGCATGATAGAGTATACTTCCTTTCCATGGAATAAGAAATCTGGAAAGCGGCAAATAGTGTGTATGCTCTTTGGTCATAAAAAGTGATAGCTGTTAATGGAGAAAAGAAAAGGAAGTTAAAAGAAGTTAGCTTCAAAAAAGACAAATCTTCAGATCTTTATGCACGATTCGTTATTCGATTGTGTTGGAATGTACGCTAACAATCGAGAAATAACCAAAGAAATTGAGTCCCCAGCCAAAACCCTGAAAGCAAACCATCTCCCCAACCGAATCGGGTGCAAACATCAGGATTAGGTGGGATTGGGGGGCAAATCGGAGGGGGTATACCTTTGCGGGCGGCCGATTCGTGGATTGTGAGAACCCGGGGTATTAAACTTGTAATAATTAACCATCAAATTGGTCCTAGCATTACAAATAAAATATCCCGATTCTCTACAGATATGTACTTCCTGCACTGCAGACACATACCCCATACAAAAATTTAGCATTCATTCCATACACAAGTCATTACATTACCAAGTCTACAAGCTTACAACATAAAGGAAATACAAGTTCATATTACAAAAGTAGGGCCGACCGGCCAAACAACAAGGTAAATAACCAAAGTAGCAACGGAAACATAAGCCATAAGATGGCGATAAATAAAAGCCAAACGGTTTGCCATTACCCATAAGGCAACCGACTGGAAACGTCCAAGCTAGTCGTCGAAGGTAAAGTCAAAGTCGGTCTCACAATAGTTAATCCCTTGGGATCAACCTCCTCTGCAACAATTAATTAAGCAAAGCAAATGAGTACAAAAATGTACTTGCAAGACTTACGTGTAGTGTAACAGCCTATACATAACTACATGCAAGCTTAATCAATGGATAAGGCTCTAGGTTCGTTTTCAGCATAAAGCAAGTTTTCATTTGCAATAATGTAATAGATTTAAAGCAATTTTTGCAATCTGTTTTTAATGTTCAAATAACAGCGAGGTGCATAATAATAACAACAAGACAACCTGGAGGTGACTAACCCAATAGCCACCACAACAATAGCACGAATTCCCAATTCGTACCACCCACAACAAGTTTTAATTAAAAGGTTATAGTCTAGTTCTTGCACGACCTTACCAAGCATGTCCATAACCTAGGACGAGGCTATTCGAATAGTTTATACCCTGCAGGGATGTACCAATGTACCCACACACTAGACCACCTTTTCGCCACATGATTAAGCACACTTCTTTGGGTATGCCGGCACGGCTAAGTCCTACGAGACGTTTCCAATATTGTGTATTAACTACGAGTCGCCCGTATGGGAATAGAAACCCCCATACGTTGTGACGGAGTCATCGGCAGAGAGAGAACTTATCGATGCTCCTTGCGGTAGGGAACTTGGACATAATACCAAAACGCATCCCGTCACGCCCAACACACACATGGAATAAATCCTTTTTCACACAACCTCCTGTGACCCGAAGCTAACACACGCCAAAGTACTAAGTCAAGAGAGGTTCCATATGCCCCTCATGTGGTTAGCACACAAAAACGGTTGGATCAGTGACACAAGTAACTCGGTCCTTGTGGACTTAGGCACCATTCCAGTCACACCCAAAAGATCACACCATCAACCATTGTGCCCAAGTTTGAAACAATTTTATTTTCAGTTTTTTTTTGACTTTACAAATTAACAGAGCACAAAGTGCTGGACATAATGGAATAATAATAAGATTTGTGTGATCAAGATCATCGACTAAGTCGATGACCACCCAATTCTACCGGTAGCTAAGCATTTCTAAGCATGACACCGAAAAGACAATAAAAGAGCATAATTCAATCACCGGGCTCTAATTCACCGGTGAGATTAATAACTTATGGTTAGTGGTAGGGGATAACAATTTAAGGGCAACCATGCAATAGGAATAGCTACCTCTAATCGGGAAAAATAACTTTGACACAAAAGCATGCATACATACAATTTGTAAACAAAGTATTAGACTTTAAAAGTAATGGGATTAATATGATCAAACTGCTTGCCTTGCTGGAGATAACTTTCTTGCTGCAAAGGATCACTCTCGTATTCAATATAATCGTCAGAACCTATTGAAAGAATCGAGAAGCACAAATAAGAACGAATAACACCAAGAATACTCAAAAATTCAAAGTCATCCAAAAATCATTAAAAATTCACAGAAGGTCGATCATGATTTTATATGAATTTAGGTGAAAGAATTATTCCATTTGGATTTAGTATGCGAGAGTTATAGTAGTTTGAAACTCTGATTTAAAAAAAAATCAAATTAATTCTCATCTGTTACTGTTCACCGCAATTAATTATTTGATAAAAATTTCCAGAGAGGTGGTGTACATGACATTTTTATGGTAGACAGAGCACCACATGAGATGAACAATGGAATTTGATTCACCTCATTTGGAGCTAAGATGAATTTTCTATGATTTTTCAAAGTCATGAAAGTAGTGCACAAGTCATATGTAGAATAAGATTTTTAGAGATAGCAACAAGCTCAAAACCTATTCTAAATTAAAGTACAGTAACAGAGGAATCCAACAAAATTGATTTCACTCAATTTGGAGTTACAGAGAAATACTTACGCATTTTTGAAGTTACAACAATTTTTAGTGCAACAATAATACTAAACCTAAAGTAATTTTGCCAAAAGTGATTTCTGGAACAGTAACATGGTTCAACCTATTTTTATATTAAGGTACATGTAAAAAAAGAAACTAACAAAATTTGAATCATAAATTTTGGAGTTTTTATGATTTAGAGATGAATTTTCAAAGTTTAACAGCAATTTATAGTGTAAAAATAAATGGGTTTTGGATCGATCTCCAAAAACTATATTTTTTGAGACAGTGACAAAATTGGAACCTATTTTCATATATATTTCATTTAAAGTTAAAAACAACAAAATTGGTTTCACTGTTTTTGGAGTTAGAATGAATTAGTTATGCATTTTAGAAGTTATTCAATTTTTCAGTGCATAAATTAATCATTTCGGAATTTCTATAAGCATTTAGTACTTTTTGTACTGAGAGGGATCTAGCCATGGTCACTTACAGGTGGGGCCAGTGCACAGTACTAATTTCATTTTTCATTTCATTTCCAGTTAAACCGACAGGTGGGACCTACTTGTTATAGACCTGGTGTACGAAATAGTGCGTGGACTGAGAGCCAAGAACTCGGTCCACGGGTTCACCGGTCCGATTACTATGCACTTAAGGTGCGGGGCCCGCGTGTCAAAGAATCCAGATCTATTAAGCGTAAACATTAACTTAGTTAGGTTTTGATTTCCGACACAAATTACGACATTAAGTGTTAATCATTGCATTTAATTCCTAATTACGCTGCTACAGTGGATGTCCAAAGCTGCCACGCAGGGCGCGCTTGGCCGCGGGAGTTTTCTCGGCGAATCGCCGGCGAGGAAGGCTAGGCCGGCGAGGGTGAGTGCTCAAAATGGATAGCCCGCACCCTCGCACACCCGGTGGCACCTTGTGAGACCCCGATGTTTATTAGGCTCATAATACTTAGTCATCCAATTGACCCTAGTATTATCAACCAAATAAACTCGGTCTCGAGAGATGTATACTCCTGTGATGCAAGATACATACCTCACAACAAAAGAATGTATCAATTCCATACAACACAGAGAACATAAGCAACAAACCGTGGTTAACATTAATATGGAATAGATATTACAAAAGAGAGGCCCTTAGGCCAAATAGCAATAATTACAAAAAGATAACAATGAAGCAAAAGTGCCATAAAGATGGCCCAAAATAAGAGCCAACCAAGGTGCCTTTAGCCCACAAGGCAATCCGACCGACCGCCAAGCTAGTCGCTCTCCCAACCACCAAGACAACACAACACAAAAGTAAAGCCCTTTGGGCTCTACCTCTCGCAACAAAGTTGTTAAGCAAAGCAAATGAGTACAATAAATTGTTTATTGTACTCGCAAGACCGACGTAAGATAATGTAACTATAATTTAGCTATATGCAAGCTTTATTTAAGTGGATGAGGCTTTGGACTCATTTTAGCATAAAGCAAGTTTCATTTGCAATAATATAGTAGATTGAAAGCAATTTGATAAAGCATTTTTAATTGTTGAAATACAACGCGATAATAACATAATAACAACAACAAGAACAAACTCGAAGTGACTAACCCTTAGTCACCACAACAATAGCATGAACTCCCTGCTCATACCAACCCATCAAGTTTTAATTAAAAGGTTGAGACTAGTCTTGAACGACCTTACCAAGCATGTCCATAACCTAGGACGAGGCTATTCAATAGTTTTATCCTCGCAGGGTGTACCAATGTACCCACACGCCTGCATCGCCTTTCCTTTAGGCACACGACCTTTGGTGTGCAAGCACGGCTAAGTCCTACGAGACATTTCCAATGGACGATGCTAATTACGAGTCCGCAACCCACGGGACAAGACACATTAGACAGCCTAACCGGTCCGCCAATGCTCCTCCCAACACCACACACACAGATTTTATTAAAACACACCCACCAACCAGCTCATAATTAACACCTCCCAAAGTACTTAGTCAAGAGAGGTCCCATATCCCCTCGTGTGGTTAGCACGCAAAAGCGCTTGGCTTAGTGACCCAAGTACTCGGTCCTTAGGGACCCGCATACCACCACATTCCAAGAACCGCATCATCCATCCAATATGCCCAAGTCTAAATCAACATTTTATTTTCAGTTTTTGATCTTACAATTAATCAAAGCACAAGTGCTGGACATATAGGAGGAATAATAATACTTGTGTGATCAAGACCATCGACTAAGTCGATGATCGCCCATTACTACCGATAGCTAAGCATGTCTAAGCAATATTAACGTAAACTACTAAGTGATGAGAGCTCATCCAACGAGCTCAAACCACAGCTAATAACCTAGGCTCATTGGTAGTAGAGGATAACAATTCCTACAGATTATGCAACTATAGGAAAGCTAGCGACATTTAACACAAAGTAGCATGCATACATAGAAGTAAAACAAAGTAGTAAGCTTTAAAATAATGGGACAATGATGGAAATGGTCAAACTGCTTGCCTTGTTGCTGGTCACTTTGTTGCGGAGGGTCGCTCAGGGATCACCACAAATGTCGAACCCTAACGGAAAAAGCAATAAAGAACCGATAAGAACGATTTAAAAGCAACAAAGACAACACAGCAACCGAACTCCAAATCCTCTGAAATTTCTACTGCAGCAAGAGGAGGATTTTTAGGGAATTTAGCAACAAGAACCAATTGATTTGGATTCTCAATGCAAAAGTTATGAGCGAAACAATTCTGCTCAGCCCCTGAAAATACCAAACTGCACTATTCACTAATTTAATTATGAGACAACATTTTCTAGAAAAGTGGTGAGGCTGAAATTTTACTGTAAAACCAGCACCTCATGAGATGAATAACACAATTGAGTTCATCTCATTTGGAGCTATTATGCAATTTCTATAATTTTTCAAAAACAAGAACATGAACAAAATTATAATGCACAAGTCCTCATTTTTCTAACAGCAACAAGCTCAAAACTAATTTTCTTAGTGAGTTCATTACTAGAGGAAACCAACAAAGTTGGTCTCACTCAAAAAGAATCTACAGAGCATTAGTTATGAGTTTCACAAGTTAAGCATTAATTTGAATGTATATTTAAAGTTAGTTTTAAAACCTAGTGGCTAACTGTGCTCTGGAGCTGAACTCAACTTACAACCATTTTTGGATTAAAGTCAAGTTCAAGATAGAGCTAACACAATTTGAATGACCTCATTTGGAATTAAAATGAAAGAGATATGAAATTCTAAAGTTTATACCTTATTTCAGTTCATACTTAAGAATTTATCGACATTTCTAAAACTCACAGAGACATGGGAGGTCGTGAGCCACAGATCACAGATCTAACGGCTCGAGACCTCCCAGAGATCAACACGCACGCACATGTGAGGTCCAGAGGTCTGGACCTCCTAACAACTCACATGCGCGAGGCAGGGGGAGGTCGTGGCCGAGATTGAGGATCCAACGAACCACAACGATGATAGGGAGGTCCGGAACGGACCAGATCTAAAGGGAGGTCCTTAACGGTGAGATCTAAACCTTGCTGCACCTCCGTGGAGGTCCGGATGGTCGATCGCGCAAAGGGGAGGTCTTGGACGCCCGCATCTCCTGAGGAGGTCGGGCGACGCCCGCAGCTCGCGCACGCACGCGAGCTTGGACATGAGATAAATGCGCGGGACCACGATGAGGTCCGCGCGGAGGAATTAATGGCGCGCAATAAATGGTGGATTTAAGGACGGTTAAGACACGCTATTGATTGCAATAATTTGGGCAAATGATGAGCGCAATAACTCGCGAATCTTTGTCCAAAACGACAATGACACGCCGGACGTCCGACAAAATCCCGAAGCGTGAAGAAAGGATCTCGCCGGCGATGTAGAGCTCGCCGCTGAGGTTCAATGATACCACCGAGTGCACAATAACGTTGCGCACCAGTGGACCTCCTCTCGACGGCGACGGCGGCTTTGAACGCCATGAGCCGAGAGGGCTAAGGTGACCAGACGGGCAAAATACTGAAAAGCAAAAAGAAGCTCGCGCGACATACAAGCTGTGCCAAAAAGAGCTCGCAAAGAACATCCACGCAGTGCAAGACTAAGGACTATCACGAGGTACTGGAGGTCCTTAAGATGCCGGGAGGTCGTGGAGGTGGTGGCCGGAGTTGGGGAAGAGGGTGCTCCACGGCCAAAGCTCCAGCTCCAACTTTGTCCACCTCAGAAAAGTTCAAACCAAAACGAGTGAGGTCTTGGTCCCAGAGGAAAGCACAACCAGGAAGCAAGGAGAAAAGGTGGAAACCCAGTGACCCTTGTCCACCGAGGAACTTCAAGTCCAACAATGGCGCCAAGGAGACTTTGGTGTTTTAGAGCTCACAAACACAGTGGTGTGAGCAAAGTGACGATGGTGTGCAAAGGAAGCCAAAGGACCGGTGGGGTGGTTTTATCCTAGGGCAATTGAGGTCTTAGACCACCGCTAAGCTCATGGTGAGCTTGGTCCATGGCATGGTCTATGGAGTGGACAAGACATGGGGATGACAAGGGGCAGCTCTGGCCGACCATTGAGATGAAAGTCGACTGCAAGATTAAATGCGGTCAAGAAAGAGTCATGAACAGTACCTCCTGCCGGACATGCATTAAATGCATCGCCGTAAGCTCCCACGCCGCGAGGAAGGAGAAGAAGGGGGAGGTCCTAGTGGCTATTGGATGAGACCTCGAGGAGGTCCCGCCATCGGATCCCATTTTGAACCAAGATGTTTTTAAGTGGGTGGGAGGAGGTCCCACCACACGATCAAACGTGGGGAGGTCATGGCCTCACGATTTCACTTAACGTGAAAACGACGTGAGGAAATGGACAGAGGTCCAAAGCGTTGATCTCCATCCAGCACGCGGACCTCCAATGAGGACTTACGCACGCGATCAAAAGACATGAGGGGAGGTCATGGCCTTTGGATGTAAATCCAAGGGCACCGACCGATGGGGAGGTCTAATACGCACAAAGTGAATAAGGGAGGTCAGAGGACTCTGGCAGAAGCGCAAAGGAGGTCTTAGCCTCCGATTTGGATCTAAGGGCTCACGCGATGGTCCGAACTGCCCATTTGTTAGCGACCGTAAGATGTAAATCCAATGGTCAATATTGGGTGGTCCGAACGGCTCATTGATCTCGTGCGTTGAGCAGAGATCCAAAGGCAGAGAAGACAAGGAGGTCATGGCCTTAGATTTTAATCCAAGGGCTATGACCTCACGAGGTGGGATGTCTAAGTGGTTTTAACAGGAGGGAGGTTAGGCCGTGGATCTTGAATCCAAGGGCCAAGACCTCACGCAGCGGGAGGACCCGACCGAGTATGTTGAGGAGGAGGTCGTGGCGGTTGGATTTGATCCAACGGCCACGACCTCAACAAATGGGATGACCTCATTGCGATGGTTTAACAAATCGAGGAGGTCTTTGAGGTTTCACACACGTGGGAGGTCGTGACCGTGGATCTTTGATCCAGTGGCTATGACCTCATGAGGTGGGAAGGTCTTTGCGGTGTTAGTCATGAGGAGGTCGTGGTCGTTGGATGTGAATCCAGTGCACGCGACTGATTACATGGAGAGGAGGTCTGGGTGCACTGCTGAGGAGGTCCAAAGGGGTTGAAATTTGGACCAGTTTTGAACATGGCTAGCCCAAGGAACAAGGTGGTTTTTGAATTTGAACTTTTAAACAAATTGAGACTTTGCAGAATTGTTTGGGCTAGCAAATGAGCTCCAAATTTGATGAAATTTTAACTGGAGCTTGCTGACAACATGATTAACCTTACCGAAATTTTCCAGAGGTTATTATGCAATGCATTTTTCTCAGGAAATTTATTAAGGTTGTTTAAAGGATTGTTTTACCTCCAAAATTTATCAAACTAGTTTTGCAACTTGTGATATTTTTCAGAGGGTCCCACATCAGTTTTTGGACCAAGGAAAATATTTCCAATTGATTGGCACAAGATTTTAGATAAATGAAAATGAATTTGACTTTTGGTCAACAAGAGCTTTGTGTTTTAGATTACACAACTCTTGGACACGAATCACATGAGATTTTAGGGTTTTTCAAGATGTGAGAAAAGTTTTAATTTCTACACATATAATTATACTTGAATAACCCTAATTATACACTTGGGATGTTACAAAATCTCCCCTCCTTACAGAAATCTCGCCCGAGATTTGGCTCACTCAGTAAAGAAAGATGGATAGTCCGCACGCAGACGATCTTCTCTTTCCAAGTAGCCTCATCCTCGGAATGGTTCGACCATCGAACTTTAAGGAACTTGATGGTCTTATTCCTTGTTCTTCGCTCAGACTCATCGAGCACGCCGAACAGGTGCTCGCGATAGGTCAAATCTTCCCGACATCGAGGGTTTCAACGAGCTTCCTCGCTTGGAACACGGAGGCACTTCTTAAGCTGGGACACATGAAAACATCATGTACCCCTCAAGTGCAGTGGCAACTCCAACTTATAGGCAACAGCTCCTTCTTCTCGATAATGCGGTAGGGACCGACATATCGAGGAGCCAACTTGCCCTTGACGCCAAACGTTGATGGCCCTTCAAAGGAGAGACTTTGAGATAAACAAAGTCATTAGGCTCAAAACGTAACTCACGCCGACGGCGATCCGCATAGCTCTTTTGCTCGATTGAGCTGCGCGCAAACGCCACGAAATAATTTGGACTTGGCGCCGGCCTCATTGATTGAGTCCGCCAAAGAGAGGTCTCACCGTCTCTGACACCGTTCAACGGGTCCTACACTTTCTCCGTATAAGGCCTCAAAAGGTGCCATGCCGAGACCGCTCAAAACTGTTGTTATAAGAAAACTTCGGCGAATGGCAAGCATTTCTCCCAATGCTTCCCATAGAAAGGACACAAGCACAAGCATGTCCTCCAAAACCGTTGACCTCTCGGCCCGACCATCGTTTGAGGATGAAATGCCGTGCTGAAGGCAAGATGAGTGCCCATAGCCTCTTGCAAGCTATGCCAAAAACGAGACGTGAAAAGGGATCCACGATCCGACACGATCGTCTTCGGCACACCGTGCAAACTGACGATGCGGGCGATGTAGAGTTCCGCCAAAAGACCTACCCGAAGGTCAGTCTTGACGGAAGAAAATGTGCCACCTTAGTCAATCGATCGATGACGCACCCAAATGGCATCATTCTTCTTGGGATGTGGGTAGACCGTGATGAAATCCATTCGATCGAATCCCACTTCCACTCAGAATTGGCAAAGGTCAAGCGCCCCGCAGACGCCGATGCTCGGCCTTGACACGACGACATACGTCGACTCTAAGAACTAACTTCGCAATCTCCCTCTTCATTCGGGTCCACCAAAATCTCAAAGCGGAGATCTTGATACATCTTTGTGGCCCCGGATGAATGGATAAAGGCGAATCATGGGCTTCATGGAGGATTAAATTCGCAACTCCATGTCCTTTGGAACCACAAGGCGTTGCCCAAACCTCACAACACCATGCTCATCCTCGTAAAAGCACTTGGTCGTTCCGCCTTGACATTTGCCTTGATGTGGCTCACCCATCATCCGATCGCCGAGCGGACTTGATCCGATCCACCAAGGTTGGTTGCACAACCATGGCGAGAGATCCATGCTCAACTATCTCTAAGTTGAGACGCTGGAATGCTTCGAGAAGAGAGGGCTAATGCTCCTTGAGCACTAAGGCATTACAATGCGCTTATGCGAGTTAAGCGCAAGAATCGACATTAGCCTTGCCGGGATGGTAGTGAATACCCATATCATAGTCCTTGATCAATTCCAACCATCTCCTTTGCCCGAGGTTCAGGTCGGGTTGGGTGAACAAGTACTTGAGGCTTTGTGATCCGAATACACTTCACAACGACACCGATTAGGTAATGTCGCCAAATCTTAAGGGCATGAATCACAGCAGACCAACTCCAAATCATGAGTAGGGTAGTTGAGTTCATGAGGTCTCAATTGCCTTGATGCATAGGCCACTACCTTGCCTTCTTGCATAAGGACACAACCGAGGCCTCGACGAGAAGCATCGCAAAAGATATCGAAGCTTCGATGGATATCGGGAAGAACAAGAACGGAGCGGTGGTCAAACGCTTTTTGAGTATTAGGAAACTTTCTCACACTCAACGGACCACACAAACTTCTTGTCCTTCTTGAGCAACTCGTCATCGGCCATGATCTTGGAGAAGTTCTCGATAAAGCGGCGATAATATCCCGCTAAACCAAGAAAACTCCGCGACATCGGTGGACCAAACAGTCGACTCCATGAAAGAACATCACGACCTTGTTAGGATCAAGCACACGCCTCCCCTGAAAGAATATGGCCTAAGAAAGCCACTTCCTTCAACGTATCGCGACTTGTCAACTTCACAGTCTGTTGGTGCTCACGTAGCTTGCCTAACACAAGCCGCAGTGCTCAGATGTTCCTCATCGTTTTGGAGTAGATAAGGATATCATCGATGAAGACCACGACAAACTTATCCAAATACTCCATGAATACCGAATTCATGAGGTTCATGAACAAGGCAGAGCATTGGTTGTTTAATGACATGATTGTGTACTCGCACAAGCCGTGAAGCGAGTAGAGAACGCCGTCTTCGAATATCCTCAGCCGAATCCAACTCGATGATATCCCACTCTCGAGATCAATCTTGGAGAAAACTCGAGCTCTAGTTAATTGATCAAGAGATCGTCAATGCGGGCAATGGATACTTGTTCTTCATCATCACTTCATTAAGTGGGCGGTAATCAACGACATGCGTAAAGTACCGAATCCTTCTTTTTAACGAAGATAGCCGGACAACCCCACGGAGATGAGCTAGGCTAATGAAACCCTTCTCTTGCAGCTCACTTAATCGCTTCTTCAACTCCACCAACTCGCTCGGTGGCATCCGTAAGGCCTCTTTGAGATAGGGGTACCGGAGCCAACTCAATGACAAACTCGAGGTCTCGAACGGTGGCATCCTCGAAGATCAGCGGAAAGACATCAACAAAGTCACAAACTGTTGGGACTTCGCTAATATCTCGAGCGGCTTCGCTTCAAGCGAAGAGATGCGGATCTAGCGACTTCATGAGAAGCAAACCCGCCACCGGAAGAACTAGACAGAGAGATGAGCTTCTGGCACAATCGATTTGTCCCATGTCCGAGACAACCAATCCATGCCAAGAATCACATCTAGACTCATTGAATGGAGAAGGATAAGGTTTGCTAAGAACCCACGCCTTCGATCTCGATAGGGACATCCCTACACTCAATCTCGGCTCTCAACTCCGAACCAGAGAGCGAATGAGAAGGGACCGACAATGGAGAGGAAAGAAGCTCTCCAACAAGAGCAAAAGACTCGTAAACAAAGGAATGAGATGCTCTGAATCAAACAAGACAAGAGTGGAGGTGAGAGTTAATGAAAGTGTACCTAGTACGACGCCGGGTGCCTCCGAGCCTCCTCTGCGGTGATGGCGTTGACGCGACCACTACCCACGCCTTGGGTAGCCGGACGATCTTCCGTCCGAGATGCACCACCTCGACCGCGCCCTCCATTAGGACGAGGGGTCGCTCTGTCTTCTTAGGGCATTGGTTCGCATAATGCCCTTCGGTTGCATGAGAAACATGTGACCCGGCACCGGGTTCGGGGCCGCTCACGACTCGCAGTGCACGGATCGACACGGCTGCGAAGGACGAGGAACAGGCAGGTGACCTCGGGCGCCAAGAATGAGAGTGGTACCCGAGACCGCTCAAACGAGGCGGAAGCACTGGGCTCGAAGTCTTATAGGTCTCCCACTTGCGCTATGGAATCCATAAACTCCCGAGCCGCATGCTCACGACGATGGCCTTGTCGACCAAGGTCCGAAAATCAGAAAGTCGGCAATGGATAGCTTGTCCTTCTCCTCTGACAAGCCACGCTGAACTTGGCACCTTGGCCATATCAAGGGCCACATCCTCGGGAGCATAACGAGCCGATGATTGAACTCAGATACATACTCCATGATCGAAGCACGCCTTGCTTGAGCGCAAGAAACTCCCGCTTGATCTCCATCAAGCCGCAGGATGTGAGCCCGTCGGAAGGCAAAGACGAACTCCTCCCAAGAGACGGTGTGGTCTACGGCTGCATGGCGAGATAGCTCTCCCACCAGACAAAGCCGCACCCTCAAGCCGGTGCGATCGCGAACAGCGCCTTCTCGTGCTCGCATCTGCGCTGGCGCGGCTTACGCCCACAAGACGGCCAATCGTCCGCATCCAAAGGGTCCTCGGACCGAAAAGGTAGGGGCCGAGTACGAAGAAACTCCGCGAGTCCTCCATGCGGCCGATGGGCATTCCTCGCCCAGATCCTCAAGCTCCGGAAAGTGCAGAGTGTTGCGCGCGATGACGCCCAAGAGAACTCTCTCATCATCCGCGCGATTGCGCCGATCTCAAGAAGAACCTCGCCATGGTCGGAGGAGGAGGAAGCTCCTCGTCCGGACCACCGATCGCCTTGGCCGCTACGAAAAGGCCCGCCATCTGTTATAAGGAATTTTTGGTTAGCAACTAGACCCAAAAACAAAGCCTTAAAGAAAGCAAAAGCGATCGACTAGGGGAATGGAATATCACCCTAAACGAAGGCCAAAATCAGCGGTTATTTAAACTTTAAAAAGCTTCTAAAAGACTCTAAAAACAGCAAAGGAACACCAAACGGAAGGCTCAACTTCTCAACTCAACTAACCCGTATTGAATGAACGAGTAATTGACCGAGAAGGTTAAAAATTAGATTGTAAGATGAGATCTAAAACTATTAGAGAGCAAGGTTATTGCAGCGAAATAAGTGTTAGATACTTAGCTAACTAGTATCACATCTTACCCTTTTTCATTCCCACAAGTTTTAGTTGAATTAACCTCTCATTATCTATCCTAATTAGAAACCTTTGAGATTGCTGTCCGAAATTTGATGCTTGCTGTCCAGATTTCAAGATCCAAGCTCCTCGTCGAATCACCGACTCGAACTTCAAAACCTTGCGTGGGCAGCTCACACTTAAATTTGCCAATCTCATTGGTTCTCCCAAAACCCAATTAGTCGATAACAACTATTGTGTAGAAGGAAGAGAGGAAACAACTTTTAAAACTCAAATTAGAGTGAGATGAGAAGAGAAAGCTAAGATAGGTAAGGAGTAAAATCCGAGAATTACTTAAGCTTTCAAAACTCATTTATACTTTGAAAATAGGTTTTCAAAATATCCTAAAGACGACCAAGCTTGCGTTACTACGGTCATAACGGCTCGATACCAACTTTTAGAGACTCGATGTTTATTAGGCTCATAATACTTAGTCATCCAATTGACCCTAGTATTATCAACCAAATAAACTCGGTCTCGAGAGATGTATACTCCCGGGATGCAATATACATACCTCACAACAAAAGAATGTATCAATTCCATACAACACAGAGAACATAAGCAACAAACCGAAGTTAACATTAATATGGAATAGATATTACAAAAGAGAGGCCCTTAGGCCAAATAGCAATAATTACAAAAAGATAACAATGAAGAAAAAGTGCCATAAAGATGGCCCAAAATAAGAGCCAACCAAGGTGCCTTTAGCCCACAAGGCAATCGACCAGGACCGCCAAGCTAGTCGCTCTCCCAACCACAAGACAAACTCACAAAAGTAAAGCCCTTTGGGCTCTACCTCCTCTGCAACAAAGTTGTTAAGCAAAGCAAATGAGTACAATAAATTGTTTATTGTACTCGCAAGACCGACGTAAGATAATGTAACTATAATTTAGCTATATGCAAGCTTTATTTAAGTGGATGAGGCTTTGGACTCATTTTAGCATAAAGCAAGTTTCATTTGCAATAATATAGTAGATTGAAAGCAATTTGATAAAGCATTTTTAATTGTTGAAATACAACGCGATAATAACATAATAACAACAACAAGAACAAACCTGGAAGTGACTAACCCTTAGTCACCACAACAATAGCATGAACTCCCCGTTCATACCAACCCATCAAGTTTTAATTAAAAGGTTGAGACTAGTCTTGAACGACCTTACCAAGCATGTCCATAACCTAGGACGAGGCTATTCAATAGTTTTATCCTGCAGGGTGTACCAATGTACCCACACGCCTGCATCGCCTTTCCTTTAGGCACACGACCTTTGGTGTGCCAAGACGGCTAAGTCCTACGAGATATTTCCAATGGACGATGCTAATTACGAGCCGAACCCACGGGACAAGACACATTAGACAGCCTAACCGGTCCGCCAATGCTCCCTCCCAACACCACACACACAGATTTTATTAAAACACACCCACCAACCAGCTCATAATTAACACCTCCCAAAGTACTTAGTCAAGAGAGGTCCCATATCCCCTCGTGTGGTTAGCATAAAAGCGCTTGGCTTAGTGACCCAAGTACTCGGTCCTTAGGGACCCGGGCATACCACCACATTCCAAGAACCGCACCATCCATCCAATATGCCCAAGTCTAAATCAACATTTTATTTTCAGTTTTTGATCTTACAATTAATCAAAGCACAAGTGCTGGACATATAGGAGGAATAATAATACTTGTGTGATCAAGACCATCGACTAAGTCGATGATCGCCCATTACTACCGATAGCTAAGCATGTCTAACAATATTAACGTAAACTACTAAGTGATGAGAGCTCATCCAACGAGCTCAAACCACAGCGAATAACCTAGGCTCATTGGTAGTAGAGGATAACAATTCCTACAGATTATGCAACTATAGGAAAGCTAGCGACATTTAACACAAAGTAGCATGCATACATAGAAGTAAAACAAAGTAGTAAGCTTTAAAATAATGGGACAATGATGGAAATGGTCAAACTGCTTGCCTTGTTGCTGGTCACTTTGTTATGGAGGGTCGATTCGGGATCACCACAAATGTCGAACCCTAACGGAAAAAGCAATAAAGAACCGATAAGAACGATTTAAAAGCAACAAAGACAACACAGCAACCGAACTCCAAATCCTCTGAAATTTCTACTGCAGCAAGAGGAGGATTTTTAGGGAATTTAGCAACAAAAACCAATTGATTTGGATTCTCAATGCAAAAGTTATGAGCGAAACAATTCTGCTCAGCCCCTGAAAATACCAAACTGCACTATTCACTAATTTAATTATGAGACAACATTTTCTAGAAAAGTGGTGAGGCTGAAATTTTACTGTAAAACCAGCACCTCATGAGATGAATAACACAATTGAGTTCATCTCATTTGGAGCTATTATGCAATTTCTATAATTTTTCAAAAACAAGAACGTGAACAAAATTATAATGCACAAGTCCTCATTTTTCTAACAGCAACAAGCTCAAAACTAATTTTCTTAGTGAGTTCATTACTAGAGGAAACCAACAAAGTTGGTCTCACTCAAAAAGAATCTACAGAGCATTAGTTATGAGTTTCACAAGTTAAGCATTAATTTGAATGTATATTTAAAGTTAGTTTTAAAACCTAGTGGCTAACTGTGCTCTGGAGCTGAACTCAACTTACAACCATTTTTGGATTAAAGTCAAGTTCAAGATAGAGCTAACACAATTTGAATGACCTCATTTGGAATTAAAATGAAAGAGATATGAAATTCTAAAGTTTATACCTTATTTCAGTTCATACTTAAGAATTTACTGACATTTCTAAAACTCACAGAGACATGGGAGGTCGTGAGCCACAGATCACAGATCTAACGGCTCAGACCTCCCAGGAGATCAACACGCACGCACATGTGAGGTCCAGAGGTCCTGGACCTCCTAACAACTCACATGCGCGAGGCAAGGGGGAGGTCGTGGCCGTAGATTGAGGATCCAACGAACCACAACGATGATAGGGAGGTCCGGAACGGACCAGATCTAAAGGGGAGGTCCTTAACGGTGAGATCTAAACCTTACAGACCTCCAGGGAGGTCTGGATGGTCAGGATCGCGCAAGGGGGAGGTCTTGGACGCCCGGATCTCCTCGGAGGAGGTCTCGACGCCGAGCTCGCGCACGCACGCGCTTGGACATGAGATAAATGCTTGGGACCACGATGAGGTCCGCGCGGAGGAATTAATGGCGCGCAATAAATGGTGGATTTAAGGACGGTTAAGACACGCTATTGATTGCAATAATTTGGGCAAATGATGAGCGCAATAACTCGCGAATCTTTGTCCAAAAACGACAATGACACGCCGGACGTCCGACAAAATCCCGGCGTGAAGAAAGGATCTCGCGGCGATGTAGAGCTCGCCGTTGAGGTCAATGATACCACCGAGTGCACAATAACGTTGCGCCCAAGTGGACCTCCTCGACGGCGACGGCGGCTTTGAACGCCGGCGAGCCGAGAGGGCTAAGGTGACCAAGACGGGCAAAATACGAAAAGCAAAAAGAAGCTCGCGCGACATACAAGCGTGTGCCAAAAAAGAGCTCATGAGAACATCCACGAGTGCAAAGACTAAGGACTATCGGGAGGTACCGGAGGTCCTTAAGATGCCGGGAGGTCGTGGAGGTGGTGGCCGGAGTTGGGGAAGAGGGTGCTCCACGGCCAAAGCTCCAGCTCCAACTTTGTCCACCTCTGTAAAAGTTCAAACCAAAACGAGTGAGGTCTTGGTCCCAGAGGAAAGCACAACCTAAGCAAGGAGAAAAGGTGGAAACCCAATGACCCTTGTCCACCGAGGAACTTCAAGTCCAACAATGGCGCCAAGGAGACTTTGGTGTTTTAGAGCTCACAAACACAGTGGTGTGAGCAAAGTGACGATGGTGTGCAAAGGAAGCCAAAGGACCGGTGGGGGTGGTTTTATCCTAGGGCAATTGAGGTCTTAGACCACTGGCTAAGCTCATGGTGAGCTTGGCCCATGGCATGGTCTATGGAGTGGACAAGACATGGGGATGACAAGGGGGCAGGCTCGGGCTGACCATTGAGGCGGAAAGCTGACCTGCATTAAATGCGGTCAAGAAAGAGTCAATGAACAGTACCTCCGCCGGACATGCATTAAATGCATCGCCGTAAGCTCCCACGCGCCAGAGGAAGGAGAAGAACAGGGAGGTCCTAGTGGCTATTGGATGAGACCTCGAGGAGGTCCCGCCATCGGATCCCATTTTGAACCGTTATGTTTTTAAGTGGTGGGAGGAGGTCCCACCACACGATCAAACGTGGGAGGTCATGGCCTCACGATTTCACTTAACGTGAAAACGACGTGAGGAAATGGACAGAGGTCCAAAGCGTTGGATCTCCATCCAACGTCGCGGACCTCCAATGAGGACTTACTGCACGCGATCAAAAGACATGAGGGGAGGTCATGGCCTTTGGATGTAAATCCAAGGGCACCGACTGATGGGGAGGTCTAATACGCACAAAGTGAATAAGGAGGTCAGAGGACTGCGGCAGAAGCGCAAAGGAGGTCTTAGCCCTCCGATTTGGATCTAAGGGCTCACGCGATGGTCCGAATCGCCCATTTGTTAGCGGCATCGAAGATGTAAATCCAATGGTCAATATTGGGTGGTCCGAACGGCTCATTGATCTCGTGCGTTGAGCAGAGATCCAAAGGCAGAGAAGACAAGGAGGTCATGGCCTTAGATTTTTAATCCAAGGGCTATGACCTCACGTGAGGTGGGATGTCTAAGTGGTTTTAACAGGAGGGAGGTCGAGGCCGTGGATCTTGAATCCAAGGGCCAAGACCTCACGCAGCGGGAGGACCTCGACCGAGTATGTTGAGGAGGAGGTCGTGGCGGTTGGATTTGATCCAACGGCCACGACCTCAACAAATGGGATGACCTCATTGCGATGGTTTAACACTCGAGGAGGTCTTTGAGGTTTCACACAGGGGAGGTCGTGACCGTGGATCTTTGATCCGGTGGCTATGACCTCATGAGGTGGGAAGGTCTTTGCGGTGTTAGTCATGAGGAGGTCGTGGTCGTTGGATGTGAATCCAAGCGGTGCGACTGATTAAGTGGAGAGGAGGTCTGTTTGGGGTGCACTGCTGAGGAGGTCCAAAGGGGTTGAAAATGGACCAGTTTTGAACATGGCTAGCCCAAGGAACAAAGTCTTGAGGTTTTTGAATTTGAACTTTTAAACAAATGAGACTTTGCGAATTGTTTGGGCTAGCAAATGAGCTCCAAATTTGATGAAATTTTAACTGGAGCTTGCTGACAACATGATTAACCTTACTGAAATTTTCCAGAGGTTATTATGCAATGCATTTTTCTCAGGAAATTTATTAAGGTTGTTTAAAGGATTGTTTTACCTCCAAAATTTATCAAACTAGTTTTGCAACTTGTGATATTTTTCAGAGGGGTCCCACATCAGTTTTTGGACCAAGGGAAAATATTTCCAATTGATTGGCACAAGATTTTAGATAAATGGAAAATGAATTTGACTTTTGGTCAACAAGAGCTTTGTGTTTTTAGATTACACAACTCTTGGACACGAATCACATGAGATTTTAGGGTTTTTCAAGATGTGAGAAAAAGTTTTAATTTCTACACATATAATTATACTTGAATAACCCTAATTATACACTTGGGATGTTACACACCAGCGGCGAAGCCAGCGGTGGTCCGATGCAGCGGCGCGACGAGCCATAGCAGCGGTGGCGCTCGGGCTACAAGCCAATGCGCAGAGCGATGGCGCCCGAGGCGATCCAACGTGCACATGAGCAATAGGGGAGTTCACTGAGCTCACCCGTGTGACGCGGAGTCGACGAGGTTGCCGGAGTTGGGCCGGCGACGAAGAACAGCGGTGGCATCGAAGATGTCACCGAGGGGAGCTCGCCCTGAGCAAAGAAAGAGAGAAGGAGATGAGTGGAACGCTAAAGGGTGCTACGAGAATGGTGAAAATACAGGGAATTAGGCAATGCCTCACCGTGCCGTCGCCGGGGAAGAAGGGGGTGCTGGCGACCAGAAAAAGGAAAAGCTCAAAATCCACGGGCCCCTGCGATCCATTGGGCAAATAAGTTGAGGGGAAAAGCTTCATAAGCCAAGGGACACAAGATGACGCTGAAAAGTTAGGATAAGTCTCACCGAAAACGAAGATGGCACGGCGGCGGTGTTGGGTGCGCACTCTGGACGCGCTCCGGAGAAGATGGTGACGCTCTTCGTGTTCCAGGGCCTACACACGAAGACAAGGGCTCAAACTGGCGCACAAATAGGCGGTGAAGGAAGAGGAAGTAGGGGAAACCACGCAGAGGAAGCTCACCCTAGAGGGAGGGTTGAGTTCTCGCCTCCTTTCCCTCGGTCACTGAGAGGGAAAGTGAGAGCTAGAGGGTAAGGGAGATAGGGTTATAGGGCTCCAACAGCAGGGAAGGAAGCGGCGTTAGCAGGCGAAGCCCTGGTTGGGTCGTGGTGGCGGTGGATTGACATCGTGCCCACACGCTGACGGAGGGCGACATAGAGGCGTGGTCGCATGGCGTCGAGGCTCTGAGCGCCAGCGCGAGAGGAGGAAGATGCAACTGATCGATGGGGCCCGCAGCGTTAGTGACTCAGCGTGTGCGCGCGAGGCCGAATTAAGCGGGTCGGTGCGGGCCGTTGGATCAAGATCGAACGGTTGCCAACGAGCGTGACCATTCGGACTGGGCCGAAGCGGTAAGCGATCAGGGCCATCGATGCTAGATCGGACGGTTTATGCGAGGTGCGCTTAGTTGGTTCAATTGAGTCAAGAGGTCGGGTCGGCGGACTCAAGCCCAAGGAATAGTGAAGCTGGTTAGGTCTAGGGTTTGACTGAGATTAATTAAACTGATTCAAGTTTGACCAAGGCCTTATAAATAGAAATAAATTTCCTAAAATCTTGAAATAAATCAAGGGGCTTCCTGGGACAACCTAGTTCCCACAAAAATTTTAAAACCCACCGTTCATGATATAATTTGTGTAATTTAAATTAAAACTTAGAATAGATCTTTGATTTGAGTTTGAATTTTCTAGGGGTTGAAATAGGTTCCAAAAAATTGGGAAAAATTATATTTATTCATGATAATTATTAGAGTATTTGAATAAATTATTTTAGATGATTCTTATAAGTTTTTATTCTTGTTTTCTTTTGGAATCTCGATTTGAGTTGTATGTTTCCTTTGGTTTCAAAATTTTCAAACGCAACAAATTTTGCAATTGCTCCAGAAAAACCAATTCATGATCAAAAGTTTTAAAACCTCCTCATTTTCATACATTTGAAATACAAACCCAAGTGAAATAAATGGTGCAAAAGATTCAAAAACACTGTGCATGTTAATGAGATACATACTAATTATCATTTATTAATTTGGGGATGTTACACAGATGGAATCGACGCGGCTTGGCCTCGAGAGCACGGACGGTTCAGGGACAAAGGAAGCTGAATTCGGGGGAAGGAGCCAGAGCGTAGCTGGCAGCAGACGCGAGAAGAAGGAGCAGAAGTGGGGAGGAAGCGGCGACGCTGGCCGAGGAAGGAGAAGACGCAAGAAGAAGTAGCAGAAGTGGGGAGGAAGCGACGGTGCTTGCTGGGGAATGAGATCGAAGGAAGGTTGTAACGTCCCATTTTTCCTAAGAGTTCTTGCCGTTTTCAAAGCTAAAAGGAACCATTCGGTTTGTTCGCTTGCTCAAGCTTAACTTGGGATTTTGGAAATTTGGGAGTTTAACCTGACCTAACCAGACCTCAACTAAGTCTTTTGGTTTGTGTTCCTGGTCCTTTTGGGGTTCTCCGGTGCTCTCTGGTTTTAGCTCTCTTTCTTTTGCATGCTCTAAGTGCCTTTTGTTTTAGCCCTCTCTCTGGACCTCATCTGTGTTCATAGGACCTCTTCTAAGTCCTCTGGACCTCCTCTGTGTCCTTAGGACCTCATTGGAGATTTGTTGGACCTCCTCTGAGCTTGGATCTTTCCATCTCTTTTAATCTAGACTTCCTTTGTTGGTTTGAATCTCTTTAAGATTTAGACCTCCCTCCCTGTTTGAATTTATCATTGGTTTTGACCTCGTCTCTTTTGGGTCACGACCACCCCATGGTTCTCTGCCCGGGTTTGTGTTTCAAACCCTTTTGTCTCTGAAGAGTCAAGCTAGACTTAGTTTGCCCTGCGCTGGATCTCCTCCTGCCTAGACCTCCTTTGTGGGTCTAGGACCTCCCCCTTGTTTCTTTGGACCTCCTCGTGTCCTTCAGGACCTCCCTCTGACTGTTAGGACCTCCCCTTTGGAGATGTTAACCGTTCAGACCTCCTCTTTGTTAGATCTGGCCGTTAGGACATCCCCTTTGGAGATCTTAACCGTTCAGACCTCCCCTTTGTTAGATCTGACCGTTAGGACCTCTCCTTTGGAGATCTTAACCGTTCAGATCTCCCCTTTGTTAGATTTGATCGTTAGGACCTCCCCTTTGGAGATCTTAACCGTTCAGACCTCCTCTTTGTTAGATCTGACCGTTATGGTAGGTGTTGAGACATGTATGAACACCCATTGACAACCATTGAAAAAAGATTTTATCTGACTTAAATCTGATTTAGTAATAGACATTTCATATTCCCTCTTCTATAGGGGAAAATAAGCTAAACACAATACAACAACCGCAAACTAAGCCTAGCTAGCTAGTGTAATGTCAGGATCATTTTTCTGAATTTGAATCCTTTGTGTATTTTTACACCAGTCCCAGATCAACATAGTGCGCACAGTTGAAATACTGAAGGTACACAACCAAATCACGATTCAATATAAGGAAATAACAAATATTAAAAAAAGTAATCACCTTATGATAAAAGCTTACAATTACTGCCCTTTTAGGCTAAACAAATCGAATAAACTACAGTGGAAGAAGAAAACTCCAAGTGATGGCCCATCCATATGGCCACTAGCAATCAACTGGGGCTCGCGACCTAGTACTCTGAGTGTCCGTCGTCATAGCCACGAACGTAGAAGTCATAATTCTCCTCGGCATTTTTGTAGACTTCGGAGATTTGTTTGAGTGCAGCATGTGAGTCATAGAGTACTCCGCAAGTATTGAGAATAATGCAATTACATAGATGCAAGTCTTAACAATGAAGGCTTATATGGTTCTTTTGAACAAACCAACATTTTATGTTGCAACAGTTTTCACAAAGCATTCATTTGACAAAAGTAGTTGCAATAATTAACTAATTATTTTAGTAGTGAAGGTTCTAGCCACCCACCACTAGTATCAAGGCTTTAACTGCCAAGGTTTAATTAATAGGGTTCCAGCCACCCAATAGGCTCTAGCCGCCAGATAACTACCTAAGAGTTCTAGCCGCTCCTGGATTCTGAAAATACATTTTTTTAAAAAAAACCAAAGATCTATCATATGAAAACACTCCTTGTCTGCCCTTGATTGTGGGTATGATGGTTCAAATAGTTTTACACTCTACAAAGGTGTAACATCCCAAAAATTTGGTCTGTTTTAAAGTTTTAAAAGAAAAATAACCATTTGAATTTTCCAGCTAAAGTTAAAAGCTCAATTGGAATTTTCAGAGTTCAAAAACAATTTAATGTGATTAATGTCAACATCAACTATTATCAAAACTATTTTATTTTGATTTTATGAGCTTGGATATATTTTCTTGAATTTTCTAGAATTTTTCTGAGTTCATTTGCTATTTTCTAAGTTTTCTTTGGAGTTCTTGCTATTTTCTAAAAATAAAAACTATTAATAAATCTTAGATAACATTCGGGCCGAATCTTCTTTCTTAGCCCATTTCCTTGGCCCATCCCTATTCCATCCGAAGCCTAGCCCGAGCGGCCCGCCATTTCTTTTCCTCGCACCAAATTCCACTCCTTGCTTTTTTTACAGGTACCAAATTTCATTCATTTGTTCCTCGTAGGGACAAATTTAGCCGAGTCATTGTTCTTTTTTGCGTGCGTGAGCCCAGCCAGCCAAGCCTTTCCTTGCTTTTCTCTAGCGCCAAACCGAGCCGGTCCAGCCCGCTGCCGCTCCTTTCGTGCGTGAAAGTCAACCGAAGCCTAGCCAGCCACTTTGTTTCTTGCAACGAGCGAGCGGCCCAGCTGTGCCTGTCTTTCTTTTCCTTGGTGTCCCTGCCGAGTGGCCCTAGTTGGCAGCTTGCCACGAAGGCTTCGTCTTCAAGCTGGACTCCAGCGCCCGTGTCCGTAACGAACGGGAATAGCGCCGTCGGCTCCAACCCTAGTGCTCCTCCCCCGGGTGCTATTTAAAGGAGCCCAAGAGCGTCAAAATAATCGCCTCGCCCTCCTCTCTTGAAACCCTAAAACCTCATCCTCGATTTCAATCTAGTCGCATCGGATTTCGCTGAAGAACCGAGCGCCGCCGTAGCCGTTCGTCCTCAGATCACATCGTCGTCGAAGCGTCCGAAGCTGCGCCATCACCTCCGTTGGAATCGCAAGCTCATGTTCTTCGCTGTGCTTCCTCCATCTTCGGTCGAGAATCATCGGGTCGCTGTTTTCATCTTGGTCATCAAGACCCGGCCTCCGTCGTTGTTCTGATCTACTACTATTGGTGAGCCTCGTGCCTTTTGAGTGTGTCACCTCGTGCACAATGATCTCCTAATCTAATTCCCTCCCTAGTTTCTCCTTTTTCCTTCACCAGATTGCCGAAGCCGAGCATCTTGTTCTTTGCCGGTCATCTTGCTCTTGCCGCCGCTCCGGTCAACCTTGATCCGTCCCGAGCAGCTCCCTGCGTTCCTCAGGTCATGGCGGAGCCGGTGCTCACACTAGTTCTCTTCGGGCACCTTTGTTTCGTCGGAACCGTCGTCATCCAAAGCTTCGTCGCCGGCCATCCTGTTGTTTGTTCTCTCCCTAGCTTGCTCTCCTTTGCCACCTCACCCCTCCACATCAGCAGCCATGTCACACTTTTGTCCATGTGGCATGACAGTCAAAGCTTTGTCAATGTCCAGTGGTGAATCCCAGATCCAATCTTCTTGAACTCGTTCCACCATACACCCAACTCAATGACAGTGGGTCCCACCTTAAATTCAATATCCTTTGTATTTCTTTTCAGCCGAATTTCCTCATATGATGTCATAATTACCTTTTCCTTTGGAAAAGTAATTCCAGTAAATCCATAAATTGTGATTTTCATGATTTCATGTGATTTCAATCTTCCAAGGCTCATATCTTTTGCATCCGAACTCTGATTCAATCCATTCAAATTCCTAAATTCATCTAAATTCAAGATCTATCTATATGAGATTTTTATTTAATTTTTGGAGTTTGTTTGCTCTCTGCTATTTATTTATTTGTTTTATTTGCCTTGTTTGTGATTAGACGTAGATACTTCGGGAAGCTTTGAGCAAGGAGGAGTCTACCAAGATCAAGATCAATCCCAGGATTTATTCCAAGGAAAGCCGTAGTCCTTTGATTATATTGAACCTATGATTTCAAAAGTATATTGTTTTATACAATTGCATGCTATCTTTATACAAATTGTTTTGGGATTACTTATTACCTGTTGTCAGTATGTCTCCTTTGATTATTTGAATGCCATGAATCCTTTGTCACCCTAGCCTGAATATTTTTAGTTGGACATATTTATATTGCCAACATGGGTAGCATATTAATGCTTAGTTTAGCTTAGATACGATGGGTTTATCATCACATGTGTCTTAATGATTAATCCTAACTTAATGATATATGGAATCATGGTGGTTAGCCACTGCTATTAAAATTTGTGTGCCATGACAGGGTTTGTCATTGGTTTTAGTTAAATAAAATGGTTTTCGCTCAGGCGAGTGGTTGGTGGATAGTGGGGATGTGGACGTAACATGTTGTGGGTTTGTGGTAGTCTCGCCTGAGTAATTTGTCAAGGACTTAATCCTGTGTGCCATTGAACTGGGCCTTAACCGTACAACCACATGTCTGGTATGAGACAAACCTGGCTAACTAATTAGCAATGTCTTAATTTCGGTTCTGTTGTGGAAAGCATGAGTTATGGGAAACGTTTCTTCACGGAGGCGCAAGAGGGGGGCCCTATCTGGTCGGAAAGACATTTAGTGTTAAAACCTTAGCGGGCAGAACTGGGTTAAGAAGGAGCTTTGTAAAGGCCTTGTCACGTGCTCTAGACTGCTTACCTAAGATAGTGAGTGGTGTCATAGATATATGCCGGACAAACTAGAGAAGTCGTGTCATGTGGGGAAAGCTGTACAACCTCTACAGAGTGTAAAACTATTCGAATAGCTGTGTCCGCGGTTATGGACGTGCTCGAGGATTTCACACGGGAGATAGGGTTTCTTTAAAATGAGTTGGAGTGTGGATGGGAAGTTCACTTAATGAATATAATATTTGTTTGGTGAACAGGTCATTCACTTGGTGGTTTGTGTCGATTGGTGAATGGGGGATTCACTTATCTTTGGTTTGGTTGGGAAGTGAATGGGCAGTTCACTGGTTGTTTCAAAGAAATTGTTTAATTATTTATTATTGTTTTCAACTACGTATTTCAATCTATTATTGTATTTATTGTAAATGCTGCTTTCTACAAAAGAACCATACAACTAACTTTGTCAGGCCGTGCATGAATACTATTTGCATACATTTCCCTACGGTTTGCTGAGTACATTCAAAAGTACTCATGGCTTGTGCCCTCTGTTTAATCAGCAGTTAAAGAATATCAAGCTGCCCAAGAGTTCTTTCAGAAGGAGGACTATGAAGGTTTTGCGGATTAGGATGCGTTCTCCACTCGATTGCCTGTGGGTATGTCGATTGGCCTTTTGAAGAGTTTCGTTCCACTGCAAGAGTTTATTTGTTTCTTTAGCCTTGCGAGGCAAGTTAAGTAAACGTTGACCATAAGGTCCAGTTATTATTATTATTTGTACTCTGAGATCTTTTTAGTTACATCGAATAAATGGATAGTATTTCATCACTGTTTCTTGTGTGAGCTAGCTACTGATCTGGGACTAGTTCAGCATACACATAGGGTTTCTGAGATGTATTTTTGGGTCCCGACAGAGGTGGTATCAGAGCCATATCGACTGTAGAACGCAACCTAAGTTAGTATGGTCGTTTTAGCTAAAAGCTTTAAACTTTATTTTCTAAATCAAATCAACTTAACTTGATTTAAGTGGTTATTCTTTTCTCATCTTAGTCTATTCTATTCTTAACCTAGTCTATTCTTTTCTCGTCTTGTTCTAGAAATCTTGTTCCCCGTCTTTGCTGAATGTTGTTTTAAAATCTTCAATTGACTTTCTCACCTCATTAATTTCTTTAGTTCGAAAGAAAGAAGTCAAGTCACCGGCAATCATTAAGAGTATCTTCGTCGCTTCATTCAAGTTGTTTGAAGAGTCTTCATCCTCTAGTTCAGATTGGAAGCCGTTCTATTAGAGTTTAGTATCGTTTTTAGATCGTTGTTGCAATAGGTCTTTATTTGGGTTGTGTGTAAGTGGGAGCTGCAGTTTTGCTGTCAAGCATTATGTTGCAGTCACACTAAGGCTTTAATTTGAAGTGTTTATTTGTGCTTTCATAGCGTTTTAGCTATGTCTTCCTTGTCTTTTGCCTTTGGGTATAATCTGTTTCCCCTAATTAGGTTGTTTCCATCTGTTCTGTCCTGTTCTATCTCATCTTTTGTGCTATTCCCTCTCTTCTACATTGCTTTTCTATCTTACCTACTAAACCTATGGAGAATCGTCGCAGATAGTTGACACTCGCAATACATCGAGCCGTACTCAGTCAGATGATGCTAATGCCAATGTCAATGTCAATGCTAGTGGCCAGTCACCAGTACCTGAAGCCGCACAACCAAACATGGCACAACTTCTAGCAGCTCAGACTCAATTCATGAGTGCAATGATGCAAAATATGAATGCTATGATGACCCAACAAAGTCAGACTGCCGCAGCAATAGTCAACTTGTTAACCAGAATAGTCAGAGTAATCAGAATAATCAAGCAGCAGCTGTTCCGTCGCCAGCTCATCATCATTCCAAGCTATCAGAGTACATGAGGACTCGTCCGCCTATGTTTTCTCATTCATCAGAACCTTTGGACGTAGAAGATTGGCTTCGTTCAGTTGAGAAAAAGCTCGCCATTGCTCAATGTAATGATCGTGAGAAAGTTCTTTATGCTTCACATCAATTGGAAGGTACAGCCGTAGAATGGTGGGAGAACTACACCGCTGCTCATGAGAACTCGCATGCCATTACTTGGGAGGAATTTTCAACAGCTTTTCGTCAAGCACATGTGTGAGAACCCAGGGTATTTAACTTATAATACTTAACCATTAAGATGATTCGAGCATTACAAATCAAATATCACGACTCTCGGCGTATATGTACTTCCTAGAAGTGCAGTACACATACCCCATACAAAAATTATGCATCAATTCCATTCATCGCATAGAATCCAAAGCACAACTAAGCAATTCAAAAGACATACAATGTATAGTTATTACAAAAGGGGCCGACCGGCCAAATAGCAACTAAAGAGTCTAAAATAACAGCGGAAGCAAGGTGACATAAGATGGCAATAAACAAAAGCCAATCAATGTGCCTTTAACCCACAAGGCAACCAACCGGGCCACCAACCTAGTCCTCGAAACCACCGCACATCTCGCAGAAGTATAACCCTTGGGGTTCAACTTCCTCCTCTGCAACAATTTATTAAGTAAAGCAAATGAGTACAAAAATGTACTCGCAAGACTGGCGTGTAGAGTAACAAGCCTATATATTTAGCTACATGCAAGCTTATTTAAGTGGAGCAGGCTCTAGACTCATTTTCAGCATAAAGCAAGTTTTCATTTGCAATAATGTAATAGATTTAAAGCAATTTTACAATCTATTTTTATTTGATAAAAACAGCGAGGTACAAAGTAATAATAATAACAAGACATCCTGGAAGTGGCTAACCCAATAGCCACCATAACAATAGCATGAATTCCCCATTCATACCACCCACATCAAGTTTTAATTAAATGTTATAGTCTAGTTCTTGCACGACCTTAAGCATGTCCATAACCTAGGACGAGGCTATTCGAATAGTTTGAACCCTGCAGGGGTGTACCAATGTACCCACATGTCAGACCGCCTTTTTGCCTCTGGAATGAGCACACTACCTTTGGTATGCCGGCACGGCTAAGTCCTACGAGACCTTTCCAATATTGTGCATTAACTACGAGTCGCCCATATGGGAGGAAGCCCCATATGTTGATGCGGAGTCATCAAAGATGCTCATCTCCTTATAAAGGACGATGCTCCTTGCAGTGGATAACCTCCACCACTACTCACCCAAACACACACAAGTTTCTTTTTCAACCCAACGCACACATCCACCATGCAACCCGGAGCTAACACACGCCAAAGTACTAAGTCAAGAGAGGTCTCATATCCCCCTTGTGTGGTTAGCATGCAAAAGCGCTTGGCTTAGTGACACAAGTAACTCAGTCCTTGGGGACTTAGGCACCATTCCATTCACACCCAACAGATCACACCAACATCCATTGTGCCCAAGTCATGAAACAATTTTATTTTCAGTTTCAGTTTTTGAATTTATAAAGTAACAAATCACAAGGTGTTGAGCATAAAGATAATAATAATTTTGTGTGATCAAGGTTATCGACTAAGTCGATAACCGCCCAATTCTACCGGTAGCTAAGCATTTCTAAGCATGACACCGTAAAGACAATAAAAGAGCATAATTAAATCACCGGGCTCTAATTCACCAGCGATATTAATAACTTATATTTTGTGGTAGGGGATAATAATTTAAGGGCAACCATGCAATAGGAATAGCTACCTCTAATTGGGAAAATTACTTTGACACAAAAGCATGCATACATACAATTTGAAAACAAAGTATTAGACTTGAAAGTATTGGGACATTTATGATCAAACTGCTTGCCTTGCTGAGGATGATTATCTTGCTGCAGAGGGTCACTCACGCAATCAAAAATTTCGTTTGAACCTAGCGAAAGAAATCGAAAGCACAATAAGAACGAATAACACCGAAAAGACTCAAAACTTAAAAGTCATCCAAAAATTATGAAAAATTCACAGAAGGTAGAGCATGATTTTAGATGAATTTATCAACAAGAATAAATTTATTTGGATGTTCTATGCAAAAGTTATGACAGTTTGAAAGTCAGTTTTTCAGAAATTCCAATTTAATTGCTACCGGTTACTGTTCATCCTACTTAATTATTTTGGTGAAACTTTCCAAAACAGTGGTGCACTTGAAAATTTTATGGTAGGAAGAGCACCACATGAGATGAACAATGGAATTTGATTCACCTCATTTGGAGCTAAGATGAATTTCTATGATTTTTCAAAATTATGAAAGTAGTACACAAGTTACATGCAAAATAAGATTTTCAGCAATAGTATTATGCTCACAACCTATTTTATAATAAACTACACTAACAGAGGATTCTAACAAAATTGAGTTCACTCTTTTTGGAGTCACAGAGAAATACTTATGCATTTTTGAAGTTAAAGCAATTTTTAGTGCAACAATAATACTAAACCTAAAGTAATTTTGCCAAAAATGTTTTCTGTAATAGTAACATGATTCAATCCATTTTTATAATAAAGTACATTCAAAAATGAAACTAACAAAATTTGAATCATCAATTTTGGAGCTAATATGAATTACTTATGCAATTTTGAAGTGTAACCAATTTTCAGTTCACAAATAAAGCATTTCGGAAATTATAATAACATACAATACTTTTTATACCCAGACTAGCCTAGCCATACTCGCTGACCAGTGGGGCCAATGAATAGTGCCATTTTCTATTTTCCAATTGAATTTTTGAATCGGCCTGACAGGTGGGGTCCACATGTCATACACTGGGTTCACGGAACAGTGCGTGGACCCTTGGTCCACGGCCGGTCCACGAGTGTATACTGTGTACTTAAGTTCCCAGGCCCACTTGCCATACACAGATTCAAAACACGTTTTACCTCTCGATTACTGTGTTCGGTCCCACATGTAATAGAGACAGTACTATTTTAAGACAATCATTAATTCCCAAAGCAATCATTAGCGCTAACTTAATGGTGATTCGGTTTTAATGACCTAGCTACAGTGGCGGTCGGAACGCGCCATGCACTCGGGCGCTGCGATCGCGAGCTTCCCCGGCAGCTCGCCGGCGAACCAGGGCACGACGGCGCAAGTGGGTGCTCAAAATGGAAAGCCTGCGACCTTGCGCACCAGACGGAACCGGCGGCGAGACCAGTGGTGGCCCGACGCGGCGGCGCGGTGTGCCAAGGCGGCGGCGGTGCTACGGGAACATAGCACAATGCGAAAACGAGATGCCCGCGGCAAACTAGCACGTGCATAGGCAATTGAGGGGCTCCAGGGACTCACCACGATGACCCGGAGGTGAAGGGGTTGCTGGAGTCGAGCCGGCGACGAGAACCCGAGGCGGCGGAGAGGCTTCACCGAGGAGGGGTTGACCTGGTGAAGGAGACAAGGAATGAGTGGTCGGGAGAGCACAAGTGAGGCCCTCAGGTGGTGTGAGAACAAGGAATCGACGAGAGGCTCACCGTGCCGTTGTCGGAGAAGAAAAGGGCTTCGGCGGCCAAAAATGGGGAAAAGCCAAATTCCTAGAGCTCCTGTGAATGATTGATGGAATTAGTTGAGGGGAAAAGCTTCATAAGCTAAGGGACGCAAGATGACGCGCTAAGACGGGAGAATGGCTTACCAGGGCACTAATGGCGCGGTGGAGGCCTTCGGGGCGCGCATCGGAGACAAGGAAGACAACCTTGAAGTTCCGAGCGCTACAAGCAAAGACAAAAGCTCTGGTCAAAGGAAATGGAGGCGGCATCGAAGGAGAAAAAGAAAGCACAGACGCGGTGGTGCTTACCGGGACTGGAGAGGGAGCTATGCTTCCTTCTCTCCCACGGCCGGAAAGAGAAGTGAGCTCTGAGAGAGGCCTCGAGGGAGTTTTGTGCGAGCGCATGGACGGAGAAGGGGACGACGTGAGATGGCGACGCTCCCGAACTGGTCGAGGAGGGCGGTGGATTAACGCCGTGCCTGTGCGGTGACGGAGTTGGCAGCGCGCGCGGCGACGTGGCGCGGGACTTCTGCGCGAGCGCCAGCGTGAGGTTGACGACGTGCCTAACAGCCCGGGCCCGCGACGCAGAGACACAGCGCGAGCGAGCGGAAGGGAATCGAGGCGAGCCGTTGGATCGAGATCCAACGATCGACGTTGTGCGAGAAGAGTTTTAACTGGCCGAAGCGGTACGCGATCGTGGCCGTTGATTGCCCATCGGACGGCTGCATGCGATGCACGATAAGTGACTTGGTTGGGCCGAGTCAAGTCAGCTCGGGTCGGAGCCCGAGTCGGAGTATGGTCCGAGCCCGATGAATAGTGATGTTAGGTTTTGTTTTAAAAGGCTGAGAAGTTAGGGAATTTTTGGAGGTAGCTCCGAAGCTCCAAAAATTCTGAAATTTTTATGGAAGCTTGCTGGAATAGAGAACAACCTTTGTGAGAACCCGGGGTATTTAACTTGTAATACTTACTTAAGTTTTCATACACCATTTGACATTTTGAAACTAAGTTTTTCAAAATATCGTAAGGACCACCAAGCTAGTGGTTTCTACGGTTAGCATGGCTCTGATACCAACTTTTGTGAGAACCCGGGGAATTTAACTTGTAATACTTAACCATAAAGATGATTCAAGCATTACAAATCAAATATCACGACTCTCGGCGTATATGTACTTCTCAGAAGTGCAGTACACATACCCATACAAAAATCATGCATCAATTCCATTCAACACATAGAATCCAAAGTACAACTAAGCAATACGAAAGACATACAATATATAGTTATTACAAAAGGGGCCGACCGGCCAAATAACAACTAAAGAGTCTTAAATAACAGCGGAAGCAAGGTGCCATAAGTTGGCGATAAACAAAAGCCAAGTATTGTGCCTTAACCCACAAGGCAACCAACCGGGCACCAACCTAGTCGTCGAACCCGCAGCACATCTCACAAAAGTGCATCCCTTGGGGATCCACTTCTTCCTCTGCAACAATTAAATTAAAGCATAGCAAATGAGTACAAAAAATATACTCACAAGACTTACGTGTAGGGTAACAGGCCTATACATATGCTACATGCAAGCTTATTTAAGTAGAGCAGGCTCTAGACTCATTTTCAGCATAAAGCAAGTTTTCATTTGCAATAATGTAATAGATTGAAAGCAGTTTTACAATCTGATTTTATTTGACAAAAACAGCGATATACAAGTAATAATAATAACAAGATATTCTGGAAGTGGCTAACCCAATAGCCACCACAACAATAGCATGAACTCCCCGCTCATACCACCCACATCAAGTTTTAATTAAAATTCCAAAATGTTGACTCTAACTCCTGCAAATCCAATCCTAAGCGTGTCCATAACCTAGGACGAGGCTATTCGAATAGTTTATACCCTGCAGGGGTGTACCAATGTACCCACATGTCAAACCGCCTTTTTGCCACTAGATTAGCACACTTCCTTTGGTATGCCGGCACGGCTAAGTCCTATGAGACATTTCCCATGGATGATGCTAATTAAGAGCCGCAACCCAACAAAGAGAAAGACACATCAGCCAGCTCAAGCCGATTTGCTGATGTTCCCCTCCTATCACAAACGTTTCCTTTTTCAACCACCAACCAGCTCATAATTAACACCGCCCAAGGTACTTAGTCAAGAGAGGTCACATATCCCTCTCGTGTGGTTAGCACGCAATTATGCTTGGTTTTGGTGAAACAAGATGTTCAGTCCTTGTTGACCTGGGCAAGACATTCACACACCCGATATCACACCATCCAACCACTTGCCCAAGTCTAAATCATTTCATTGGCACTTTTAGTTTTCAAAGCAATTTAGCACAAGGTGCTGATCAAAGAGTAATAAAATGATTTGTGTGATCAAGATTATCGACTAAGTCGACAACCGCCCAATTCTACCGGTAGCTAAGCATTTCTAAGCATGACATCGTAAAGACAATAAAATAGCATAATTAAATTACCGAGCTCTAATTCACCAGCGATATTAATAACTTATGTTTTGTGGCAGGGGATAACAATTTAAGGGCAACCATGCAATAGGAATAGCTACCTCTAAGCGGGAAAATAAACTTTGACACAAAAGCATGCATACATACAATTTGTAAACAAAGTATTAGACTTGAAAGTAATGGGATATTTATGATCAAACTACTTGCCTTGCTGGGGATTACTCTCTTGCTACAGAGGAGCACTCTCGTAAATAATAGGGTCATCGGAACCTACCGAAAGAATTCAAAAGCACCATAAGAACGAATAATACCGAAAAGAACCAAAACTTCAACTTCATCCAAAAATTATGAAAAATTCACAGAGGGTAGCTCATGATTTTATATGAATTTAGGAACAAGAATCAATTGATTTGGATGTTCTAAGCAAAAGTTATGACAGTTTGAATGTCAGTTTTCTGGAAATTCCAATTAAATTGCCACTGGTTACTGTTCATCCGAATTAATTGTTTTGGTGAAAAATTTCCAGAAGTGTGGTGTACTAGAAATTTTTATGGTAGGTAGAGCTCTACATGAGATGAACAATGGAATTTGATTCACCTCATTTGGAGCTAAGATGAAATTTCTATGATTTTTCAAATTTATGCAAGTAGTGAACGAAACATTTGTAAGAGGAGATTTTTAGTGATAGTAACAAGATGAAAACCTATTCTACAATAAACTACACTAACAGAAGATTCCAACAAAGTTGAGTTCACTCAATTTGGAGTTACAGAGAAATACTTATGCATTTCTGAAGTTAAAACAATTTTTAGTGCAACAATAATACTAAACCTAAAGCAATTTTGCCAAAAGTGACTCCTGGAAGAGTAACATGGTTCAAATAATTTTTATAATAAATTACCTGTAAAAAGTAATCTAACAAAATTTGAATCATAAATTTTGGAGTTTTTATGATTTAGTTAAGAATTTCCAAAATTATCACCTTTTTCTATTGTAAAATAATAGAATTATGGATCATTTTCCAAAACTATATTCTCTGCTATAGAGACATGTTTGAAACCTATTTTAAAATATATCTTATTTAACATGAAAATAATCAAAACTGGTTTCATCCATTTTGGAGTTAAGGTGAAATAGTTATGAATTTTTAAAGTTAAAGACATTTTCTAGAGTATAAATAAATGGGTTTTGGATCAAGCTCCAATAGCTATATTTTATGAGACAGTGACAAGGTTGAAATCTATTTTCATAACTAGCTCATGTAAAATTTAAAATAACAAAACTAGTTTCACTATTTTTGGAGGTAAAATGATTTAGTTGTGTATTTTTGAAGTTAAATGTATTTTTCAGTGCATAAATAAACTGATTTCGGAATTTTTACAAGCATTTCGGACCTTTTTCTACCGAGAGGGATTCTAGCCATAGTCTATGACGAGTGGGGCCGGGTCAAGGGCTTGACCCAGTCAAAGTTGACCGGTCAAGCCGACAACTACGCCAAAGGCGTATTCAACCTAATACGTCTTCTAAACCTGAAATCGTAAAGTCATTCGAAGTATTCAAATAATACGTTTTGCCTTAAGAGAACACGTATATATATCTGACTACACATCCACTAAACCAGTCATAAGGCCCACAAGTAATAGACTAAGAGGTTTAATGGTTTCCTATTAAACTTCTAAATACGATTTTAATCGGTGGGACCTACCAGTCATACAAACATTAAGAAAATCACTTAAGTGCTTAATGGGTAGGTTTAAACCTTTAACCACGCCGGCAGTTCAACGGACATCTCTCACATGGCTGCTGGCCGAAAGCAAAGTGTTCAACAGCAGCAGAGGGCTCTAGGGCTCAGGATCAACTCCACCGGGTGCGGAGTAACCTCGCGAACTCGTTGCTGGTGGCGCAGAGTCCGATGGTTGCCGGAGTCGAGCTCCCGGTGGCCGGAGGCGGAGACGACGGGGCGACGCCCGTGGAGACGCTTCAGTTGGTGAGATGCTCCGGGAAGACGCGCATCGGGATCGCCGTGTCGCCTAGAACGCGGTGCCCTCAACGCCAACGACGGAGGAGGTTGGGGATACCCGAATGGTGGACGGCGGCGGCTCACTGGTGTCGGAGAAGAACGGCCCAATCTCCCTCGAGAATGCATCAAAATGAAATTAACTTCACCAATCAACTCCAAGTGATGATGCGAAAACAAGGGACAAGACAAGGTTGAGTACAACCCACCGGAACGCCTGCAAGATTTGGGCACGAGGCCACCGGAGGCGAGAACGAAGATGGCGCCCCCGACGACTCCGTGGATGGCGAGGGCTCGGGATGGGCAAAACGGGCGCGGCACGAGGAGTGGAGTCCGGCAATGAGGTCACGGGTGAAGCTCACCGTGAGGAGGCGGAGCTAGAGCCTCCCCCTCTTCCATGCCTGGGAAGAAAAATGACCGAGAGAGAGAGTGAGAGCCGGTTTTGAGCAAGAAGGAGGACGGGGATAGCTACGGCGTGAAGAAGCGACGCTAGGGGATTGGTCTACAAGGGCGGTAAAAGACCTGGCTTAACGGGACACAAGAGAGGCGCCAGAGCTCCCATGGCGCGTGGCGCGCGCGCGACGACGCCCAACAAGATGGAGAAGATGACTCTGGGTGGGGCCCGCAGGTCAGCGGCAGAAGGAAAAGGCAACTTGGTCGAATAAAGGTTCTGCCGGGTCTGTGCGGTGAAGTTGGTTGGGTTGGACCGAGTCAGCAGGGTCGGGTTCGGAACAGGAACGAGCCCAAGTTTTCAAAACGGTTTGACCAACTATTCGCAGATTTGACCAAGGCTTTAAAATTAGAAATAAAATTCAAAAAATTCTGAAATTTTTCAAGGGTGTTCTTGGGACATCCTAGTTCCCATAAAAATTATAAAACATTACTTTTCATTTCATGATTTATTTTCTTATTTTAAATTCAAACTTGGAATATGTTATTGATTTGAGTTTGAATTTTCTTTGGGTCAAATTAAATTCCAAAAATTTTGGAAAAATTATATTAAATCATGATAATTATTATATTATTTGAATAAATTATTTTCAGATGATGTTCATAAGTTTTTATTCTTTTTTTTCTTTTGGAATTTAAATTTGAAGTGTATGTTTTCTTTAATTTCAAAAAATTTCAAAAGCAACAATTTATGTAAATGCTCTAGAAAACCGATGCATGTTCAAAAGTTTTAAACTTTCCTCATTTTTATACATTTGAAATACAAACCCAAGTGCAATAAATAATGCAAAAGATTCAAAAACACTGTGCGTGTTTTTGGGATGCACACTAATTATCATTTATTAATTTGGGGGTGTTACAAACCTACCCCCCTTAACAGAATCTCGTCCCGAGATTCCGGTGGGAAAGAGAAGGGCAGAAAAGCTTTGTCGCTTTACTAAAATCCAAACTTCTTTCCAAGGACAGAATGACTCGATCTCGAACCACTACCAACTTGCTATCCTTGGGTTTGACAACCCCTAATTGTCACCCATCCAATTAAAATCCACCAATCCCATTGAGTCTATAGCAAGCACACTCTAATTTATTATTCTAGAATTTATACAACAACCCCGAATTCACTTGCTTTAAAGAAATCTCCACCATAATTTCTCAAGTTTGATTCAATTTCTAGGAAGGGCACTAACTTCCTTCCCACATTAACAATCCATGAGTGAGTACAAACAACTATTGATTCACTCCCACAATCTAACTCACAGGTTCACTCCTATCTTGATCATAATCCCAATAATATTACGAATCCTAAACAAAATCAGCTTATTGCTCATATGTTCCATTACACTTGCCTTATAAATTTCTATCATAGGATATCTCCCATATAACTTCCAAATCGAGAGCACTAAAGATCTGAATTTCAGTGTATATAATCCACCGGTTGACATATACTATTAACCATTTATCAATTATTTGTTGTTTCCAGCAAGTTTTCTCATAATAATTTCAATCCTTAAGAGAGGGTACATCTATGCAAGATCCAATTGTATCTTCGAGTAATGACTCTATATTTCTGCTTCTCAATCCCTTTTGTTAGCATGATCAATCCACTTGCAACAATCAATCCATCAAATACACCAATTAATCTCTTAAGGTCTAATCCAGTTATCCCTACTCTAGGATCTAATTAATTAGTAAAATCAACACAATTATCCTAGGTAAAAAAAAAATATCCCCTTTATTCATTGTCAACTCCATCCTAGTGCATTAAGTCATCAAAAGATTATCCATCCAAGGTGAATTTTTAATCCAATTATAATCCAAATAATTTAAATTACTAACCTCATCCAGATTAAGTTATCCACAATAATTATTTTAGTCCAGTTCAATAATATTAATTCGATATCTTCCGAAAATCTACTGATACCCAAGTATCATCTAATTCCAACCACCACAACCTTTATCATGTATCAAACACAATGACATTTCAAATTAATCAATTTCACCTTCATGGATGTTAGTTAAGAATAAATGGTTTGCACCATGCTAACAACCCAACCTAGTAACTCATACCATAACAGTTTATTCGTTCGGATATAATCTCTCACTTAAAAAGATAAGACAAACACAAAAGGATTTTAACACTTTCCTTAAGAAAAGAGATGCTTTAAACTTCAACAATCAGAATGATCCAAAAGAAATACATGGAACCAAAGGTTTCTCACGTTAACGAACTGGCAACAAAAAACAAACGATTAAGTGAGTCATTCTTTTCCAATAAGAAAGAAGGAACAACCATGTAAATCTCATTCTCGCCAATTAACAACAATCACAAGTAGTAAAAGCAATTCAACAGTCGAAAGAAAAACAATAATTATTTCAGATAGCCATTAGAGACCCATTGAGACCAATCAACCACCACAGAACAAGAATTTGCCAAATTCAGAAATTAAGGAAGAGAACAACTTTCTAAAGAAACTCACGCTCAACACCTGAAACTATGGTACTCGGGTTAACTACTCCCCTAACCACATACCACAAATGGTGGTGTAACCTGGTGAATCCCAGAGTAACAACCACGACCTCAACTTCTTAACATATGTTATCAACACGCATAACCAATGTAATCAATTATGAATATATAGGATCATCTCATGATAATCATAGAATAAATACATAGATATAGGATATCACATCATATCATAGATTAACAACAAGAAAGATAGTATAGAAGCAATTCAACAATTGCTGAACAAATGAAACATAACAATAGAAATGCGGAAACAATGGATTACCCAACCCCACCTACTGTGCACAGTGTGTCATTTTAATATATTTCTATTAACCAAGGACCTAAAGCCCGCTCTGATACCAACTGTAACACCCTGGCTATTCGGAAGCCAAGATGTCACCTAACTAATCTAACATACAACCATAATGCGAAAGAATTAGAACACCTTCTCATGTAATGACAAAAAATGATCAATATTCAATAGGACCATGTCGTGAATATAGTCCGAATCTAAGCAATAACTATCGAAGGAATAATCAAAGATCACAAGTACTACTGAATTAACCATAACATAGCAATAGGTATCATTCATCATCTAAATTTATTTATTACAGTTCATCAATAACGAATGAAAGATAAAACTAAATCATAATCTTGGACTTGAATAGGGTGAAGTGAATGAGTAGTGCGTGTCTACTCCCTCCCAATAGAGCCAACATCAATAATCACCTAAAATAAACAAACAACGCAAGAATGAGTTCGAGACTCAGCAAGTACAGTGAATAAATGGGACATACAACAAACATGATCAAGCCAACATCATTGAAGAATATGAATAAATCACAGAACGAATATTTGAATGAATGGAATGAATGAATTGAATGAAATGAAGGGACTACACACATGCATATACCGGTATTGCTAGTGACACACCCGTCGGTGTTCACCTAAGCCCGTATTTAACAAACCGCGGGGATCCAAGTCCCGTATGAAGAACGTTTCATACGGGTGTCCCAATCTGCCCACATTGGAATGGTGGGTCTTACGTGCCCATACTGGAATTGATGGGTCTTTTTAATCCACTCCCGTGGATGAAACATGAATAATGGATGCATGGAATGCAATATGTATATTGAAAAGACATGCTCTCTAATCATGGAGACAACACATATGGGAGGAACATGAACATTAAATATTATCATGGATCTTAGAAAAACACAATATCAACATCAAGCACTCAATATTTTCTAATTATCAGAACATCAAAGTACTTGCCTTCCGCGATGCGACGCGTTAGTAGGCAATGGCGGTGCTCCTAAACCTGAAGCCTCTCCGCCTACACAATATATACGCGAAATAAGAACAACATATAAAAGGACACTTCCATTAACGTTCTACAACGCCTTCCCGACAACCCACAATTAACTAATTAGATCTAACTTGAAAACAGACGACACAATCATGGAACTGATTCTGGACAGCAGCACAGAATCACTCATATCTAACGATCTGGGACTCGGAACGAGGTGAGCCTAGATCCTATGGAAACTTAACAAATATATCTACGAAAAACTAGTAGGTGAGATCATCCAATTCGACCAAAATCAATATACTACAGGCAGATGAACTTAAAAGACAGATTCTGCCCAGACGAAACGGACAGCAGTAAAGAACAGATCACAACTTTTGATCTACAACTCCGATTAGGGCATTCTTTATCATTCTGGAAATGTTATGAAAAATTATAAAATAACCTAGTTGGGTGGAAACCCTGAATTCGCATTTAACATAAACATATCTTAAAAGACAAATTAATAGATCAATCACGTCAGAATTCTAGACAGTAGGAATGAAACTATCATAACTTTTGATCTGTATGTCAGAATTAGGTGTTCTTGGTGGCCACGGAAAGCTAAAAACATTATCTAGATATCTCTAGGAGATGGGCATCCCCAATTCGGCATCTAAGAACCCAAAATCGACCCCGCAAGGTACTAGACAGAATTGAACATCTACCGGTAGCAAAACGATCCAACCCAATTAATCGAATTCGCCTCTAATCATCAACAAACAGTGGGGAAAGCACTTCGTTACCCTTGAAGATCAGCGGGAAGACGATGATCTATCCTCAAAGAAGCCCCTCTCCTAGTCCCTTCTCCTTTCTTCCTCCCGATGGCCGGCAGTAGGGAGGGTGGCGCCGGGGAGAGGAGGAGCAGCAGGATGGGAGCACTGTAGCACGCAGTTACTGTAGCACAGCTACTGTAGCAAGAAGTGGCTAGGGTTTGGTCCCCTCCCCTCCCTTGTCGAGATCAATATTCAATAGGACCATGTCGTGAATATAGTCCGAATCTAAGCAATAACTATCGAAGGAATAATCAAAGATCACAAGTACTACTGAATTAACCATAACATAGCAATAGGTATCATTCATCATCTAAATTTATTTATTACAGTTCATCAATAACGAATGAAAGATAAAACTAAATCATAATCTTGGACTTGAATAGGGTGAAGTGAATGAGTAGTGCGTGTCTACTCCCTCCCAATAGAGCCAACATCAATAATCACCTAAAATAAACAAACCACACAAGAATGAGTCCGAGACTCAGCAAGTACAGTGAATAAATGGGACATACAACAAACATGATCAAGCCAACATCATTGAAGAATATGAATAAATCACAGAACGAATATTTGAATGAATGGATTGAATGAAATGAAGGGACTACACACATGCATATACCGGTATTGCTAGTGACACACCTGTCGGTGTTCACCTAAGCCCGTATTTAACAAACTGCGGGGATCCAAGTCCCGTATGAAGAACGTTTCACAAGGGTGTCCCAATCTGCCCACATTGGAATGGTGGGTCTTACGTGCCCATACTGGAATTGATGGGTCTTTTTAATCCACTCCCGTGGATGAAACATGAATAATGGATGTATGGAATGCAATATGTATATTGAAAAGACATGCTCTCTAATCATGGAGATAACACATGTGGAAGGAACATGAACATTAAATATTATCATTGATCTTAAAAAAACACAATATCAACATCAAGCACTCAATATTTTCTAATTATCAGAACATCAAAGTACTTACCTTCCGCGATGCGACGCGTTAGTAGGCAATGGCGGTGCTCCTAAACCTGAAGCCTCTCCGCCTACACAATATATACGCGAAATAAGAACAACATATAAAAGGACACTTCCATTAACATTCTACAACGCCTTCCCGACAACCCACAATTAACTAATTAGATCTAATCTGAAAACAGACGACACAATCATGGAACTGATTCTGGATAGCAGCACAGAATCACTCATATCTAACGATCTGGGACTCGGAACGAGGTGAGCCTAGATCCTATGGAAACTTAAGAAATATATCTACGAAAACCTAGTTGGTGAGATCACCCAATTCGGCCAAAATCAATATACTACAGGCAGATGAACTTAGAAGACAGATTCTGCCCAGACGAAACGGACAGCAGTAAAGAACAGATCACAACTTTTGATCTACAACTCCGATTAGGGCATTCTTTATCATTCTGGAAAGGTTATGAAAAATTATAAAATAACCTATTTGGGTGGAAACCCTGAATTTGCATTTGACATAAACATATCTTAAAAGACAAATTAATAGATCAATCACGTCAGAATTCTAGACAGCAGGAATGAAACTATCATAACTTTTGATCTGTATGTCAGAATTAGGTGTTCTTGGTGGCCACGGAAAGCTAAAAACATTATCTAGATATCTCTAGGAGATGGGAATCCCCAATTCGGCATCTAAGAACCCAAAATAGACCCCTCAAGGTACTAGACAGAATTGAACATCTACCGGTAGCAAAACGATCCAACCCAATTAATCGAATTCGCCTCTAATCATCAACAAACAGCGGGGAAAGCACTTCGTTACCCTTGAAGATCCGCGGGAAGACGATGATCTATCCTCGAAGAAGCCCCTCTCCTAGTCCCTTCTCCTTTCTTCCTCCCGATGGCCGGCAGTAGGGAGGGTGGCGCCGGGGAGAGGAGGAGCAGCAGGAGGGGAGCATTGTAGCACGCCATTACTGTAGCACAGCTACTGTAGTGCGGCTACTGTAGCAAGAAGTGGCTTGGGTTTGGTCCCCTCCCCTCCCTTGCCTTCTAATGGGTTGCTAGCCCACTCATGGACCTTGGGCCACTATGGCCGGCTCCTCTCCTCTCGAATATGGGTTGGCGGACCATTCCTTCCTAAAATTCTGAATTTTGAACTTAATTTCATCTCTAAACTTTGTTACAATCGATATTGTATAAATTTCCCTCTCCCCAATAATATTTTCTCCAATTGATATTTGGGGTATTACATTCTACCCCTCTAACAGGATTCGACCCCGAATCTAAACACCGAAATAACAAAAGAACAACTGCCTCTGAAACGAAACAACAATTAACACGCTCCGGACGTGAACACATCCGGATATGGTTCACGCATATGAGACTCCAGCTCCCAGGTCGCTTCACGCTCACATGGATGCACCCATGGCACCTCAACGGATATCAACGTCTTATGCCCCAATGCTTGTCCCGACCCCTCCAGTATATGTACCGGACGAGACTCAGTCGTGGGGTCTTACTCAAAGGTCAACGGCTCTAACGAAACCTCAAATCCCAAATTTTTGAAGTTCTCACTTAACACCAGAACATACCAGACATTGCGTTCCTCGCGTATGGATCCGAGACGGTCAAAGCGATATGCCAACTTCATAAGCCATGCAACTGTCGAAAACGAACCAAAGTACCTGGACCATGGCTAAAAATGCAAATTGTCAAAATTGGTTGAAGCTTAGGAAGATGTTGTGGATGGCTCCTAGTCCAGGATCTTCTTTACTAAGATAGACCTTTTATCAACTTGAATATTCATTGCAAATGAAAAATAGTTGAAATTTGGGCTTTTGACAAAAATTGAGCTAAATGATTCAATTCAGGACTTTTTGTCTCTAAGATGGTCTTTGCTAGCTTCTGGATCTCACAATGACATTCTGATATGGCCATTATCACTTTAGGATAACTGTTGTTGAACTTGCTAATTTTGATGCGTTGCTTAATTTTACCCAACAACTTGTGATATATTGAGCTCATTAGCCTAGCTTTGCTATATATGTCTTAACATGATCTTGCTAGCTTTGTCAGGCTTGTTGTATCTTGAGTAATGGTAGAAATGCTAGCCTATTCAATTGAGTAATCTCCAAAGCTTCTTTTACCTAAAAATTTGAAAAATCAAAACAAAAATGAAGCTACCCCATTGCATTTCATGCATGCTCTTTCTTTTGCTTCTTCCTTTCTTGTGCATTTGTCATCTCTGGATGAGAGGAAGGGGTGATTCCTTGATGAATCCATTGTCAAAGGGGGAGAAGATATAGCGAAAATGTAATGTTAATAAAGAGCTTTTTGGTTATGGGGGAGTAGTTTTGTAAGGGGGAGAAATGGAGAAAATTGAATATTGATGATCATAGTGAGGGGGAGCATTCATATTGCATTCTTTTGGTCTTATTGCCTTTTCTGAACTTGAATTGCAAATCTTGAAGACTCACATTGATCAAAGGTCAAATAGAACATTTGTTCTTTCATATGGACCTTAAGTGAGATTTTTGTCGATTCTCTGGAATTGGAAACTTTCTTGCTTTCTTTTGCTGTATCTCACTTGTTTATGCTGTTCTGGAGCCAGCTTGGTCATTTCCATTGCTTTTTCTTGCTAATGGACCAAGTTGTGCCTTTGTGCGAAAACTGCGAGTATTTTACTTTTCAAACCACAAACTTACATTTTCTGAGAGATTGCCAATGTATTCATCAAGGGGGAGATTGTGGATATCATGGGGATATGCCCATGATCTTAGGATGATGAAACAATTGGCAATGGTGCTTTTGGTTTGAAGTTTTAAGTGTTTTTTACAAAGTTTCAGATCTGTCAGGTCAACGGCGGTCGGACCGGCTTTTGTGCTGATTGTTGATTTAAGTGGTGATTTGATTTTGGGATAGGTCATATCCATATTCGTTAATGCATATGTGTTGCATGATGCATGTTTTCACTAACGTGGGTCAAGTTGTGAAGAACTTGTTCCCGGATTCGTGTTTGCTTGTCTATTGCTGTGCAGGTGGCTTGCAGGTCAACGATGGTCAACGGCGAGGAGGATCGGGACTAAGCTTGGAGAGTTGAGGTCCAGAACGATCAAGGATGCCGGGTGAGGTCAAGTGACTTAAGCGTGGCGCAGAATGGACGAGGATGACCGAACAGGCGCTTGATCTGATGGTTGGATCAAGCGGCGCGGGAGTCGTTGCAAGTGCTCAGTGGTGCCGGTGGGATCCGGACGGGAGAGACTTGACGACATGGAGCCGTTGATCAATCTACACGTGGCGAAGCAGGCGAGTGCTTCGCGCAGATGGACTCGGTCTTTTTGAGAAGGATCGAGAAGGGGTATTTTGGTAATTTCACCAAATACCGCCTTGGTGACCTTTTGACTACGCCACGGCGCGGGTCGGCGCATGGTGAAGCGATTTAGATCAATCGACGATGAAGATGGCGCTTTAATTTGCATGCGTGTGTGTTCCGTTGTTGTTGGGCCTTAACGGAAGCCCATTTGGTTATTAGGGTTAGAGGCTGCCCTATATAAGAAACTGAGATAGCACATCTTAGGGCTGCCGCTAGAGAAAAAATTGGGGCATTTTTTTTGGGAGCCTGGGTGGCGGCGCCCCCAAAATTGAGAGACCTGGCGGCCTGTGCTGGTTGAGCGCCCGTAGAAATCCCCTGGTGGCGGCCGGTTCCTGGAGAGAAAAGAGCTGGTGGCGGCACCCTATGTTCTCCAGCGAAAGGAAAAAAATTGCGGCGCTTTTTGCTCTGGTGCTTGTAAAACCGAGCCCTGTGGCAGCGGCCTGGCGCTGCATCAATGTGTGAAATCAGGAGCTGGCAGCCGGCGTGTTTTCCCGTGAAAAGAGGAGCCCTCAGCGGCAGTTTCATTTGACCCATGCGTGTAAGAGGACAAGTATCCTGTTTGTTCAAGTATTTTATTGACTGCTTCTTTGATGCGCTCAACTGTGTTAGATTCTTTTGCCTGCTTGTCAAGATCAGTGAATGCGCTGGACTGTATTTTGATTAGATTAATTTACTGCCTAGCTTGTCTTGATTGTCGGCTGGTTCTGTGTGGTTTGATTGGGGCAGCGTCTGTAGCGCCCGTGTTGTCCTGACCCGGAAAATCCAGAGTTCATGGCGGCGTGCCGATGAACTCGCCAGAAAATCGAGCTGTGGCGGGCTCTCCAGGCAAAAACCGAGGCAGCTTGTAGTGCAATCGGCAAACACAGAGCAAGCTTGCGACGCCCTGTCCTCCGGTGAAAAAAAAATGGTGTAAACCTGTTTCTCTGTGCGGCGGCGAATCGGGTAGCAGTTTGAGTTTAGAATTTTTATTGCCTTCATTGTTACGGCCGTTTGATGCTGATGAGCCTTGGTCGCTTGGAGGCGCCTACAGCAGGTAGGGTTTAGGAGAACTGCTGCGCCAATGCCTGGATATTCATAGTGGCGGCGGCTTGTCTTGGCTAAAAAGACAATGACTTGTCCTTTGAAGTAGAATCTGAGAGTTGATTGTACACGCTTTGGAGAAAAATCGCCGCCTCTTCCCTGTGGTATGTCTTGCGCAGAGAAATCGAAATCTGGCTTACATTTGCTTGTAGGGCTTTCTGTAGACTCAAGAAGAATTGATGCATTTGATTGGCATTTTTTATTGCCAGCAGTTCTTGTTTGAGTTTTTAATTGCTGTGCAATTTTGCTTGTCAGCTCGGCTCTTTGTGTTCTGTTGTTGGACATCCTGTGTGGGCTACAGTTGTGTGCGTGTGCGTGCGGTCTTGAGTAGTTTGTAGTCTTTTACCTAGGGGTTAGATCGGATTCAACACAGGTCATCCGCTGTGCCTGTATACAGATCTTCATAGCTTTTATAGCTATTGGAGTCAAAGTAGTGCTGAGTTCGATCGAGGTGAAAAATAGAGAAAGCGTCTATTCACCCCCCCTCTAGTCGCCTTTCCGGTCCTACAGATTACGACCGGGGTTTCGCTAGGGGTGCAACCTGAGTTTCGTCGGGTGGTGCAGCTGGAGAGTCGCTAGAGGCATTTAGCCCAGAATTTCAGGTGTAGGCCGGTCGGAATTGCCGAAGTGGTTGCAGCTTTGGGATCACCGGATGGATGTAGCCCTAGAATGTGATATAGATTGCATGGGAGCCCAATGGTTGGAAATATGGGATTGGATCCCTGTGATTGGAAACATGGGATTGGATCCCAGTTGTTGGGAATATGTGATTGGAGCCTCGTGAATGGAAATATTAGTTTAGAACCAAGTGATTGGAAATACTGGGTTGTAACCCAAAAAGTTGAGATGGTCTGGATTGAGAGCGATTGGTAAATACAGGGTATGACCGAGAAAGATTATGGGATGGTATATGTAACAGCCCGCTTATCTAGGGCTCTTGAAATTTTTCAAAATAAAAAGAACCATTTGGTTTTGATGAGAGTTCAAAGCTTAACTTGAGATTTTAGAAGAACTTTAAGTGACTAAACCAAACTTTAACTAAAATGGTTCGGTACTTCTTTGGAGTTGCTTGTGCTCTGCTATGTCTTCCTCTCTATCTACTTGTTAGGACCTCCCTTGTGTCCTCTAGGACCTCCTAGGTGTTCGTTTGGACCTCCCTTGTGCCCGATCGGACCTCCCTCTCGATTTTGACCTTCATCGCTTTTGAACCGTTTGATTTGTGTTGGACGGTTTGATCTTGTCGGCACGTTCGGACGGTTCGAACGTTCAAATCCTTTTGAACCCTTCAATTTCTTTTGGACGACCTTGATCTGATGTAGCATTTGCCTGGTTTGAATGTTCCCATCATTTTGGACCGCCCGATCTAGTTGAGTGGTCAAGATCGAGTGGCAACTTCGGATGGTCCGAACGGCCCCATCGTTTTGACCCGTTCGATTGTAATCCAACAGCACCCGCTCCTTTGTGCCTTTTCTCGCTATCGCGGACCCTCCCCTTGGGAGATCTGACCGTTAGGACCTCCCCCTTGATTTGATCCAACCGTCAGGACCTCCCCTTGAGAGATTCGACCGTCAGGACCTCCCCCTTGATTTGATCCGACCGTCAGGACCTCCCCTTGAGGGATCCGATCGTCAAGACCTCCCCTTGACAGATCTGACCGTTAGGACCTCCCCCTTGATTTGATCCGACCGTCAGGACCCCCCCCTTGAGAGATCCAACCATCAGGACCTCCCCTTGAGAGATCCGACCATCAGGACCTCCCCTTGTTTTGATCTAACCATCAGGACCTCCCCCTTGATTTGATCTGACCGTCAGGACCTCCCCTTGAGAGATCCGACCATTAGGACCTCCCCTTGTTTTGATCTGACCGTCAGGACCCCCCCCCTCAAGACCTCCTCGTCATCAGGACCTCCTGGTCTTTTTGCAAAGACCTCCCTTGCAGGCATGACTACTCCTCTAGTGGGACCTCCTTCTCAGGTCCTCTGCTTACTTTCTTTTTCCTCTCATCATGACCCTGTCCCACGAAAGTCTGTGCGCATTAAATGCTATTGCATCACATTAAATGCGGTAACCTCTAGTGTACTCCTATGCATCTATTGTCACCTCTTTTACCAGCTCCTTTTTCCCTTCAACATCTGCTCCCGTCTTGAGCATTGACTACGCTGTCCCCTCTCTTAGGACCTCCTCGTGCCTATATAAAGCACCAGAGGAGCCTCCTATCTCTTTTGTTTCCCCCGTGCCTTGGACCTCCCTTCACAGAACTCTCCTCTTCGTTGGAAGCTCTGATTCGAGTGGTTCAAGTCCCTATTTTCTCCTTGGCTCCGTGTTTATCTTTTGGTTTTAGTCTGGCTCTTTCTCTGGAATTTTGAGGATTCATTCTATTTACGTGTTCTCGTTCATACGTGTAGGTTCCGATTGTTCCGAAGTCCTCCAGGACCCAGCAGCTTTCTTTGAAGAAGCTCAGTTCTACAACGAAGGCAAGTTGTAGACCTTGACCATGTTGAACCCATTTTGCAAAATGTACTTTGTTTTAATATGAACATGCATGGCTAATTTTATATAAATGGTTTTCGGGCCTAGTTAATTACCCAATTGCCATTATGCCTCCTTGTTAAACATGCAAATGACATGTATCCTTGCATGACATAAGTCCTTTGTCACCTTAGGAAGGGTTCTCTATTAATTGGATGTCCTTGTATACCAACATGGGGGCGCCTTATTGCTTAGCCATGCTCTAAGTAGACGTTGGTCTTAGTCTCATGACTCATCAATGATTAAACTTGACTAATGGATTATGGAATAGTGGCAATGCCACTTTACTAAAATGTGTGGTGCTAGGACTAGGGTGGTCCTCTGTCCAGGTTGAACCCAACAAATGCTAAATTTGTCTAATGAGCTATGGAACCGTGGCAATGCCACTGCTGTTAAAAGATGTGTGCCCGGGACTAGGGTGTTCCTTGGGCTGGTTGAACACCAAACTGTTTTATGCTCAGACGAGAAGTTAGGGGGTGAGTAGTGGGTGCCTTGAGCACACTGGGTTTGTGGTTTGTCTTGCCTGAGCAGCCAACTAAAGACTTAACCTTGTACGCCATCGATCTGGGTCACATTCATGTAACCACAAGTCCATTATGGGGTGGTCTTGGCCAATTAATTAGTGAGGTCCTGATGCGGTTCTGTCGTGGTGGTCGAAATGGCGCAAGAGGGGGCCTAAACATGGCGAAACCTTAGCGGGCAGAACCAAGTCATGACTGACCTTTATAAAGGCCTTGTCATGAGCTCTAGACAGCTTACCAAAGGAAGTGAGCAGGGGCATCGACAGGTACCCAACCAACTAGAGGATTCATGTCTTGTGGGTAAAGTGCATAACCTCTGCAGAGTGTGTAAAAATCTATTCGAATAGCCACGTCCTTGGAAATGGACACGCCCGGTTCTTTCACACAAGGGGTAGACTTTTTCTCAAAAGGGTGGTTGTGGTTGCTCTCGGGTGATCGTGGTTGTGTCTTGTGTGACCCTTGCGGTCTGGGTGTGGACTGGACGTCCACGGGTTGCTTTCAAAGAAACTTGTTCATTTATGTATTATTTCTTTCAACTGTGCTTTTCAATCTACTTAATGTATTTCTAGAATTGTTGCTTTGTGCAAACTAACCATTACAGCTCTCCTTTGGCAAGACTTGCATGACATTAATTGCATTCATTTCCCTATGACTTGTTGAGTACATTCAAAGTACTCATGGCTTGTGCCCTCTGGTTAATCAGCAGCTGAAGACCTCCCAGGGTGCTCCGAGCACTATGAGGAGGAGTTCATTGAAGATCTGGTGGACTAGGGGACGTCCTCCACTTGATAGCCCGTGGCTCATCGAATGGATCCACGTTGTATTCTGTGTTTCCACTGCAAAGAGCTCTTTTGTTGTTGCCCTGCGTGGCATCCCTGTAAACAAGCTTGACTATTAAGTCTTTTGTTTCTATTTATTAATTTGTCTGCTTCATCATTTGTTTGTTGTTATGGATGTGATGACACCGACGTTGAGTCTGTGCGAGTTAGCTTGATCTTGGGACTAGCTCGGTGCACAGAGGCCAGGACATCCAAGTGGTCTTTTAAGGACCTCCGAGAGGTTTTGAGGATCTCTTGGGTGGTCCGGGAGGACCCCCGTGAGATCCTGTAAGACCTCCTCGGCTGGGGTCCCGACAGTATAGGAGATGAGATCGCCACTAGTACTTAACAAACCAAAAACTCAGTTTATAAAACTTGTGTTCATAAAAATGCTAAGTCTCATGATTTGCTATTACTTAATCTATTTCAATAAATGGCTTTGTGCAAAATAAAAGAACCAAGAGCCTCCACTTTTGATTAGCCCTACATGTATGATAATTGCATTGTGTATTGTCTCGCGAGTACAGTTGTGTACTCATGCTCGCTATTTACATTCTTTTAGCCATTAAGCATAAAAGAAGGCTACATGGAGAATTACGACTACTGTTCACTCTGAGGATTGCTCACACCGAGGACTGCTCGCACCGAGGAATGTTCATGGTGAGGACTATTCACACTGAGGACTATTCACACCTTGGAACCATCCCCTTTAGCATGGCATGGCGGCATCTGGTCATAGACTCCGACCAGCGTTCCCTACACTGCACGACTACAACCTTCGGCCAAGACATAGTTGTGACAATGGATCTTGTCGTAAGCCTGCAGTGGGATGATTATGGGCGCTGATCAAGACTGAAGATCAAGATGGCCAAAAACTAAGTCCCGAGCCCACAGTCGATTGCCGGTGGGCTTATCGTGAGGGTTCCACGTGTTGTGCTTTGATTATTATTCTACTACAGTTCTCTGAAGATATTTGGCCTATCCGGCCAGTCTGCAAGTCAAAAGTTGTAAGGTAAATTTACGCTTTGTTTATTACGTAATAATTTTACATTTTCGTGATATGTGTTTGAACCAACAATGTAACTATATGTGCTAGCTACTGATACAGGGAATGGCACAAGTATACATAGTGTGTCCCAAGATCCAAATTTGGGGTCCGACACGCTTGGTATCAGTGCATATCGACTCTAGGTCGTGACATTAGTTAGCATGGCCGTTAGTTTCATTAGTGGAAGTTTTCAAAACCTATCTTCACCTACAAAAACTTTGTGAAAAACATAAGTAATATTGCTCATTCTCATCCCTCCTAAAGATTTCTATCTCTTACCTGTGTCGGATCTGCAGTGGATTTCGAAAGGTGATTCGTTATCTCTCCCCTCACATAAGCTTCAAAAGTTTAAGTTCAGGAACGTGATGGCTTGTTAGGATAGGGCAATCTCATTTTGAGTAACCCTTGTGCGCAGAACTGTGCACTCCTATGTGTGTGGTTCCACGAATAGACGATGTACCATTGTGAGATTTTAGTTGGAACCTGTGTACAGCCTATTTTTGCCCATGGGTATCATATTTCGCAGTCACAGGAAAAGCTTGCTTTAAAAGATTTGTATGATTGTTTGATCCCTCCTGACTTTTCACATGTTAAAATCATAAGATTTTAAAAGGGAAAAGGGGTTTAGTGACGTTATTCCCGCAATATTCTCCCTATCTCATGCTACTCCCCTCATTCCTTGCTGAAATCACCCACTGTAACATCCCAAATATAGGTGTGTGTTTCAAATGTAATTAAATGAGTAGAAATTAAAACTTTTCTCACATCTTGAAACTCTTCAACTTTTCTATAATTCTTGTCAAGAGTTGTGGAATTCAAAAACCTAAACCTCCTGTTGAATAAAGTCAAACCCTTGTTCAACTTTGTCAAGAATCTGGTATCCAACCTTTGAAAATATTTTTCCTTGGTTCTAGGGATGATGTGTGACCCCTCTGAAAAATTTCATAATTTTTAGAAATTATTTGATAATTTTTGGAGCCAAGTCCAACCAATTTGTCAATTGGTCAAACCCTAGAACATAACCTTGCAGAATTTTTGGAGAAAAATTATGTTCATAAAAAACTCTAAAAATTTTATGCAAGGTTAATCGTGGAGTGAGGAACCTCCAGTCAAAATTTCAGAATTTTTGGAGTTAGTTTGCTACCTCTAAAAATTCTTCCAAACTCAGCTTCAAATTCTAAATTCAAATCTAGAGCACTATTCCTTGGGTCCGAGCCACTTTCGAGTTGGTTGAACCCAACCGCATCTCAGCGCCGGCTCCGCCTCTCTTTCTCGTGCGCTCCCTCGGCCGTTGGATCTGGATCCAACGCCGCGCGTGGCTCAGCCTTTCAAACGCCCATGTCCTTTCTCCGCCGTTGGATCCTCATCCAACGATTCGCGCCAAAGCGACCGAGCCAGTTTGCGAGCGGGTTGAGCCGGATCAACTAACTGCACCGTGCCTTGCCACCTTTGGATCTTGATCGAAGCGCTGAGATGCTCCCAATCCTGGCCGTCCGTTGCTGATCCGACGCCGGACGCGTCATCCTCTTCCTCGCGCTCGCGCGGCGCAACGCCAGCGCCGGACGCCATGGCAGAGCGCATGCGTGGGGAGGGGCAGTGCCTTGTCACCTCCCAACCACTCTTTGCTGCTGCTAATTAATGTGTTCAGTGCTTTAGCCCCTTTAGTCGCCCTCCTCTGCAAGTTATCCCCTCCATCTGTGCGGGTTGAGCCATGAACCGAGCTGTGGGCTAAGCTCACCATGGAGCTTAACCCTAGCTCATTGCCTCTGCTCCCCGGCTACAAAAGGCCCCCTCGTTCCTCCTGGTACCCCTTTAACCACCCACTCGACTTGCTCTTTGCTGGTTGAGCTCGAATCACCCGAAACACCCCACCGCCATTGTCGGACCTTGAAGCTCGTCGGTGAAGACAGGGTCCCAGTGGCTTTCCTTCAAATCCTTTTGCGTCATCTTGTGCTCCTAATCTCCTGGAGTAAAACCCCTAACTCTATTTAGGTTTGATTTCACAGGAGCGGCCTAATTTGGAGTTTGGTCCCCTTCGGCCGAAAAGCTCCCCCTTCTTCCTCAAGTCTGGTAAGGACCCTCTCCTTTCCATTCCTTGCTCTGGGAGCATCTCTGAGCTATATTGAGTCTAACCCGATAACGCGGTCCCTCTCTTTTTGCTCAAGGTGCCTCCCCCGCGTTGTCGTCTTCATCGTTGGCGCTGCTCCTCGTCGCCGGAGCTGCACCGACCGTCCTCGTGCCTCCGCATCATCCAGGTAGCTTGCTTATAGTCCCTAGATGGCTGGGCACCTGCTTACCTAAACAATGCGGAGCTTTACTTCATGTTTCGCTTTCGGCCGTTTTGGTCATCTCCGTTCTCCTCCTGCTCGCCGGCGTTCTAGGCCACCGCCGCAGGTGTGAGTGGTACCAGCGGGTGCGCGTTGCTATTGCACACCCGTAGCTAGCCGTAGCTCGCACCGCCGTGGTCCACGTCACCGGCGGTGACCAATTTTTCGCCGTCGGGTCGTTTTGTCGGACGCGGCACTGTGCTGGGGTCATTAGGACCAAGATCCTATCATTAATTGCTAATCATGAGCTTAAGTAGTTAATGGCTATCTTAGCGAGTTAATGAGTCGCTGACAGGTGGGCCCCGGGCCTTAAACCGCCGTTGTGTGTGCGCAGCGTGCGATGCAATCTATGCCGTCCATTTCTGGATCAACGGCTGCGATTCACCGAACCCTTCGCGCGCACGAGTTCCAAACGCGGCCGCACGCGATTCAACCTGAGCCGTTGGATTCAAGATCAACGGTCCATGTTCGTTGGTTCCGCGAGGGCGCGAGCGCGTTGCCCCATTCCACTTGGACCGTCCGATTCAATCTTAACGGCCCAAATTCGTCCACATCGATTTGAGTTTAGGAAATTCCCGAGGGAATTATTTGTAAATTGGAAAAGGTAATAAACTTCAAAAATGCATAACTATTTCATTTTAGCTCCATTTGAGTTGATTCAAATTTTGTTAACTCTGGTTTGAACTCAGATTTAATCTAAAAATGGTTGTAAGCTTGGTTCGGCTCCATAAAATGGTTTGGTAAATTGGTTTAGAAATAGACTTTAATTGTTGTTCTAAAAATTGCATTTAACTTGTAAATTGCACAAGTAATTCTCTATAGATCCTTTTTTAGTGTATCCAATTGTGTTGGCTTCCTCTGTTACTGTACTAAATGGAGGAATAGGTTTTAGGCATGTCACTATTTTCAAAATCTTTGTGGGTGCATTTTGTTTTGTTCTAGTGTGCATGTCTTTGAAAAATCATACAAAATGCATTCTAGCTCCAAATGAGGTGAATCCAATTGTGTTATTCCTCTCATGAGGTGCTGTATTTACCATAAAAATCCCAGGTGCAACACCTCTTTGAAAATTTGTGCTAAAGAATTTAATTCGGATGAACAATAACCGATTTGAATTTTTCAGTATTTTCCAGGCTGAGCAGATTTGTTTTGGCCATAACTTTTGCATTGAGAATCCAAATCAGTTGGTTCTTATTGCTAAATTCCTTGAAAATCATGCTCTTGCTGCTGTAAAAATTTAAGAGCATTTGGTGAAAGTTGGCTGTGGAGCCTTTTCGGTTTTCCTCGTTCTTATCGGTTCTTTTTCGCTTTTTCGTTAGATGCCGATGAGTGCGTTGATCCCGTGAGTGACCCTTTGCAGCATAGTGAGCATCTCCAACAAGGCAAGCAGTTTGATCTTGTTTAATCCCATTACTTTCAAAGTCTAATATATTGTTTACAAAGTGTATGTATGCATGCTCTATTTTGTTGTTAAATTATTGTCGATTAGTTGATCCTATAGATGCATACTCTGTAGGTAAATGTTCAATCTCTACTACTAAGCCTAGGAATATCTTGCTGTGATTTAGAGTTCGTTGGATGAGCTCTTGTCACTTAGTAGATGACGTGTTGATGTTGATAAGAAATGCTTAGATTACGGTAGAATTGGGCGGTTATCGACTTAGTCGATAACTTTGATCACACAAATCTATTTATTACCATATGTCTAGCACTTTGTGTGTTGTTACTTTGTAAATCTAAAACTGAAAATAAAATATTTTAGACTTGGGCATATTGGTATGTTGGTGTGACTGTTTTGTGATTGTTTTGGGGTGACTGGAATGATGCCCGAGTCAATAAGGACCGAATTACTTGCGCCATTGATCCAAGCACTTTTGCATGCTAACCACACGAGGGGGATATGGAACCTCTCTTGACTTAGTACTTTGGTGTGTGTTAATTCCGGGTCGCATGGTGGATGTGTGTGTTGTGTTGAAAACTAAACTTTGTGTTGTGTGTGTTTTTGGGCGAATAGTGGTGGAGCGTCATCCACTGCAAGGAGCATCATCCTTTTCTAAGGGTGATGAGCATTGGTCCTTTGTCTAAAGGGCCAATGACTCCGTATCAACGTATGGGTGTCTATCCCTATGGGCGACTCGTAGTTAATGCATTCTATTGGAAAGTGTCATGTAAGACTAGCCGTGCCGGCATACCAAAGGAAGTGTGCTTAATCATGTGGCAAAAAGATGGTCTCACGTGTGGGTACATTGGTACACCCCTGTAGGGTTAAATCTATTCGAATAGCCTCGTCCTAGGTTACGAACAAGCTTGGTTATTTCCCGCAAGAATTAGACTACGACCTTTAATTAAAACTTGAGATGGGTGGTATGAATGGGTAATTCATGCTATTGTTGTGGTGACTATTGGGTTAGTCACTTCCAGGATTGTTGTTGTCATCTATCTATTGTTATTATGTTGTTGTCTCGCTGTTAATTGCAAATTAAAAATGAATTGTAAAACTGCTTTGAATCTATTTAATTATTGCAAATAAAAACTCGCTTTCTGCTGAAAACAACCTACAACCTCCACTTAAATAAGCTTGCATGTAGCATATGTATAGGTCTGTTACACTACAAGTAAGTCTTGCGAGTACATTTTTGTACTCATTTGCTTTGCTTAATTAATTTGTTGCAGAGGAGGTTGATCCCCCAGGGTTTCACTTTTGTGAGATGTGCGGTGGATTTGACGACTAGGTTGGCGGCCCGGTCGGTTGCCTTGTGGGCTATAGGCAAACCGTATGGCTTTTGTTTATCGCCATTTTATGGCTTTTGCTTCCGCTGTTTATTTAGTTCTCTTAGTTGTTATTTGGCCGGTCGGCCCCTTTTGTAATAACTCTCTATTATGTATGTCTTTTGTTTAATCTAGTTCGTGCTTTGGTTCTATGTCTTGTATGGAATTGATGCATGATTTTATAAAGGGGTGTGTATACTGCATTTTTGGGAAGTATACATATCTCGAAGACACGGGTTATTTTGTTTGTGATGCTAGGATCAATGGATGACTAAGCATTACAAGCCAAATAAGCCGGGGTCCTCACACCCACAGATGGCAAGACCAACCTAACAAGTATGCAAGATCAAGACAAAGCCCCAACAAAAGTTGCCAACCCTGGCTCCAATTATCCAGACAAGACCTGTAAGCATCACCACATGTCAGATGGCATTCAACGCATTGCCACGTGTCTCGAATGTGGCAAGGTGAGCCACTTCGGTTCCTACTGCCCTGAAGAGCGAAAAAGGCAAAAGCAATTTATTTGCTTTAGATGTGGTGAAGTGGGGCACTTCGCTAGGAATTGTCATTTAAGGGATCAAACAGGGTAAACATGAAGGTTGAGGAGCAAAAGAGGCAAGAGCAATTTATGAGCTTCAATTGTGGTGAAGTGGGGCACTTCACTCGGAATTGTCATCTAAGAGAGTCAAACAAGGCGATCATGAAGATCGAGGTCTGTTGACACTATGGTGAGGAAGGACACTATATCGACCAGTGCAACATCGACTGCCCCAACTGCGACGAAGACCACCCGCCAAGAGACTGCCCATGTCAGTATACAAAGGACACGGCCACTGTTCCAAAGCGTGCCATCTGAAGCGATTGATCACCAAGATAGTTGAACTACAACAGCGGATTATTCGGTAGCGGTAAGTGTGACGACCCGACCCAGGCTAACCCGAGAGGTCCCTCAGGACCTCCTGGGGAGGTCCGTAAAGGACTCCCAGGACGTCCCGAGAGGTCCCTCAGGACCTCCTGGGAGGTCCGTAAAGGACTTCCCAGGACGTCCCATGGGGCATCCCGGTAGGACCGCCCAAACCTCTCGGGAGGTCCGGTTGGACCACCCGAAGGTCTGGGATCCTGACCTGAGGAGGTCGTCGGACCTCAGACCTCCCCAAGCTCCACGTCCTAACTCGAGGGAGGTCCGAGAGGAGCTAACCTGAGGAGGTCATGGGGCTTGGGGACAAACCTCAAGTCCTCTGTGATGTAAACCAGCCCCCAGAGATCAATGACTGGTTCTCATAGCAAGCAAGTGATAACATACACATCCACAAAGGTTTTATTAACAACAAAAGGGAGTTGATTACAAGGGGTTGCTTACAAGCTCCAGCAACCAAGAGCAAAATACACAGTGGAAAAACCAAAGGACAGGCTCCATCCATTACACCACAGGTGACTGGCTGGAGGGCGCGACCTAATTGATTTGGTCCTCTTCATCATCATAGAATTCTTCACCTGCTCAATTCATAAATCAAGAAAGAGTGAGCACAACAACCGTGCTCGCAAGTTACACCCGTCAATTAACAGAATGACATGCATAGGGATATATCAAGGGAAGGCATATTAGGGTTGATTTGCATAAAGCCAATTTTATTTCAATTACAAGTACTAAGTTTCAAGGCAGGTTACAATAGTTAAAATTCATTTTTGTAAATTCCATTTTCAGTTGGATAACATTCATCATCAAGATGGTGAAGGATACCCTCCTGTCACATGGCTCCCTGCCCCAAGCCCGATTTGGATAAAACCCAAAACCATTTCACAAGTCCTTTTAAACCCAAAAGCCAAGATCTAACTTTGAGTGACATTACCAGTATGTCCATGACCGCGGACACGGCTATTCGAATAGATTTACACTCTATAGAGGTTGCACACTTTACCCACATGACACGACTTCTCTAGTTTGTTTGGCAACCGTCGTTGCCACCTCTCACTGCCGATGGTAAGAGGTCTAGAGCACGTGACAAGGCCTTTACAATGCATGATTCCACCACAGCCCACCCACTCTAAGGTTTCGCTCCCATTGGACTTTCTGTCCGCAGGGTTCAGGCCCCCTCTTGAGCCAGTGGGAATTACATAGTCATAAACGACAATAAAGACCACCCACACACCAGCCGAATCAACCATGATGGAACTCTGCAAATTATTCGGTCAGATCCCATGCCCCATTCTGGAGACATGTGGTTGCACGGTTGTGGCATAGCCCATTATAGGCATAGCAAATATACACTCGCAGACCGGTCCTTAACTGACCTGGGCGGCCACCTCAACCTTGGGGCATCGGATCACACGAACCCCCGTGCATAGACTTGCACCAACCAAACACCCAGTGCCACCCAAGTCCAAATCCATTTTCCATTGCTTTGCTTTTCAAGCCTCCATGGCACACCAATGCCATGGACATTTGTAAAACCCCCATGCACACTAATGCCATGGCCGAAACCTCCATGACACACCAATGTCATGGCCCAAATCATTTGAACAAGTGATAATTTTGGCCAAAGCTTCCCAAATCAAGATTTTGGTCTAAGCAAGACTAAGCATTCATTTTTCAAAAGCCTCGGGTCCTCACTAATGCAAGAACCAGATTTTATCTAGGGTGACAATGGGGTTGGTTCCACATAAACAGTGGCCATACAAAGGGATCAGGTATAGCTATGAACCGAAAGATAGGCATTGAAATAACTTAGTAAAAGTAAGCATGCATACATCTTTGAAAACAACATAAGTATCTTGAAGTAATGGGTGCAATATGATCAAGAGTGTAACTTGCCTTGCTCAAAGTCTTGAGCTTCCTCTTCTTCTAGGAACTCTTGCTCCTCACGGCCTTCGTGATCTACACGTTGAAAACCAAATAACTCAAATAGAGCTCCAACAACATCCAAAGAAACTCCAAATAAATTCAAAACGCAAAACCAACTGAGAGGTTGGGAGGTTAAGAGGAGGTCACAAGAGCTTGTTGGAGAGGTCCTGAGACTCAAGAGAGGAGGTCCAAGAACTTGGAGGGAGGTCTAAGGTATGCTCGGTTGAGCCAGAGAGTGAAAATGAGAGAGGAAGGGCTTCCCAAGCTATATATAGCTGGAGTGTGAGAACCCAGGGTATTAAACTTGTAATACTTAACCATCAAATTGGTCCTAGCATTACAAATAAAATATCCCGATTCTCGGCGTATATGTACTTCCCAGAATTGCAGTACACATACCCCACACAAAAATTAAGCATCCATTCCATACACAAGTAATCACATTACCAAGACTAAAAGATTACAACACAAGGACATACAAGATCATAATACAAGAGTAGGGCCGACCGGCCAAATAACAAGGTAAATAACCAAAGTAGCAGCGGAAACATAAGCCATAAGATGGCGATAAATAAAAGCCAAACGGTTTGCCATTACCCACAAGGCAACCGACCTGGCCGCCAAGCTAGTCGTTGAAGGCAAAGTCGAAGTCGGTCTCACAATAGTTAATCCCTTGGGGATCAACCTCCTCTGCAACAATTAATTAAGCAAAGCAAATGAGTACAAAAATGTACTCGCAAGACTTACGTGTAGGGTAACAGGCCTATACATAGCTACATGCAAGCTTATTTAAGTGGAGGAGGCTCTAGACTCATTTTCAGCATAAAGCAAGTTTTCATTTGCAATAATGTAATAGATTGAAAGCAGTTTTACAATCTGATTTTATTTGACAAAAACAGCGAGATACAAGTAACAATAATAAAAGACATCCTGGAAGTGGCTAACCCAATAGCCACCACAACAATAGCATGAATTCCCCATTCATACCACCCACATCAAGTTTTAATTAAATGTTATAGTCTAGTTCTCACGAGGCGTATCCAAGCATGTCCATAACCTAGGACGAGGCTATTCGAATAGATTATACCCTGCAGGGGTGTGTCAATGTACCCACATGCCAGACCGCTCCTTATGCCACGCGATAAAGCACACTTCCGAAGGTATGCCGGCAGAGCTAAGTCCGACATGACGTTTCCAATATTGTGTATTAACTACGAGTCGCCCATATGGGAGAAAGCCCCATACGTTGATGCGGAGTCATCAAAGAGGTTCACCTCCTTACAAAGGATAGTGCTCCTTGCAGTGGAGAAATTCCACTACTACTCACCCAAAAGCCCACCATGCAACTCGGAGCTAACACACGCCAAAGTACTAAGTCAAGAGAGGTCCCATATCCCTCTCATGTGGTTAACATGCAAAATGCTCGGTACGGTGGCACAAGTAACTCGGTCCTTGATTGACTCGGGCACCATTCCAGTCACACCATAAGATCACACCATCAACCATTGTGCCCAAGTCTCAAACATTTCAATTTTAGTTTCAATTTTTGACTTTACAAAGTAACAAAGCACAAAGTGCTGAGCATAATGATAATAATAATTTTGTGTGATCAAGGTTATCGACTAAGTTGATAACCGCCCAATTCTACCGGTAGCTAAGCATTTCTAAGCATAAAACCGCAAAAACAATAAAAGAGCATAATTAAATCACCGGGCTCTAATTCACCAGCGATATTAATAACTTATGTTTTGTATCAGGGGATAACAATTTAAGGGCAACCATGCAATAGGAATAGCTACCTCTAATCGGGAAAATAAACTTTGACACAAAAGCATGCATACATACAATTTGTAAACAAAGTATTAGACTTGAAAATAATGGGACATTTATGATCAAACTACTTGCCTTGCTGGAGATAACTTTCTTGCTACAGAGGATCACTCGCGCATTCAATATAATCGCCAGAACCTATCGAAAGAATCAAGAAGCACAAATAAGAACGAATAATACCGAAAAGACCAAAAAATTCAAAGTCATCCAAAAATCATGAAAAATTTACAGAAGGTAGAGCATCATTTTATATGAATTTATCAACAAGAATAAATTGATTTGGATTTTCTATGCAAAAGTTATGGCAGTTTGAAAGTCAGTTTTCCAGAAAAATCCAAATTAATTGCTACCAGTTACTGTTCATCCGAATTAAATATTTTGGTGAAAATTTCCAGAGAGGTGGTGCACTTGAAATTTTTATGGTAGGCAGAGCTCCACATGAGATTCACCTCATTTGGAGCTACGATGAATTTTCTATGATTTTTCAAAGTTATGAAAGTAGTGTACAAAACATTTGTAAGATGAGATTTTTAGTGATAGCAACAAGCTCAAAACCTATTCTACAATAAACTATACAATAAAATACACTAACATAGGATTCCAACAAAGTTGAGTTCACTCAATTTGGAGTTACAGAGAAATACTTATGCATTTTTGAAGTTAAAACAATTTTTAGTGCAACAATAATACTAAACCTAAAGCAATTTTGCCAAAAGTGATTCCTAGAAGAGTAACATGGTTCAACCCATTTTTATATTAAATTACAAGTAAAAAGGAAACTAACAAAATTTGATTCATCAATTTTGGTGTTTTTATGTATTAGTTATGCATTTTCAAAGTTACAGCAATTTATAGTGTAAAAATAATTCATTTTTGGATCACTTTCCACAAACTATATTTTCTGTGACAGGGACAAAATTGAAACCTATTTTAATATATAGCTCATTTAAAATTAAAAATAACAAAATTGGTTTCACTGTTTTTGTAGTTAAAATGAATTAGTTGTGTAATTTTGAAGTTAATGCAATTTTCAGTGTGCAAAATAATGTATTTCGAATTTTCTTAAGGATTAAATACTTTTCCTACTGAGGCCTAGCTAGCCAAAGCCGATGACAGGTGGGGTCCAGTGTATAGTGCCATTTTTCATTTTCCAATCTAATTTCCGGTTAAAACAGACAAGTGGGTCCCTCTTGACATTGGCACGGTGCACACAACAGTGTGTGGACCAAAGTCCACAGCACAGTGCAAGCTTTACGGGTGCGGTTCACCATGCACTAATGGCTTTGGGCCCACGTGTAATAGAGACAGGACCGCTTTAAGACAACCATTATTGCCCTAAGCAATCATTAACGCTAAATGAAACGAGATTTGGCTCGTAATGAACTCTTTATTACGGTCGAATTCGACAACGAAGGGGATCAGACATTGCCAGATCGCTACGCCACGGGCGGCGGGGAGGCCGGAGGTGCAAAGGCTATGGCAAAATGGAAAGACAATAGCAATAGCTACCTTACGTGGCGTCTTGGCGGAGAGTCACGGTGGCTGGTAGCGGAGAAGCCGAGCGGAGGCGGCTTCGAGGCGTTAATGGGGCGGCATTTGGGTGGTGGAGAGCTCGGTGGGCATTGGGGAAGAACGAGTAGGCAGCGGTGCTCGAGTCGAAGAATCGACGCAGGCTCATGGGAATGATCTTGGCGTGGCGACGCTTATGGCGGGTAGGGAAGACATTGTCGCCGGCACGATTCTGCGAAAGAATGGAGGAATTAAAAGAGGGGAAATAATTCCCAAGCTCTAGGACGCGTTCTGACATGGATAGAAGAGGTAGGGGTCATTGGGTGGGCCGGAACGGTGACAGGTGACCTCGGTGGCGCTCTTGTCGGAGCCGAGGACGACACACACAGCCCGGTCGCTACAGGCACTTTCACAGGTAGTCCCCAAGGGCAAAAATGCGCCGCAAGGAGAGGCAATCGCTGTGCCGGGGTTGTTGGTCAAGGAGTGGTAAAGGTGGGGGCATCTCTCCTTCTCTCTTTCTTTCTCGGTGGAGACAAAGAAGGATAACAGGGGGACGCGAGGGGCTGTTGAGCGGGGCAAAGGACGGAGAATGGAGCAGCGTGAGCGGGAGCAGCTCGGGGATTGGTCGTGGAGGGCGGTGGATGACGGCGTCCCCAAGCGTGAGGGCAGAGCCCGGCCGCGACGTGGCGAGGCTGCTCTGCGCGCACGCCAGCAAAACGGAGAAGATGACCCTATGCGTGGGCCCAGCATGGCAGAGACAGCAAGCGAACGGTGCGGCGAAATGGACTCGAGTCGCCTTCATATGGACCACACGATTTGGATCAGACGGTTGATGACGTTTGGTTCAGGAGCGGTGCAGCTTGGCGGCTAGGTCGAGCCAGGAGGCTCGGGTCGGAGGAACAGTGCAAAGGCCAGAGTTTTGAATTTCAGATTTGACCGAGAAGTAACAGGTTTGACCGGGGCTTCAAAAATAGAAATAAAATTCTATAAATTCTTAAATAAATCAGGGGGCTTCCTGGGACATCCTAGTACTCATAAAATTTTAAAACCCACTGTTCATGAGTTAATTTATATAATTTAAATTCAAACTTGGAATAGGTCTTTGATTTGAGTTTAAATTTTCTGGGGGTCAAACTGAGTTCCAAAAATTTTGGAAAAATTATTTTAATTCATGGTAATTATTATATTATTTTAATAAATTATTTCCAGATGATGTTCATAAATTTGTATTCTTATTTTCTTTTGGAATTTAAATTTGAAGTGTATATTTTCTTTAATTTCAAAATTTTCAAAGGCAACAAATTTTGCAATAGCTCCAGAAAAACTAATGCATGTCCAAAAGTTTTAATTTCTTATCATTTTTATACATTTGAAATACAACCCAAGTGCAATAAATGATGCAAAAGATTGAAAAACATTGTGCATATTAATGAGATGCATACTAATTATCATTTATTAATTTGGGGATGTTACATAGAGCCAATGAGACTTCCCAAGGTGCGGGTGCTCAGGAGTTGGTAAATAGGACCAAGGAAGCAGGCAAGGGATGTGACAAAAGCATGGCATGGGTACTGCAAAAGTGGGGGCATTTAATGCGATACAACATGCATTAATGTGGGAAGACTTCCATGCACAAGGACATAGTCAAAGGATAAAAGAAAACTGGGTGTAACTACCAAGTGGGGATAGCCATGACCCGAAGGGAGGTCCTGCGGAGACCTTGAGGAGGTCCCGTAGAGAACAAGGGGAGGTCCTCACCTGTGAGGACCCCAGCTTATTTGGCTTGTAATGCTTAGTCATCCATTGACCCTAGCATCACAAACAAAATAACCTGTGTCTTCGAGATATGTATACTTCCCAGAAATGCAGTATACACACCCCTTTTACAAAATCATGCATCAATTCCATTCAAGACATAGAACCAAAGCACGAACTAGATTAAACAAAAGACATACATAATAGAGAGTTATTACAAAAGGGGCCGACCGGCCAAATAACAACTAAGAGAGTTAAATAAACAGCGGAAGCCAAAGCCATAAGATGGCGATAAACAAAAGCCATACGGTTTGCCTTTAACCCACAAGGCAACCAACCGGGCCACCAACCTAGTCGTCAAATCCACCGCACATATCACAAAAGTGAATCCCTGGGGGATCAACCTCCTCTGCAACAAATTAATTAAGCAAAGCAAATGAGTACAAAACTGTACTCGCAAGACTTACGTGTAGTGTAACAGATCTATACATATGCTACATGCAAGCTCATTGAAGTGGAGGCTGTAGGTTGTTTTCAGCATAAAGCAAGTTTTCATTTGCAATAATGTAATAGATTTAAAGCAGTTTTTGCAATCTGTTTTTAATTTGCAATTAACAACGAGACAACAACATAATAACAATAGATAGATGACAACAACAATCCTGGAAGTGACTAACCCATTAGTCACCACAACAATAGCATGAATTACCCATTCATACCACCCACATCAAGTTTTAATTAAAGGTTGTAGTCTAATTTTTGTGGGAAATAACCAAGCTTGTCCATAACCTAAGACGAGGCTATTCGAATAGATTTAACCCTGCAGGGGTGTACCAATGTACCCACACGTGAGACCACCTTTTCGCCAAGCTATTTAGCACACTTCCTTTGGTATGCTGGCACGGTTAGTCTTACATGACCCTTTCCAATAGAATGCATTAACTACGAGTTACCCATATGGATAGACACCCATACGTTGATACGGAGTCATTTGCCCTTTAGACAAAGGACCAATTCTCATCACCCTTAGAAAATGATGATGCTCCTTGCAATGGATGATGCTCCACCACTATTCGCCCAAAAACACACACAACACAAAGTTTAGTTTTAAACACTACACACACATCCACCATGCGACCCGGAATTAACGCACACCAAAGTACTAAGTCAAGAGAGGTTCCATATCCCCCTCGTGTGGTTAGCACGCAAAAGTGCTTGGATCAATGGCGCAAGTAATTCGGTCCTTGTTGACTCGGGCATCATTCCAGTTACCCCAAAACAATCACAACAACATACCAATATGCCCAAGTCCAAAACATTTTATTTTCAGTTTTAGATTTACAAATTAACAAAGCACAAAGTGCTGGACATATGGTAATAAATAGATTTGTGTGATCAAAGTTATCGACTAAGTCGATAACCGCCTAATTCTACCGTTATCTAAGCATTTCTAAGCAATATCAACACGTAATCTACTAAGTGACAAGAGCTCATCCAACGAACTCTAAATCACAGCAAGATATTCCTAGGCTTAGTAGTAGAGATTGAACATTTACCTACAGAGTATGCATCTATGGGATCAACTAATCGACAATAATTTAACAACAAAATAGAGCATGCATACGTACACTTTGCAAACAATATATTAGACTTTGAAAGTAATGGGACTAAACATGATCAAACTGCTTGCCTTGCTGGATATGCTCACTAAGCTACAGAGGAACACTCTCAGGATCAACGCACTCGTCGGCACCTAACGAAAAAGCAAAAAAGAACCGATAAGAACGAAGAAAACTGAAAAGACTCAACAACCAACTTTTGCCAAATGCACTGAAATTTTTACAACAGCAAGAGCATGATTTTTAAGGAATTTATCAATAAGAACCAATTGATTTGGATTCTCAATGCAAAAATTATGGCCAAAACAAATCTTCTTAGCCTGGAAAATGCTGGAAAATTCAAATTGGTTACTGTTCATCCGAATTAAATTCTTTAGCACAAATTTCCAAAGAGGTGTTGCACCTGAGATTTTTATGATAAATAAAGCACCTCATGAGATGAATAACACAATTGGATTCACCTCATTTGGAGCTAGGATGCATTTTCTATGATTTTTCAAAGACATGCACAAGAGCACAAAACAATATGCACCCACAAAGATTTTAAAAATAGTGGCATGCCTAAAACCTATTCTATCATTTAGTACATTAACAAAGGAAGCCAGCAAAATTGGTTTCACTCAAAAACGATCTATAGAGAATTATTTATGCAATTTACAAGTTAAATGCAATTTTTAGAACAACAATTAGAGCCTATTTCTAAACCCATTTACCAATCCATTTTCTGGAGCTGAACCAAGATTACAACCATTTTTAGATTAAATCTGAGTTCAAACCAGAGCCAACAAAATTTGAATCAACTCAAAAGGAGCTAAAATGAATTAGTTATGCAATTTTGAAGTTTATTACCTTTTCAGTTCACAATTAATTCTCTCGGGAATTTCCTAAAATCGAATCGACGTGGAAACTTATGGGCCGTTGATTTTGCATCACACGGCCCAAGATGAACGGGGCAACGCGCACGTGCCCGCGCGGAATCAACAAACGTGGACCGTTGATCTTGGATCCAACGGTCCAGATTGAACTCACGCGCGCGAAAGGGGGCAGCGGGTGTGAACCGTTGATCACGAGATGGACGGCCCACGATGAACGTCACACAGCGCACACGCATAACCCATGCGAATCTCCACCGTAGATCAAGAAATGGACGGTCCGAAGAGGTTGAAGAAGCGAAACGTTCCCGTGATCTGAGCCGTAGATCAAACGATGGACGGCTCACGGGGAACCACATCACGCGCAGCGACGCATTGCGCTTGGCGCGTCCAAACAACTTAGCCCGGCGGCTTCACGACTAATCGCCCGGCGACCTAGGCGCAGCGGCGTGAACTAAGGCCAGCTCTGGTGCTTAATAGCAAAGACGCACCCATTGGTACCACTCACACCGTGTGATGGCCCGAAGCGGCTAGTCGGAGAGAGGCGCGCGGCAAAACACAAACTTTGAGAAAACGCAAAGGAGCTCGCGGCGGTTACGAGAAGCGGTGCTGAGCATCTATGGACTACCAGGGAGCTACCTGAAGGACGCGGAGGCACCGAGGAGGTTTGAGCTGCGCTGGCGACGAAGCACCGCGACGGCGACAACGCGGGGAAGACAACCTGAGCATCTAGAGAGAGACCACGTCATCGGGATAGCTCCAACATGGCTCTAGGATGGTCCTAGAGCGAGCAATTGGAAAATGGAGCACTCACCGGCGATGGAGATGAAAAGGGGTGATTTCAGCCGCGAGCTCCAAACTTCAAATTCAAGCCGCTCCTGTAGAAGCAACCCAAAATTAAGTTAGGGAAAATTATCACCGAGGTGAGAGTAACAAGCTGGAGCAGAAAAATTGGGAAGAGAGCCACTAGAGTACGGGTTTCACCGAGGAGCTTCACAGTCCAGTAATGGCGGCAGAGGGGTTTTGGTGAATTGAGCTCAACCAAGCACAGAGGGCGCTCGGCAAAGCTCAAGGTGGTTGAAAGGAAGGCAAGGAAGAGCTTGAGGGGCTTCAATAGCAAGAGAAGCAAGGAGGGCAACGGCAATCTCCTCCACGGTCAAGCTGCTTGCGGGAAGCGATTGGAGCGATGGGAGCGAGTGGAGCGTAGAGGAAGGGACTTCGGGGTGAAGCCACAGCGCATTAAATCGTCGAAGGACCCGTTGGCGAGGGCGGAGGTGGCCTTACGCCGCCACGCCTCTGCGCACACCATGGCGCAGCGCTCGCGTGAGCGCGAGGAAGGGGACGACGCGCCCACCGTCCAATTTTCATCCAACGGCTCCCACGCGATCGAGTCGGCACAACTCCGCGCAAACGTCAACCGCACGATGGAGATCCAACGGTTCACAACGCGCGCGCCGAATCGACCGAGCCTGGTACAGCTAGTTGGTTCGACCGAGACGGTTGGCTCGAGCCAGGCTTGGATTTGAATTTAAAAGTTGAGTTTGGAAGAATTTTTAGAGGTTGCAAACTGTAACACCCCAGCCCAATAAAGGCCTAGAATGCTACTAAAATAATTAATTTAAAACATGTACAAACTAAAACTTCATACCAAAATTCGGCAGAACCTCCTTTGTATAACTAAATATACCGGAGGTTCCGTCAGATGCATAATTTATTATCAATATCTCAATATCTAAAATCCATCAAGCAACCATAGTGAATCTATTCACTAAAGCATAAGTAAGCATAATCAAGATTTACCACCCTCATTATTACAAATAGTTCAATGCATTCAAGCATAACCAAAATTATTCATAAGCGAGGTTGCTTTTGTTAAGGTATGAACTAATGATGATCATCTCTAAAAGAATGTGTGGTAGTGAGTGCATCCTTAGCAAATCCTACTCCCTCCCATGTATGCCGTTCTTGCAAGAAGTACCTAAAAACACAGCAAAAACAAGAGGTGAGCCCAAAGACTCAGCAAGTATAATAAAAGGCATCAACAATGAACAACCATGTAAATCAGCAATTAAGCCTCTCAATTCCACATATCAACTATCTTACACATGCATGTATGCAATATGCTCAAAAAGACAATTCTCTTCCTTCTCTTTCCCTTTTGCATTTTACCGGTAATGCAAAGTGCGCATCCGTCGATGCACACCCATGCTGTACCATCAGATGCAGGGACCATTGCCCATACACCAGCGTATGGGGACCTAAGCCCATGCTCTTCAAGCATGGGGACCTTTAGCCCGTCATCAACATGGCGGGGACCTCAAGATACTTGGTCATCACGTGACCAAGACTTCAATAATTCACATGATGCATATGTAAGAACTCTCAAAATTATCACAACATGCATCCACATCAATATTTCATATGAATATCCTATTCATAAAGCTCATAAACATAGAACTCACAATTATCGAGATATCCATGATTAACACGTAAATCATAACACTAGCAACCATGAACATTATCAAACATGCCATCATCACGATCATGAACACACAAATACCCATTATACATATTAAACATTGCCATTCAGCAATATCTATTATAACCGTCATTATACTTGCCTTAGCGAGAGAGTGAAGGATGCACCGAAGGTGCCACCCCGGACAAATCCACCACCTCTGACGAGTTCTTTGAAGATCACGAACACTTCTTTGGAGACCTCCCTCCTTTGCCTTTCTCCTTCTTCCCTTCCTCTTCTTCTTCTTCTTGGTAGGGCAATCACCGGATGACCTTCCTTCTTCCTCCACTTGGCGGTAGCAATAAGGATCGTCTTCACGGCGTGCGAGGAGGAGATGCTGCATTAAGCCACGCCTTGTGGCGGCGATCTTGTAGCTTCTGATATGGATTAGGGTTTTCCCCTCCTTTTATTGGTGGCGACCCCTCATGGGCCTCTGGGCCAAGGCACGAGGCCCAAGTTCTCAAGAAGCTGCGAAACCCCTTTTTCTTATGTCTAATTTACATTATAAGCGCTTTCTTGCTTAGAATAAATCGTAGTATTACATTCTACCCCCTTAACAGGATTAGACCCGAATCTATGCGAAAGAAAATTTGCGATTAGAATCTAACAACGATAGAACACGTGCCGCGGTGAACAAACTCGGATCTTTGCTTTCGCGCATGCGAGACTCCGATTCCTTGTCGATTCTTGCTCATAGTGATGCGACCATGGCACCTTCACGGATACCAATGTCTTATGCCTCAATGCTCGTTCAGACCTCTCTAGTATCGTGCAAGCGACACTTTCGGGCGTGAGGTCTTACTCATTGTTCAACGGCTCTAACGAAACCTCAAAACTCCGAATCACCCGGTACTCATTCGGCACCGAACATACCGGACATTGCGTACTCGCATATGGACCCTAAAGCGGTCCTAGCGATACACCATCTTCCAAAATCCCGTAACAATCGAAAACAACCAATGTATACTTTGGGCTATCTTTCTCTTGAGGACCAAACCACATAACTTGCACGTAACATATGGAACTCTTGTTCCATCTCTCGATCGACCTCTTCATCATAATAAGGAGAACCCCATTAGCGAGGGCGTGCAACACAACTTATTTTAATCAAATTTTAATAATCGATTCAATTGAAAACAAAGGATTTACAATGCAGATACCAACTTTCCTCCAAAACCCTCAAATCCAAAATCGAAGATTCCTCATGAAAACCTTTCTGCACTCCAACAAGGTAGTTTTCAAATAAACTCCACATAATCCAAAACAAATCGCTCAAATGCTCAAATCAAACACTTTATTTATTTTCTGAGGCAGGACGAACGACCTTGTCAACATAAGTCAACTCAAATTGTACATGATCTCCATCATAAAAATCCAACTCAAACAAGAACCAATAGAGCACTTCTCTACTCGAGAAAACATTCTTTTCTCATATGTTCTTTTAAGAAATAAAACCCTTTCCCAAATCATGGGTGTCCAGAATTATCACACTAACTCCTTCCTCTTAATCGGCAATCCCAAAATGATTCTCAAAGCGAAAGATCAACCATACTTATTTAGAGGACTCTACTAATCCACAAAAGGATTCTCTAGTCCACTCCTATACTAAAGGAATTATTTTGACAAATGGTTTCCATCACCTCAATAGAGATTTTTCACCCACAACCACATCATCTCATTCTGTTAAAGATAGTCTACTTCAAATTCTCAGCACACATTCTCATTTACTTTACCCAAAGTATACTATCCAAGATCAACACACTATTCAAAATTAAACCACGTTCATCTACCTCTACACATAATATTTGGGTCTCCAATGTGCTACCATAACAATGCAAAGCCCAAATTCAACCTTCAAGTCTTACGCCACAATTTACGCTATAATTGATAGGAAAACCTCATATCCCTTTACTAAAATTTCACACAGCTCAATAATAACCTCAGTTATTATTATCAACATTCCTCACAAATCAAGTAACTGCCCCAAGGCGATTTATTTCACCAATCTTAGATCTCCTCTAATCCACACCAATCCAATTCAGGTACACAACCAAAGTATACCCATTCGCAATACTCTAACTGGTTAACCAAGATTCAAACATACTCAATCACTAACATCGATAAATAAATAAATTCTTGACCAAGTTATCCTTAGAGATAATCTAACCCCATAGGGTTACCCATCGAGGCGAATCATACTTGACAATATCTCAACAATTCACTGCTATCCTATTAATTAGCACAACGCTTAGGTTTCTCCACACCGCTACTCTCATTAAACTTCACCATCATAACTCTTCTACACACTATTACTTAGTATCCAATTGCGATACTCTAATGCATTTATCAAGAGTCCATACTTTCGATAATCCTAACATGGGCAAAGGTTATTGGATCATAATTAGCCATAGGTTCCACTAGTTGTAACACTAATCAATTTTATTTCATCGACAAACATTCCTTTTAAATAGAACTCCCTCCGGTGTTATAGGTCAAAACCAATTCAATTGTCTTACGTACTTCAAATAGGTTGGTTCCCAAATCTCACCACTACCAAATACTTGTCCACCAACAACCGATCGCTATATTACACTTTATAAGACTTGGCAACATAAGTTTGTTAACCCCTTTCTCAAAAGGAAGAAACAAACCAAAAGCAGTTCAACGCACAAGAAAAGCGTTGCTCCTCGGGTGAGCACGAGACCAAGAAGAACAATCAAATAGCAATGATCTCGGAAAGTAAAATACGAGTCCACAGTTGAGGCACATGTCCACAAGAAGGAATATCAAACCTCCATAAATCAAGATAAAACATTGCTATTGAAACTCAAGAAACTCTTAAGCTGTAACAACGGAAAAGTTGCAGATTACAATTCTTAACTCCAACCTCAAATGCTTATGGTACACATCTTCCGTTAACAAAGAAAGCAATTTTCTTTGATTACAACATTACTTGCCAATCCAAACAAGAAATGCCTATAAAACCAAATAACATTAATCACTTAGGTACCAAACGGAACCTTCCCATACGTCACATTGCTCAATTAATTCCATCTACTATGTAAATCATGAACTCCCAAAAGACCACGAATGCAAACTCCAAACATTTCCTTTAACTTATATTACATAAGGCAATTAATTTCCTTTCTCTCTAGAAGAATCATCACCACTACAACGAGTCGAGAATCCCTTGTGGACAATCTTGCTAACATCAAGAATAATCTACTCTTAACAAGATTTGTTATCGTCAACTCTTCCTTTATAAAGCCCCCAACGGCTTACCAAAGTATTACATACCACTTTATCATCTCATCCTCAATTGAGAGTATACCAAATTCTTACAATATCATTACAACAACCACTTAATTTTTGAGGAACCTACTACACAATTTAAATGGTTATTCTAAAACCCTTTCATCAAAGGCATACTATTATCAAACAATTTCACCATCATGCAACCACAGGTTACATATTAAATCCTTCATAAACCATTGATGATAATTCAATCATGGACAAAATTGTTGGTCCTTTCTCTATTTGTTTTTTTTTCCACGGCGAAATTAAGATCATCGAATAGCCAATTAAAGAAAATTCCATGTTATTATCTACTAAGACATCGATCGAACTCATCCTTACATTCCTCTTCCTACACAATTAGATTAATCCATTGAGACCGAATAATCTAATAAGTTTAGCAAACTAAACAATTCTATTGATCAACCATTTCATCAACGTTCCACACTTCTTAATAACTCTATTGATTCCGACTAAATATAGTCATACTCATAGTCACTGACTCATCGAGAACTACTAGAGGACAACCTCATCTTATTCAACTTTCCTTTCAAGGATCCTAGTTAAAATCGATCAAGCACACTGCTGCAGACCCAACACGATAATCCATATCATATCCATTAATTGCTTTGATTATACCCTCTCACATAACCACGACAAAACATCGCTAAAGGGTTTAACATCTTCTTTAGTAAAAGAGAACCATAAATCTTCAACACTCAAAATACCCAAGAGAGATATATTGAGTCAAAGCCTCCATGTAATAAAGGACTTGCAAAAGGAAACTTTCATTAACCAAAAACATCAAGCGAATAAATGGTTCATGTTTTCCAATGGAAAGGACAAAACTCCAATACAAAGGTCAAACTTGTCAATCAACCAAGTTCACCAGCCGCAAGAATAACTCATCGGTTGGGAAAACAATGATTGCTTTACGAGACGAATTTAGCTAAGGGAAACACACCAACCTTTCTCAAAGCAACCCATCAGCCGCAAAGAAATAACAACCCAAAAGAAATTCACCAATCACTATTGGACAAGGGTTGACCAAATGCCAATTCCAGGAAGAGAACCACTCTTCTAAAGACACTCATTATCAACGCTTTGTACTATGATATCCATTGTAGACACTTCACTATTTCTACACCACGAGCGGTGGTGTAACTCGTAAACCGGGGCCACAACCACGACCTCAACCTCTCAACATGGGTTATCCCCACATAATAATCATATAATCAATTAATGAGCAATAATACTCAATTCATATCGACCAATCAACAATACGATATAAGCGGAAACATAAATGCAATGCTTTGCCCATTCCCATTCTATCATGCACTAGTGTGTCAAATTTTTAAATTGAATAGACACTAGCAAATTTTAATTAGTTCCATTCACCATGGACCTCTGACCGCTCGATACCAAGCTGTAACACCCCAGCCCAATAAAGGCCTAGAATGCTACTAAAATAATTAATTTAAAACATGTACAAACTAAAACTTCATACCAAAATTAAGAGAACCTCCTTTGTATAACTAAATATCGGAGGTTCCGTCGGATGCATAATTTATTATCAATATCTCAATATCTAAAATCCATCAAGCAACCATAGTGAATCTATTCAGCTAAAGCATAAGTAAGCATAATCAAGATTTACCACCCTCATTATTACAAATAGTTCAATGCATTCAAGCATAACCAAAATTATTCATAAGCGAGGTTGCTTTTGTTAAGGTATGAACTAATGATGATCATCTCTAAAAGAATGTGTGGTAGTGAGTGCATCCTTAGCAAATCCTACTCCCTCCTATGTATCCGTTCTTGCAAGAAGTACCTAAAAACACAGCAAAAACAAGAGGTGAGCCCAAAGACTCAAAGAAGTATAATAAAAGGCATCAACAATGAACAACCATGTAAATCAGCAATTAAGCCTCTCAATTCCACATATCAACTATCTTACACATGCATGTATGCAATATGCTCAAAAGACAATTCTCTTCCTTCTCTTTCCCTTTTGCATTTTAGGTAATGCAAAGTCGCATCCGTCGATGCACACCCATGCTGTACCATCTGATGCAGGGACCATGCCCATACACCACGCGTATGGGGACCTAAGCCCATGCTCTTCAAGCATGGGGACCTTTAAGCCCGTCATCAACATGGCGGGGACCTCAAGAGATACTTGGTCATCACGTGACCAAGACTTCAATAATTGACATGATGCATATGTAAGAACTCTCAAAATTATCACAACATGCATCCACATCAATATTTCATATGAATATCCTATTCATAAAGCTCATAAACATAGAACTCACAATTATCGGATATCCATGATTAACACGTAAATCATAACACTAGCAACCATGAACATTATCAAACATGCCATCATCACGATCATGAACACACAAATACCCATTATACATATTAAACATTGCCATTCAGCAATATCTATTATAACCGTCATTATACTTGCCTTAGCGAGAGAGTGAAGGATGCAGAAGGTGCCGCCCGAGACCAAATCCACCACCTCTGACGAGTTCTTTGAAGATCACGAACACTTCTTGGAGACCTCCCTCCTTTGCCTTTCTCCTTCTTCCCTTCCTCTTCTTCTTCTTCTTGGCGGGCAATCACCGGATGACCTTCCTTCTTCCTCCACTTGGCGGTAGCAATAAGGATCGTCTTCACCGGCGTGAGGGAGGAGATGCTGCTATAGCCACGCCTTTGTGGCGGCGGTGGTCTGTAGCTACTGAGTATGGATTAGGGTTTTCCCCCTCCTTTTATTGGTGGCCAGCCCTCATGGGCCTCTGAGCCAAGGCACGAGGCCCAAGTTGTCAAGAAACTGCGAAACCCCTTTTTCTTATGTCTAATTTCTGTTATAAACGCTTTCTTGCTTAGAATAAATCGTAGTATTACACAAACTAACTCCAAAAATTCTGAAATTTTGACTAGAGATTCCTCACTCTAGGATCAACCTTACATAAAATTTCTAGAGATTTTCATGCAGTACATTTTTCTCAACAAATTCCTCAAGGTTTGTTCTAGGGTTTGACCTAAGGTCAAATTGGTTTGACTTGCCTCCAACAATTATCAAATAATTTCTAAAAATTATGAAATTTTTCAGAGGGGTCACACATCATCCTTAGAACCAAGGAAAAATATTTTCAAAGGTTGAACACAAGATTCTTGACAAAGTTGAAAAAGGGTTTGACTTTAGTCAACTAGAGGTTTAGGGTTTTGAATTCCACAATTTCTTTACAAGAATTATAGAAAGTTCAAAGACTACAAGATGTAAGAAAAAGTTTTAATTTCTACTCATTTTCTTACATTTAAAACACACACCCATATTATGTTACATTTGAAACACAAACCTAGATTTGGTTACATTTGAAACACAACCTATATTTGGGATGTTACATCACCCACTGGGGAGGTCCTGATGGTTGGATCTCCAAAAAAAGGAGGTCCAACAGCCAAGATCAAATGCAAACAGGGAGGTCTGCAAAGGTCAAGAGGAGGTCCTCACCCGCAAGGGAGGTCTAGACGGTTGGATCTCCGTAAGGGAGGTCCAACGGCCAAGATCAAATGCAAACGGGGAGGTCTGCAAAGGTCAAGAGGAGGTCCTCACCCACAAGGGAGGTCTTGAACGGTTAGGAACTCCAAGGGGAGGTCTGAGCAGTTAGGATCTCCAAAGGGAGGTCTTAGCGGCCAGATCTGCAAGAGGAGGTGCAGACGGTTAAGATCTCAAGGGAGGTCTTAACGGCCAGATCTGAAGGAGGAGGTGCGGATGGTTAAGATCTCCAAGGGAGGTCTTAACGGCCGAGATCTTCAAGGAGGAGAATGCAGACGGTTAAGATCTCAAGGGGAGGTCTTAACGGCGAGATCTTCAAGGAGGAGAAGTGCAGACGGTTAAGATCTCAAGGGAGGTCTTAACGGCGAGATCTCGCAAGGGGAGAATGCGGATGGTTAAGATCTCCAAGGGGGAGGTCTTAACGGCCAGATCTATAAGGAGGGAGGTCTATAGTGAGATAGGAAGCGGGATAAGTAGGAGCCGCTGGATTTCAATCGGACCGCCCAAAATGATTGGGCCGTTCGGACCAACCAAGCTAGCACTAGATCTCAGCCATTGAATTGAATCGGGCGGTCCAAAATGGTTGGGACGTTCGGACCGTCCGAACGCCTCTGCAAATCGGACCGTCTAGCCAAGATCTAAGGGTGCAGAGAGGGTGGGACGTTCAGACCATTCGAATGTCTCACCAAGATCAAATCGTCCAATGCAAATCGGACTATTTACAAGCGATATAGGTGCAAATTGACAAGGAGGAGGTCCTGGAGGACATGGGGAAGTCCAATAAAGGTAAGGGGAGGTCCTAGAGGACATGGGGAGGTCCAAATGAACAAGGAGGGGGTCCTGAGAAGCGGTAGCACCGCAAGGTGCAGGCGGTACTACCGGGTTGACGCCGAAGAGAACTTCCAGAGAGGGTTTCAAGGATAAAAGCAACGGAGGTAAGTTCAAGTGAACACGAAAAGCTTCAACAGGGTTCCAAAGGAACTCGAATGAACCGGAGAAAGGCGTAGGCCTGGGAAGGTTTTAAGCCAGAGAAGACCCAAAGAGGGAGATCCGGACCTAGGGAGGTCTGGTCCAAAGATGGACAAAGTCTGGACCGAAGAGGGAAGATCCCCAAAACTCCAACAACTCAACAAACCATCAAGGAATTTTAGTTGAAGTTTGAGTTAGTCAACTTAAATCCATTCTGAAATTTCAAGTTAAGCTTTGAATTCTCATCAAAACAAAATGGTTCTTTTTATTTTGAAATCTTCAAAAAGGTTCTGAAAATCAGGGTGTCACAGTAAGCATCACAACCACTAGAGCCGCCGAAGAGACAGTCCCTAACCAGGAAGACATGTCAGGTAGCCTGGACAGCATACTATCACACGATATGTCCTTAGGTCTAGTCGATATCGTAGGGGACCTAGACAATAAGTAGTTGATGGAAATGTATCAAGGGTATCGTGTGATTTTGAGGATGAATATTATGATAATTGGTGAAATCAAATACAATTATGGGCAATAACGATCAAATAAAAGGGTAGTTAATCTATAAGAATGGCCATAATTGTTCAAAGTTGGGTCACTAGGACTTATGCAGAATCTAGGTATGGATTAAACTCGATGTATGATCAACAGGTGGAGAATGGCAGACCATGGCCTATATGGTTCCTAGGTGATCGTGATGGATAATGAAAGACTTGGATATTATGATTGGTCTTAAGAAATGGTGAATCCCCGTGTTAGGGTGCCAATATAATCTTGGTGGATAATAACAATTAAGTTATTGGTGGCTGAGGAAACAGCAAGTATTAGTGGACTTTTGGGGGGGGGGTAGCTAAATACAGAAATGATTGAATCGTTATGATTACATATAGTTATAAATTGGTGGTATAACAACTTCTATTAAAGAAAATTAGGCAGACCAGGTGGAAACACAAACTAAAAATATTGGCGGTAACACTGATTATAGGATAAGCCTAGATTTTAAATTATGATAGTTAGTAGGCTAAAGCCAAAGAGAGTTGGAGTCTGTTAGGGAAAATAGGACATGATGATTAGAATAGAGTTATCGACATGTCCAAGGCTAACTATTCATTCGGATAGGGACAATTGCTGTCAATCCATCAAAAGATAATTTAGGGCTGTCATGAAGGAAACAGAAGACAACGGCACCAATGAGATACCCCAGGAGCCAGTATCAGGATCTGAAGGAATTGGATACAGATTGATGAAGGTCAATTCATCTCAGTTAACGGATGGCTATGATTTCCTGACACCCTTCAGTCGGATGGTTCGCGACTTGATCAGTTGGAGAATCTTAAGAAGTGAATCATATCTGAGACAAGCAATATAGATCGAATGGTCCATGAGGATGATGGAGTTTACTGTTTCTAGGTTTGTAATTTGACATCACTATTCAGCATAGCTTTCATTCGTTTTCGTTGTCCCTACTTGTGGGCAGGCCTCACGTGATGTATAAGTGATGGCCTCATAAGGAACTAGGGAATGATCGATGAAATGAGACCCTAAATAGCTACTCCATATTCCCCGTCCCTCTGTTCTTCGTTCTCTCCCCTGGATTTCTCTTTTTCTCCTAAGATTCTCGGTTATCAGCGTTCTGTATATTCCAAAAATCAGGACCAACATTGTTGGGGTAGTGACAAGAAGTCACATAGGGGCCAGCAAAGCAACTAAGAGCACATCAGCATCCTCCGCTACATCTTCGTCCTATCTTCTTATACCCGTTCAACCGAAATCTCAGGATCGAGATTTTTCTTAAGGGGAGTAGGGTTTATAACATCCCAAAAAATGTCTGAATGCAAAAATATGGGATTTTTAAAACTTTTCATATGATTTTCTGTTGCCATCATCTTTGCCTGTATTTTCGGGAGTTATTTGATCTGTTTCTCCTTTACCAACATGGGTTTAAGACAGAAAACCCTGAAAAACAAAAAACCTAGCCACCAAAAACCCTAGAAATAAAAGCCCAATTCGCCTTCCGTAACAAGAATCAGAGTTTGTTTATCATCGCGTTAGAATTCCTTAAAGTGAATAGCAGAATTTTAGCAACTCTAAAATTCTGTTGTTCTACCTTTTCCCAAGTCCTTCTACCTTTTCCCTTCCTTCCAACTTTTCTTTTGGCTAAGTACTGATTAGTCTGGTTCTGGTCCAACTCGACCAGCTCACGCACGTCCCCTTTCTCCCTTCTATTCTAGCCGAGCCAATGCTCATGCCATCGCTCCCCCTTTACTATTCCTCCGACCAGTGGCTTGCCGAACACGGTGCAGCCAGGACAGCTCCTTCGGTTGTTTTTTCTCCCGAGCGAACCAGAAACAGGTACGTCTCTTTTTCCTCTCCCGACCATTACTCCCCGTCACTCTACCGCACTATGCTACCAACCTTGTCAACATCACCACCACTCCGCCTTGTCGGGCTATGTCAAATTGCCTATACATGGCAGCTCTGAGCCCCCTTCATCGCTTTCCTTGCCACACCACACCATTGCTAACTCCGCTTCCTCTCTCTTTCACAACGAGCGAGAGCTCCGGGTTCTACTAAGCACCACCACAACGCCGCCTTCGCCGTTCACACCCATCGGTTAGGCTCCTCCCGCATTGTGTGCGCCCGCTCACATTCCATAAGCCAAAAGGCGTTCCCCCTCAATCATTCCACTCTTTGTTCACAGGAACTGCCCTTGATATCGCTCTTCCTCCTCTCCGACCAGAATAGCCCGAACCACTAAATTGACCCCGCTGGCGTGGAATACCCCAAGACGTTCCTTTAGGACCATCTATCTGCTTCCCTGGAGCTATCTTGAGGGTTGAAGACCAACTTTCCTTCCTCAGGTCACTATAGTAGCGTGGGGCTTCTTTCGCTATCACAGTCTAAAGCCGCCAGACCAACTTCAGCTAGCTTGTCCCCTGCATGTTGTACTGGTACATTCCTAGTGACCACCAGATACTCATGCCCCCCTGTTGCGTGGAAGCAAAGTTAAGCTTTCTACGACCATGTAGTCGAAATTCTTTCGACTACATCGGGTCGAATTTTCTACGACCTCGTAGTTGATACTCATTCAACTACGCACAGTCAAGCTTTATACGACCACATAGTCGAACCTCCTGTGACTACGCCTAGTTGAACTTCCTTCGACTACGCATAGTCGAACCTCCGTCGAGTACAGATAGTCGAACCTCCCTCGACTACTCGTAGTCGTACTTTCTTCCGACCACGTGATCGTGTAATCCTCACGTGTAGTCGAACCTCCTTCGACTACACATAGTTGAAGCCTCTTCTGACCACGTGATCAGGTAATCTTCGCATATGTCAAACCTCCTTCGACCCGTTGATCGAAACTCCTACCGACCAGATAGTTGAACCTCCTTTGAGTACCCACTGTCGAAACCCCTCTTGCGTCAGCGTCAACTGCCACACCCACCATTTCTAACATGCGCCCTTGGTCTCCCACGTCCTCCGTGCTCGCCAGGCTTTTGCCCATGCACTGGCCCTATTTAAACCTTCAGAGTTTCTCCATCTTCCTTTTTCTCAACCCTGAGACACTCCCTGGCTCTCTCCCACCCTCTCACTCCCTCAACCGGGTCCAAGAACAATTGGAACTCGAACTCTAGCTCATGGCCGTGGCGTCGTCGCTGGGTTCTCGCTGCAACTGTGGAGCTCTCCCCTTTTCTCTTCAAGTCATATGATGTCCTGAGACTCGAGTACCAAATCCCCTAACATAATTTTCACCATTCAACTAGGAAACGCTAGAATTAGGCTTCTTCTCCCATCCCTGGCGTGCTCAAGTCATCGTTCCCTCATGAAGCTCATCGCCGCCGTCGGCCATTATCGGCGCCAAGCTTCTTCTGACCACCTTCGGCCACTAGCAACCACCTACGACCACTTATGACCACATTGGTCTTTGAATTCGACCGCATTGGTCTTTGACTTCGACCACATTGGTCTGTGGCTTTGCCACACTGGTCTACAGCTATGACTACTGGTCTACGGCTAAGACCAATGTCTTTTAACCACACTGGTCCCTGGTTTTGACCACTGTGTCTCGACCAACCAGTTTTGACCACTGTGTCCTGACCACATAGTTTCGACCACTCATTTCGACTACTGTGTTCCGACCACACAGTTTCGACCACTCATTTCAATTTGTATGCTTCGACCACACAGTTTCGACCTCTGTGTTTTGAACACGTAGTTTCAACCTCTGTGTTTCAACCACGTAGTTTCGACCACTGTGTTTTGACCACACTGTTTCGACTACTGTGTTCCGACCACACGATTCGACAACTCAGTTTCGACCACACAGTTTTGACCACTATGTTTCGACCACTGAGTCTCGACTACTGAGTTTCGACCACTCAGGTCTGACCACCCAGTGTCGACCACTGATTTTTCGACCATACTGGTCTATGCCTTCGACCACAATGGTCTATGGCTTCGACCAGATTAATTCGACCAAACAGGTCTAAACTGTCGACCACAATGGTCTATGCCTTCGACCACATAGGTCTATGGCTTAGACCAGATTGCTTCGACCATACTGGTCTCAGCCTTCAACCACATTGGTCTAATACTTTTGGTTTAAGGATTTGCATTCTTTGGGATTATGGCAATGAATGAGCCTTTACACATATGTGCCCAATTCCAACAGGAACCCTGGTGATTTGAAAGTAGATCTAAGAGTATTACCTAACCAGGTAATCTCTCTCATCTGCGTAACCATTAAAGAATGTTCCTATGGACATTCTCTCTCTCCCTGTTAGATTTATCCACTTTGGTCTGAAGTACTTCCTTCATCAGCTTCTTTGGTGATACTTTATCTGAAGTATTCACCTCACCAATTTCTTCTGGTTATACTCCGTTTGAAGGATTTTCTTCATCAACACTAGATGAGTATTGTCAAGGATCTAATGATCCTCATTTTATTCATTCATCTATAATTCTTAGTAATAGCTTTACACTTCTTGTGAGTGTACCTCTTATCCATAAGGGAGAGGGTCGTAAGCTTTTCTACGACTATCCTCTGCTCGTAAGCCTTCCTACGATCAGTCTGTGGTCGTAAGCTTTACTATGGCCACCACCTGGTCGTAAGTTCTACTACGACCGCTACCTGGTCATAAGTTCTTCTACGACCACCACCTGGTCGTAAGTTCTTCTACGACCAGCCCTTGGTCGATGGAGTTTACAGACATGTAGGCCTAGTCGATCAGGGAGTCTTCTACACCATATTTGAAGATATGGCCTGGTCGTTCTTTCGAGTTGTCGTTAGATATGCTTGCTTTCATTCGAAGTGTATTCGTTTGTTTGAGTGTATTTGGATTTATTGGATTTCATTTGGTTATTTTCAGTCGTTCTAGAGTTTAGTCGTATCGTGCGTAGATAGCATCTGAAGCTAAGATGGAACATCAATCCGAGAGAAAACAAGAACAAGGCCAGGATTATCAGAATATTGGATTTTATCAAAATATGGAGCAAAGCTATTATTAGCATATTGAGCCCATTCAGAATATTGAGCAAGGTGAGTCAATACTTTGATCATATTGCACCTAATTTTATCCAACTATATGGTCTAGCTCATTGTTAATGCCTTGGTAATAATTATGTATAAACTTCCAATCCTTGAATTTGGACACTATCCTTGTCACCCTAGAATTAATGGTTTACATACTAGTGAATAAGTATGTATCTAAGTGTCAAGCTTAGCCTTGCTTAGATATACTGTCATGTGGGCAATATTTTGCCCAAAACATCATTAAAACATTTGGAAATGAATTTGGGCAGTCGAGGCTGAAGCCTAGCTAGTATTTTGAAAAGGAAAAGGAATTTCAAATGGGAGAACCAGGAAACAGTTGTAGACTTGGGTGTGTGAAAGGAATGGTCAATGTGTATGGGAGTACGCCAATCTGTGATGAGAAGCCGGGTTGGAGCCCGAGGATTTGAGTTGTCCCAGTCGAGGACCAGTGGAAAGTATTGGGTGCATACAGTCGTGGGATTTGCAAGGTGGATGCGGCTCAGGATTAGCGGACGGGTACAGCCTGGGAATTGGTGGGGAAATGCGCCCTGGGCTCAAGAGGGTGGTGCATCTGTGGGGTACGAGGGTTGCGACCTGGGATTCGAGGGTGGTCTCGCCTGTGGGACAGGGCGATTGCGATCGGGGTTTCACCAGGGATGCAACCTGAGTTTCGCCAGGTGGTGTAGCCGGAGAGTCACCATAGGCATTCTGCCCGAAAATTCAGGTGTAGGCCAGCCGGAATTGCCGAAGTGGTTGCAGCTTTGGGATCGCCGGATGGATGTAGCCCTGGAATGTGATATAGATTGGGTAGGAGCCCAGTGGTTGGAAATATGGGATTGGATCCCAGTGATTGGAAATCTGGGATTGGATCCCAGTGGATGGGAATATGTGATTGGAGCCTCGTGAATAGAAATATTGGTTTAGAACCAAGTGATTGGAAATGCTAGGTTGGAACCTAGAAAGTTGAGATGGTCTAGATTGAGAGCCAGTGATAAATACAGGGTATGACCAAGAAAGATTATAGGATGGTATAAGAGATGGGATCGCCACTAGTACTTTACAAACCAAAAACTCAGTTTATAAAACTTGTGTTCATAAAAATGCTAAGTCTCAGGATTTGCTATTACTTAATCTATTTCCATAAATGGCTTTGTGCAAAATAAAAGAACCAAGAGCCTCCCCTTTTGATTAGCCCTGCATGTATGATAATTGCATTGTGTGTTGGCTCGCGAGTACGGTTATGTACTCATGCTCGCTATTTACATTCTTTTAGCCATTAAGCATAAAAGAAGGCTACAGGGGCAATTATGAGTACTGTTCACATCGAGGACTGCTCACACAGAGGACTTTCGCGCCGAGGACTGTTCACACCGAGGACTGTTCACGCTTTCGGCTGCCTGGACCATCCCCTTTAGCGCGGCATGGCGACATCTCATCGTAGACTTCGACCAGCGTTCCCTACACTGCACGACTACAACCTTCAGCCAAGACCTGGTCGTGACAATGGACCTGGTCGGAGGCTTGAAGTGGGATGATTATGGGCACTGATCGAGACTAAAGATCAAGATGGCCAAGAACTAGGTCGCGAGCCCACAATCGATTGTCGGTGGGCATATCGTGAGGGTTCCACGCGTTGTGCTTTGATTATTCTTCCGCTACTATTCTCTGAAGATATTTGGCCTATTCGGCTAGTCTCCAAGTCAAAAGCCGTAAGGTATATTTACGCTTTATTTAATATTACGTAATAATTTTACATTTTCGTGATATGTGTTTAAACCAACAATGTAACTGTGTGTGCCATCTACTGATCCAAGGAATAACACATGTATACACAATGGGGTCCCAAGATCCAAATTTGGGGTCCGACAATCTCTTGAGCTAGTGTTAGCTTATCCTCTTAATTGTGCATGTGTTACACCTTGTGAGCAAAGGGAGAGGTTCTAGTTGCATGTGTTGCAACTAGAATTGGATTGAGCATCCAATTATACATGTGTTGCACTTAGTAAGAGTCAAGCAAGAGGTTTGGCTTATTACTCTTGGTGTTTGTGGACATCTAGACGGTGTGGAGGCGTCATGGTCCGGTGATCTTCTCAAAAAGCTTGTGAGAAGGCCCGTCGTATTGTGAGTGGTTTAGTGCTCACCATCTTCGGAGTGGAGAAAGAGTAACCCCGAGTGGATCGAGTTGTTGATTCAAGTTGTGAGCTAGTCCAATTCGTTTGGGCTTACCTCAACGTAGATTAAGGGTGACCGCAAGTCTCTGAACACCACGATAAAACATCCTTGTACCATTGTGATTTGCTCTCTTGTGATTTACTTTGTGCAATTTACATCCTTAGAATTAAATTGATTGCATGTCAAACTAGGATTGCAAACCTTGACTTAGACCTAGGTTGTTGGTGCACTTAAGGGAAACTAGAATCTTTAGGTTTTAATTGGCAAAACTGAATTGACTTTCGTTTCTGTATTAGAAATCGGTTTTAGCCTTAGAGATTTTTAGAAAAGAGGAAGAGAGGAAGGGGAGATGGGTTGGGCCAAGAAGTGGGCTGGAGCCCAAAAGGTTTAGAGAAAAAAATTCAAATTAAAATTTGAATTTGATTTTCGGTTGAGGTTTGAATTTATTTGGAATTCGGAATGAGATTTGAATTTGAACTTTGGATTGGAATTTAAACTTTGGGATTTGAACTCAAGAACATCAATTGAACTCCAAACAAGATCCAAATTCTTTCAAATAATTTTTGAAAAACAGCAACAAATGAGATGTTACATGTAAGCATTATGGGCAATATGAGAAAAATCTCACATGCTTATATATAGTCATATCAATTGACGTTGCTGTGGCATGGAAAGGATAACAAGTTATTTGATGGCAGATCACGAATTAGAGAGTTACTGGATAGCATATTAGGAATTTTCTCGTTAACAACTGCAATATCTAAATTGAATTGCAACTTGCCAGGAGATCATAAATTTAGAGAGAAATCGAACATCTTATTTTTAGCATTAAACTTGGAAGGTATTAACAGCCTTAAATTATTCAGATTTCACTTACAACAGGACGATCCTCTCAAGTTTTTAAGAGGCTTGATAGCCTCATTAACTGCGCTATTCAAGTGTACGCACGATTCTTTTGACCAATGGCGCGTCTGTTGCAATTCCGCCTTCCAAGAACCGACGGCGACGAATCCAATAGGAGACCCAAGCGACGAAGTCATCTTATTCCTCGTGGGCCCCGCTTCCGAAGCTTATTCTTTCCGGTCCAGTTGGGTGGCCTCATCGAACCCCTTTGTCTCCATACACACGTAATTTACACATGGTGTGTAGTATATAATCTCCCTGAATAGCGAGCGCCCAGATGCCGCCCTCACCGGTTGCCTTTACGTGTGGCGTGCAGGTGCAGTTCCCTTCGTCTCCCGGAAATTGATGTGGATAACGCACGGGCCCCAAGCAAGAAACTGCGGAAATTAACACCATTAGGAGCTAGCAAGCCATGAGCACCAAGAATCTTAAGCAGCAGCAGCATGTAGTACCTATGGTGGTGGCAGCCATGGCCACCCCTTGCCCCATCAAACTCGTGCTCTGCGTCGTCCTCCTCGGCCTCGGCTTCGCGCTCGGCATCGTGGCGACCCTGTCCCTGATGAGCTCAACAACGTCCGCCCTCCCCGGCGGAGCCCTCAAGCTCTTCTTCCCACCCGCCGTGGCAAACTTGTCCGCGGTTCAGCAGCAGCAGAAGCCACGGCGCCCACAGGCAGGACTGACTTTGCGGTCCCCGTCGTGGCCGGTCGACACCGGCGTTAGCATCGCTCAACATGCAGGGAGCGAGGAAGGACCGGACGCTGCCGCCGGTGGCGGCATTAGCGACGACGAGCTGATGGCGCTGGCTGCCGCGGCGCCGAGGGAGAGGGTGGCCGACGGGGCCGCCGCCGCCGCCCCGAAGGTGGCGTTCCTGTTCCTGACGAAATGGGACCTGCCAATGGCGCCGCTGTGGGAAAAGTTCTTCGATGGGCACCGCGGGCTCTACTCCGTCTACGTTCATTCCGACCCGGCGTTCAACGGGTCCGACCCGGAGGAGGGCTCCGCCTTCTACCGGCGAAGAATTCCCAGCAAGGTTTGTGCATACTCCACATAATCATTACGACACACCTACTTGATTAAGCAAATTAATTTTAGTTTCCGTGCTTGCTCATTTTGGAAAAAAAATCTTTTCTGGAAAAGAAAATTTCTCTTTTTTTCCATTGTTTTCTTGAATGCATGAATTCCCGGGATCTTGTTGAACTACGAAAACATTCACGCATCTTCAACATGTTTGTTTTGAACCGTGATACCAATGGTAGCTCCATCCGGATCCATACGAAAAGTATCTTAATTAGCTGTCACTATATGATTATTTTACTAGTACTATACGTCTTGACTGGGTAAAGGTCTAAAGGATTTGGCAATTATTGATTGGCTCGGCACGGGGCCGGAGGCCAAGTAGGAATTTTCTTCCCTTGAGCGCGCGGAATTCTACCAGAGCGATGCATTCGAAGAAGCCTAGAAAAGGATGCTTTCGTTTAATTTTGGTCTTTAATTTGGTTTGACCAGCACTAAATTTCGGGAGAGGCTATCGGGAGGATCCTAATCGCCTGTTGTAACGCAGAGTAATTCTCTATTGTACGCAGAGAATTACTGTTTGAACAACGATTTTAGTCTGTATGGACAGCCCTGGTTAGTAGTTCCGTAGCGTATACTGTAGATCATGGCAGCGAAATTATTGTCTAAAAGCGATGTATAGAAAATACTGTAGCAAAATGTTATTGATTGTGCTATAGAGATCAATCTCATCTGTCCATGATCGATCTAATGGCTGAGAGGAGTTAAGACAGAGGGCGTTGTGCGCTCTGCTGCTGCTAAGATCCCAATCCTACTTGGACGCTACTGCCTGTCTACCCGGCCACACGCTGCCTGCCCGATTGCTGGTGTTGCCTACCTGCTCTACCGGCTGCTACACTACACATAGGTTGTGCCATGCAGAGCTGTCCGGTTGCTGCCGCATCTCATGTCTGCGTGAGCCGCCTAGCACGTCTAAGCCCACTTTGCACATCATTGCAGTGCTAGTCATTTGGGATTAAATCATGATGGGGATTGGGAAATTGGTTAGAGATTGGAATGAGACTCGATGCCTAGTGGGAAGAGAGAGAGAGAGAGAGAGAGAGCAGAGTGAGACATATGAGTTTGGTGGGCTTAGCCGGTTAGTCCAGGCAACAACGGCCGACACTTAACAGCGTAGCCCATACGAGGGAATTCCGGCCTATTACTTGTTCTTCTTCGACACCCAGATCAGCTAAGTTTTCAGCCATGACGCTCGATAAATGAGGATGCTAGAGAGTACCTATGGTCTGATCGATCCTCGGGGATGCTCTAACCCTTAGAACGTTGTAAATTGCCTAACAGTTTCTTAAATTAAGTTGATCTCTTACCGCTGAATTTGTTTGAAGATCGGTGCGCTGTCTAATTTCATGTTGACTCCAAAGGTCAAAACTTGTAAGTTCTAGTTAAGAAAATAGCTGTTAACTCTATAAATAGATAGCCCCATTTGAAACCACTTCATATGAATTTAATTGTTGGACTCATTTTTCTAAATAAGCCAAAACTGTCTCTTCCCTGTTCTTGTCTCATTCTCTCAAACTCCTCGATCACCTTGCTTAAATGACGTGCCTCAAGCACTTAATCGACCTTTGGGCAGCCTCCTCGCTGTGCGTGGCAATCTCACCATGCAGAGCACCAGCTGCATCATGGCAATCACGCGGGCCATGCGATCAGATCCGCCGACCTCAGTGCCTCGTCTCACCATTACAAAACCATAGAGTTCTGCCTTCTGAGGCAAATATAAAAACCTAGATTCATAGGTTTTGCAATTAGAGCAGAACGTCGCTTTTTTTAAGCAAATATGTCCCAAAGGGCCATTAACTCTGGATTTGTATTAAGTATTCAGTACAACCATCATGAGGTTCACAAAAGAAACCTTGACATAGAAAAAATTATACGACAGTCCCTGAAACTATGGCTTAAGGACTAAAAGAGAAAATAAAATTACATCCTAATCCTGAAAACGCATCTGGTGATGACATCGATGCAGAAGAAGCTCAGATCACCGATGCAAGAACACCTCGCCTTGAGTGCCCACATCTGGCCGTGGCTCTGCCACATGTTGTGCATTTACCAACGATTTTGGACATCGATCCGAGAAGAGTGGCCTTCTTTGGATGGAGGTTGAATGGGATGCTGTAGGATCTGCGACAACAACGAGCGCCTCCGATCTACCCGGCGAAGCTTCCATTATCCATCGGGAACAAAAGATGTTGGGGTCTATGGTCACAGTGGCGGTGCTGGTAATCTAGACTGGAGGTAACATGGTCAGATGGAGGCGGCACATAGAAAAGTCTGACAATAAATTGAGAAAAGTAACACATAAAAACCTGGTGCCACCAAGCCCAGGGGGTAGACCATCCCTCAGCAGATCTGGGCAACTTGTATTAACCTTTGCCTAAAGAAAAGAATCTTCTGTGCACTTTGCGTAGTTTTTTGTTTTTGTCAGACGCTTCGCGTAGTTGATAGTACAGTACTTTGGACGGATCTATGCGGAAACACAGAAGGGACTGTTAACAAATAATACTGGCGTTGGACGGATGAGCTATTTTATATCGTATTGGGAAATCTCATCTAGTGAAGAAAATATCTAGGTCAATATGTATCGAATTTTTTTATTAATTGAACTTTTTTTGAATTTTATTTTAAAGTTAACCTTCGGCGCACTTTATTTCCAATTATGACCTCTTTGATCACGCCACCACACGCGGCGTGACAAAATAACATTGTCACGCTAGCCCATTTCTGGTGCGTGACAGTGTTATTTGGTCACGCCACAGCCAGTGGAGTGACAAGAAGTGCTATTTTGGGGATTTATTCTGGCGCGTGACAGTGTTGTTTTATCACGCCACCACCCGTGACGTGATCAAAAGGGTCAGAATTGGAAATAAAGTGCGTCTGGGTTAATTTTAAAATAAAATTCAAAAAAAAGTTAATTAATAAAAAAAGTTCATATGTATCACACGTCACATAGGTTGAGAAGTCCTCAATTGTCCTTCTCAGGAATGATTGATGAATAGATTTTAATTAGCTACACAAAGTCCTTCTCAGGCATGATTGATGAATAGATTTTAATTAGCTACACAAACCAACATGGTAAAACAATGATGCAGTTGTTTGTGCGAATTTCTAACTAATCTTTGTTTCACAATATTTGCCCAATCACCCTCTGTGCATGGAATATCTGAATCTGGGGATTTCTTTTTAATTCTATAAATTTCAATCCAAATATAAATAAAATGATAACAATTTCTATTTTTTGGCGTTTAGAATTTACAATTCTTCAAATCTTGATTTAAACTTTTGAATATTTAATTTGTTGGAATATATAAATTTAGAATTCGAAACATTTTTACCAAAAAATTAGGTAACAAAGTTCTTCGAATTAAAGCATGATATCTAATTTCTGAAGCCTATATTTCAAAAAGATAAACTAACAAACTCTAGAAATTAATTTGGATGTGCAAACATTAAATAATAGAAACTTGCATTTTCCCTGCGCATTAACAGCATTTCTTCTTTTGTTTTGATACATTCCTCCTTTTACTGTTATCTTGGCACGTACAGGAGGTAAAATGGGGCCACATAAGCATGGTAGAAGCTGAGCGGCGTCTCCTGGCGCACGCACTCCTGGACTACTCCAACGCCCGCTTCCTCCTCCTGTCCGAGTCGCACGTCCCGCTCTTCGACTTCCCCACAGTATACTCATACCTCATCAACTCCACCAAGGTGTACCTCGAGTCCTACGATGAGCCGGGCGCGGCGGGGCGCGGTCGGTACAAGCGCGGCATGAGCCCTGTCGTGACCGCCAAGCAGTGGCGCAAGGGCTCTCAGTGGTTCGAGCTGGACCGGGCCCTCGCTGCCGACATTGTCGCCGACGGCGTTTACTTCCCTGTCTTCAAAAAGTTTTGCAGGCGCAACTGCTACGCCGACGAGCACTACCTGCCGACGTTTCTGAACATCCGGCATCCGTCAGCCGGCGCCAACCGGAGCGTGACGTGGGTCGACTGGTCCCACGGTGGGCCCCACCCGGCGCGGTTCACGAGGATGGAGGTCACGGTGGAGTTCCTGCGCTGGCTGAGGAGCGGGAGCACGTGCACGTACAATGGAAGGACGATGACCGTCTGCTTCCTGTTTGCCAGGAAGTTCCTACCCAATTCGCTTACCCGGTTCTTGAGATTCGCGCCAAAGGTGATGGGCTTCGGATGAAAGATGCACGGGGCTGACAATTAACAAATTTTATTTTGGGATACATTATCACATTCTTTAATTTATGTTTACATTCCTGCTCAGTAGCTCTATATAGATGTAAAGGGCATTAATTTTATTTTCTTTATTTTCAGATTTCCTTTTGAGATAATCAATATATGTAAAGAGTACAATAAAGAATAGAATAATGAATTAAAAAAACTCATCAATCTGTTGTAATATCGTCCCATTAGGCCCGACCACGTAGACAATTTACCTAAACGATAACGCTTTTGCGTAGGCCATCTGGTACATTGTCTACAGTAGATCTATTTCGATTATTCTGTGGTGCTTATTTTGGTCCTTCCTGTTTCTCTCTCCCCGGCCACGCCAACGGTACCACCATATCGCTCGACAATGGTGAGCCCCTGAAGTGTCTACTGATAAGGATTGTTGACCAGGTCAACCTTTTTCGATCAATGTCACAGTCTGTTAAAGTAGGCCCATATATCAAAGGCTGCCTCTATAACGGTTATGAACACACAACCTATGTCCCAATCTTTCGATAAGATAGATAATTCGATTTGGTGGAGACGACTCTTACGATTTGGCTACCAATCACATACGACCAAAATGCCCACAATCGCTGAACCAACTTCGTGATTGTTATCGACCTTGCTAGAAGCACGATCGACCTGACCACGAAGGTCTATTCCTGCAAGCAATCGAAGAACATGTAAGAACAAGATAATGAGCAATCTAAAATTGCAAATAGGATTGTGACAAAGATTAAAATCTCTATGTATTAAAGACCATACGTCTTCGTGGTCGTAACCCCTAAGGCTAATGACCTCACTGGTCGTAAGGATTCTAGATGTTACATAATGGATACCCTGGTCGAACAAAGGTCATGTACCTAGTCTCCGACTAGGTAGCTGCTCGTAGGATTTATGAACTGGTATCTGGATCTAATTCCAAGTATATTCTTTACCGTGTGATGAATGGAGCACGCGCTATATATTCCATACCATGCGGCGTTATAATCCTAAGACACTGACAAACAACCACCATACGGTTGAGTGTCTCACAGACACTCAACTGCAAAGCGGTTGATATTTTATCAACCATCGCCTCGCTCCAATCAGTTGTAACGCTTCACAATGGACGTCTTCTCTAGGAGCAACTGCCACCTCTTCGGAAGTTATTTAAGGATAGAGCGCGGACGATGGAAGAGGATCCTCTGATATCGCATCTAGCATCAGATTAGGGCATCAGCGCAATACAATCAGCCTCAGATTCATACTCTAAATCTGATTCAGTTGTATAGTAAGCATCATATTCAGTGTAACTAGGATTAGTCCACTACCTGGTCGTAGGCACCCCCTGTAATAGCCAGTTTATATCAATAAAGAGCGGTCACATTCTCTCCCAAGAAATCTGTGCCATTTTCCTCTATTTTATTTCGTAAGATCGGCAACTCGATCGTCAATAGCTGGCACTGTCCGTGGGGAAGAAGGCGTAGATCTCCTGAAGAAATTCTTTGCTCGTCAAATCCTCGTTCACTCCTCGTAATCGCTTATGTGACTATGGCAGAAGTTTGGGACAAGGAGAATTGGTTCGACCTGGTGGACTACTCCAACCTCGACATGGATGGATGCATCCATGTTATGCAAGAAAACGGGATGTCATCGTCCTCCTCCTCCGCCAGCTCGCATGACACAGACATTAGCGAAATTAACCGGATGGATGAGGATACACCACTACGACAAGTGGCGCTTTCAGAGGAACCAGCCATTCCGACCAGCTCGGAATATCTAAGGACCTCTCCAAGCTCGGTCCTTTCGACCGGTGAAAAAGGTGACAAAAGTTCAGCACCACAACTCGAGGATCAGTGTACTCTCGATGAAATCATAGCTGAAAGGTACTCACCAACGACTTCTAACGATTCCAGGAGTCAACCGACATCTGGTAATGGTGTTGATGAAGCTCCCATTGGTCGTAGGCCAAGTAGGAATGATAAGACTCATCATACGATTGGCAATCCGCCGGATCAGGCTGAGCCCACCACAAAAACCTCAGGAGATGCTAATCTCCGACCACTCTCCATCGTGAAAACTCCTCACAGAAGTATTGGAAGGCTCTCCATTAGTTACGATGGAAGTTCATCGGAAGATCGCTGCTGGACGCACGAGGTCAATGCGATCAGATATACAGATCAAAATACCATGTACAGTCCTACACAATCTGTCACACCACCACGTGCTGGTGGAAATGGTACCAGCCATCAAGCACCAAATGCCAGAGGTAACAGAACTGATAGATGTCCATCAGTTAATTCACCTGGTTCTACCCCCACCAAGGGTAACGGATTGGACGGAACTAACTAGAAGGTCGGGGGAAAGTTCAGATCTTCGAACACTTACTACCGGCATGAATCCTTCGAGACCTTCGGTAACAGTACAAAATCTGCAGCGTGTTCAGAATATTTTAAATAATTCTAACCCTGCTCTAGCAGAGACCCCATGTTTTGTGCAACTCGTAGGTCAAGTATCATAAATTTTTCAACAGACCATGTAACGAACGAAAGCGTACCGGAAACAAAGGAATTCACGAATCCCAACGTTCCTCCCTCGGTAGAGGGCAGCATGGTCGGATTGGAAGTCAATCGATACCAAGACCTCCTAGATGATTCCGACCAAGGAGTCATGAGGGACGAAGGCTATTTCAAATAGCCACTCCTTCACCTCGTCGAGAAGAGACATCGCTTGGTCTTGATGATCTCCGACATCATCTAAACCAAGCAAGCGGTCAAAGGCGGCATACCAACGTCCACGACCAAATCGGGACACCGGAGCTCCGATATTCTAATTTTAGAAACCGATCTCCAACCGATTACAATCCAGCACCTTTCCAAAGGAGGCGCCATGAATCAATTACAGGTTGTCAAGCTTTCTCTACAGGGCTCCAGGCTGTACGTTGGCCAAACAGGTTTCGATCGGCCAACATGGATAAGTTCAATGGGACTCAGTACCCGTTAGAATTTCTCTAAATCTATACCACTGCCATCAGAGCTGCTGGTGGTGATGAAAATGTGATGGCAAACTATCTACCCATAGTACTTGAAGGGTCTACCCGGTCGTGGTTACTTAACCTACCGGTCATATCGATATACACTTGGGAGCAACTCTGTGACCTCCTGATTGCAAATTTCCAAGGCACATACGATCGCCTTGGAAAGGAAGATGATCTTCACTAAATCCGGCAAGGATCTAATGAGACTCTCTGTCAGTACATCAAAAGATTTAGCTAGGTTCATAATTCAATACCAGAAGTCGCAGAATCTTCTATCATCCAAGCTTTCAAAGCAAGTCTAAGGAATCAACGGTTTACGGAGGACATCGCAATGCATCCTTCAAAATGACCATCGAACTTTTCGACATAGCCGGCAAATACGCAGTCGCTAGCGAAGCGGTCGAATGGTGCGAGACCATTGATCGAAAGGATAAAATCCCCCAACCTGGCTTGGATAAACCAGAGAAGAAGCATAAAAAGGCTCTTAAGAAAAGAAAAACCGCAGAACTGATGATAAGGAAGTCCTTGCGGTTCCTAAGAAGTTTACTAAGGATAAGAAAGATTATACCGATCATGGAAAAGCGAAAGCTCTGACCGAAGGATACAAGAAGAATAAGAAGTGGTGCCCACTTCACTAGCAGGCAGGGCATGACTTGCGCACGTGCCGATTCTGGCAAAAGAAGCTGGAAGATTACTATGCAGGTAAAGGTCCACTCCCCTTGATACAGGAACTTGGGGAAACGAGCTCCAAGAAGGACAAGGATGGCGATGAAGAAATGGAGTACCAGGAATCTCAACATATGGTCAACATGATCTTTGGTGGGTCTTCTTCATACAAATCAAGGTGTCATTTGAAAGCCATGGAGCGGGAGGTCAACCTTGTCAAGCCTCCGATCACCATCAAGCCATCCAGGTGGTCAGAAATTGTAATGTCCTTCAGCAAAGAAGACTGCCCCATCCCTTCGACTCGACCAGGTAGGTTCCCTATTGTCGTTGAACCTACTATTAATAATTGTAGGGTTAATCGAGTCCTAATAGATGGAGGTAGTTCTTTAAACATTTTATTTGTGGGAGCATTAGAAGAGATACAAGTTCCCAAGTCAAAGATGAAACCTGTGAAGTATGCCTTCTATGGTATAGTTCCTGGTTCTACCGTCAAACCAATAGGGCAGCTTTCCCTACCGGTTACGTTCGGAAGGCCCGACAACTTCTGAACAGAAAGATTCCATTTAATGTGGTGGATTTCGAATCCACATACAATGGAATTCTTGGTCGTTTGGCTTTAGCAAAATTCTTGATAGCTATGAACTACGGTTATTAAAGTTTGAAAATGCCAGGACTGAAAGGGGTCATCACGGTTCGAGGAGATCAAAAAATGGCTTACGCATGTGATCGGAAACCCTTAGAGCTAGTCGATGAACTTCCAACCAGAGAAGCTAATCCACCTACTGTGCAGGTCAAGCACTCGAGGCCAAAGATGACACCAAAGCCTTCCGACCAGACAAAGGAGGTACCACTCGACAAGGGTGCTTCTTCGGAAAGCACCAAGTTGCCTAGGTTAGGAAACAATGAGGCATCTACCCGAAAAGTACTAGTCGGGGCAAGACTCGACCACAAATAGGAAGAGTTTCTCGTTTCCTTCCTCCGAGCAAATTAGGATGTATTCGCTTGGCAGGCGTCTGACATGCCTAGAGTCCCCAGGGAGGTGATCCAGCATAGGCTAGCTCTCTAGCCTGACAAGAAACTGATCAAGCAGAAGCTAAGGTGCTTTGCACCTGATCGGAAGGAGGCAATCAAGTCAAAAATTGACAAGCTCCTCAAGGCTGGACTTATTCGTGAAGTCGACCACCCTCAGTGACTTGCCAATCCTGTAATGGTTAAGAAAAATAATGGGAAGTGGCGAATGTGTATTGACTTCACAGATCTTAATAAAGCTTATTCGAAGGATGACTTTCCCCTTCCACGCAATGACCAACTTGTAGACTTTACTTCCAGGTGTGAGTTATTAAGTTTTTTATATGCGTATTCAAGGTACCACCAGATTAATATGTGTAAATAAGATGAAGAGAAAACTTCCTTCATCACCCCATATGGCACTTACTGTTATGTTAATATGCCATTTGGTCTCAAAAATGCTGGTGCAACTTTTCAAAGGTTGATGCAGAAAACCTTTAATCCACAGATAAGTCATAATCTAGAAGCCTATGTTGATGATCTGGTCGTGAAGAGTATCAACGCTGGTGATCACATTCCCGATGTACAATAAACCTTCAATAACTTGAGAAGGCATAACCTCAAGTTAAATCCGGAGAAGTGTGTGTTCGGAGTTTCCGCTGAAAAACTGCTCGGTTTCCTAGTTTCAGCTAGAGGTATCGAAGCGAATCCAGTCAAAATATCGGCCATCGACTAGATGCGCCATCCGACCACGAAGAAAGAAGTCCAAAAACTAACCGGCTGCATGTCATCGCTAAGTCGTTTCATAGCATGGTTGGGTGAAAAAGGATTACCTTTCTTTATGCTTCTCCGAAAACAAGGAAGTTTCTAGTGGACTAAAGAGGTAAACGATGCCTTTGAAGAACTTAAGAAGTACCTTACGAGTACCCCGGTCTTAGTTTCTCCAAGATCAGGAGAAACATTGCTAATTTACGTGGCTGCAACACCATAAACAGTTAGCAGTGTACTGGTCGTGGAGCGTGATAATGTTCAACGACCAGTATATTACGTAAGTGAAGTCTTACATGGACCAAAGAAAAGATACCCACAAGTACAAAAGTTGCTCTATGGTCTCCTTATGGCTTCAAGAAAACTAAGGCATTACTTTAAGGCCCACAAAGTGGTCATACCAGTCGGGTATCCCCTTGGTCATGTCCTTGGAAATAGGGAATCATCAGAACGAATAGCAAAGTGGGCGGTTGAGCTAGGGGCGTTCGACCTCCATTTTATCTCACGAACAGTGATCAAGTCCTAGGCAATAGCAGAATTCATTGCTGAATGGACAAACTCTAGACCCACCCAAGGGCCCGAGTATGGACACCACGACGAGTGGACAATGTACTTTGACGGCTCCTTGATGCTCAAGGGTTCAGGGGCTGGAGTTGCTTGATATCCCCTACTGGTGAACACATCAAGTACATCATCCAGTTAAATTTTCCTGATACAAATAATGTGGTAGAATATTCAAGTTTACTGGCAGGACTCCGAGCAGCTTGTTCACTCGGGATTCGCAGATTACTAGTGAAAGGCGATTCTCAACTAGTAGCGAATCAAGTCGGGAAAGAGTATCAATGCTCAAGTACCAAGATGTCATCTTATCTGGCGGAATCTGAAAACTTCGGCGCTTCTTGGTTTCGGATCAACACATTCCTAGAAAGGAAAACTTTCTGGTAGACCAGTTGGCATGGATGGCCTCCACCAGGTCACCGGTCCCGCCCGGAGTTTTCTTCAAGCAACTTGATTCACTCTCAGTGGTCGAGCTTTCCGAGGACATATATGTGTTGGGTCACGGGGTAGGCTACGATAGCTACAAACAAAAATTTCTACCACGCGAACCGGGATGCCAAGCAAGTAGATGATCACGGTCGTTACCAACAGAGCCTTGAGCGGCGGAAGAAGGATTGGAGCGATCGGTCCAGCGAAGAGCGCGTCGATGAAGCGGTCGTGGTCGATCGTCAACGCCCGATGAGTCGCGATGGTCGTAGTCGATCGTCAATGTCCTCACGAGCGATCGTCTCCTCTAGCAGCGTCTACGGTTCCTTGTGAAGATCGCGGATCGTCCTCAAGCGCAACAATCGTAGTAGCGCCTCTCACGGTATCCACACGTCGAGGAAGGAACAACCGAGCGTCGGTGTGCGGCACCAAGTCGCACGGTGGAGCTCTCAAGGAGATGGCGGCTAGGGTTTCGGTGGTGTTTCACGCGCCTGTCCCAATAGCCTCATGCACCTCCTTATATAGTGCTCGTGACGGATCCTATCCAAACACGTTTACGAATCGTATTCGTACTTGGTTTGTTCCAACCCGTTAAGTGTGTGACCCTGTAGGTTCATGTGTAGTTCGGTTGTGATTCGGAAACCGTTTCCGATCACGAGTCGTAGCGGCTCCTAGCAGAACATATCGATTCGAAAACACACAAATTATATCGGACGAACCTTAATGCAATATGATCTCGACCAGGTCTTCATCACTTACGACCGGTCCTATCATATATGACCGATTCGTATGTGGTCACGACCGATTCGTAACTCCTCACGACGAGGTTACGACCACTCTGTGATTACGTTCGACCGATCTCGACTAGCTCGTATTTGCATACGACCGATCAGAAGCTGATTCGACTGGCGACCTACTCGTGTATACTCCCTTTGCCTCACGATGTCCGGTTGAACTCCGGGTGAGATGTTGTGTCATCCATGGGTATTCAATACTTTCTCGATCGAGTATCGAGATAACTTTACGTGGTCGAACACTTCGACTACTAGTGGCATGGTCATGCACTTTCTTTATCGATCAACGAGGGGCCGAGACATCTCTCTGTTATGTTAGGAGGGCAAATCCATATTCGACCGATCACATTCCTCTCCATGTTTGAGCATACCCAAAGCTACCTTTATAACTACCCGATTCTGGTGTAGCGTTTGGCAACCCCTAAGAGTGCTCTTACACATGTAGGAAACCATCTTGATCTCGTGTCTAAGGATTATACATCATCATTGCTTGAGACCAACTAATGACACATAGATTCATAACAATCTCAATAGTGCCTCAAGGTGGGTCTTATCCAACATCATGTTCTCTAACATGTGTCCATATTATTGGTTTGATATCTCCATATCTATGACTCGTGAAACATAGTCATCAACCAATACATATGCTAGTCTATTCATATGTGTCCTCATATGTTTACGACCGAGGATCGTGTAAGAATAATTATCGCAGGAATATAGAGTTTCACAACCAAGTCACATACTTGATTATAAATATTAACAATATTATTCTAGGAACAAGATAACACATTATCCAATGTCATGAACATAATGAAATATAATCATCTCTATGATTGCCTCTAGGGCATATTTCCAACAATATGTTTCTCTACAGGTCGTACAATCTGATCCTGAGGACATGGATGCTCCACAGGTCGTAGATGGTTGGCGCTGCCACGATCAAGGTAGAGATTGGATGATGTCGATCTACAATTATCTTCAGCATGACAAAATTCCAGAAGATGATGTAGAGGCTGATCGTATAGTTCAAAAAGCCAAATCATAAACTCTGATCGAAAGTACCTTGTATAAACGAGGATCTCACGGAGTGTTGATGAGATGCATATCTCAAACTGATGGCATTAAATTGCTAACTAAAATTCATGAAGGAGTTTGTGGAGCACATCATTCCTACAAAACACTGGTCGGTAAAGCCTTAAGGCAAGGATACTATTGGCCAACTGCCTTCATGATGCAAAAGAGCTCGTGACGAAGTGCGTACATGTCAGTTTCATAGCCGACAAGTACATCAGCTGGCACAAGCTTTGCAAACCATTCATCTTTCTTGGCCTTTTGCAACCTGGGGACTGGACTTTCTGGGACCTTTCTCAAGAGCACCCGGGGGCTTTGAATTCCTATTCGTCATGATTGACACATTCACAAAATGGATCAAAGCTCAGCCTGTTGTTAAAACAACAACTAAGGCCGTTAAGAGGTTTCTCACAAAAAATGTGATCACACGATTTGGTGTACCCAGTCGTATAATCATAGATAACGGTACCTAGTTCTCAAGTGGTAAATTCCAAGAATTCTGCGAAGACCTTGGTATCAAGATACATTTTGCTTCTGTCGCTCATCCGCAGAGCAACAGAGCAGTTGAGTGAGCCAATGGTATCATCATACATGGGATCAAACGCCGAGTATTCGACCAGTTAATAAAACGGTCAGGAGCTTGGGTTCACGAACTTCCTTCTATATTATAGGCCGTTCGAACCACGACCAGTCATGCGACCGGTGAAATACCATTCTTTTTGGTTTATGGTGCTAAAGCCATGCTTCCTCTAGAACTAAAACTTGGCTCTGCTCAGATTGATTGTTTCAACAAAAACGATCAAAATGAATGACGACTTGACGACATCAATTTCCTTGAAGAATGACGAAACCAAGCCTTGATACGATCAGCAGTCTACCAATAAGCCATGCGAAGGTACCACAATCGTAAGGTGCAAGCTTGCAACCTCGCTGTAGGTGATCTGGTCCTAAAAAAAAATCAGAACCAAGCAAATCGCAATAAGCTTTCTCCCATGTGGGAAGGTCCTTACACTGTGGTCGAAATCACCCGACCAGGTTCAGTACGACTAGCCATGTCTGATGGGCGTGTTTTGTCTAATTCTTGGAACATTGATCAATTGCGAAAGTTCTTTGTTTAATTTCCTTACATTCTTTTCATTTTTATAAAGATTAGTCATTCCTTTATTTTCTTTCAATGAGTGATGTTGTTTATATATCTGTACCTATACTCTGGTCGTCTACTATTGTTGTTTAAACTGGTCGGAGAAGACAACTGTCTCTCTGATATCCTTTACAAGGATCTCTGTTACTCTTTGGCAACGACTTCTAAAGTCACACGCTGTACGGGTCCTAGTCGTGATCATTACATCAATGATTCCTACGCACGTCCACACTCTTTTCTCAAAGAAATATACGAGTGACTAGAGCATAACACAAATAACTTCATGTAGTGACTCATATGCTTAAGATTATGGAGACTATATTTTTTCATTTCAAGATTCTGTTCTACTCTCGTTTGGCTACTGGTCGGGACATGGAAATCCTCCTAGTCGAAGTCTCTCCTTTTTTGCACGTGGTCCTACCCACTGGAAGGAGCTTCCTAGAGACGGTTCTTTTCTTACGATCCTCGTTGCCAGTCGAACTTGAGCCTGAGCATGTTTCGCGAAGTGGTTTTCATGTCTTCAGTTCTTAGTAGTTCTTCCAACCGGTTTTGGATACTACATATAAAGAAGATCACTTATCGCTTATTTGCATACATTCTTGCATATTTTCTTTTCTCATCAAAACAAGTCTTTTTTTCTTCCGACCATATACTGTTTTGTTTGGTACTTTAATTATGATAAACGGATCTATAACTAGTCGAAATCATACACTGGTTCCGACCAAATTGGTTTCCTAGTATTATTACGATCAGTTTTGATCATATAATCAGTATATGCCTTCAAGCAATGGTTGCAACTTTAGTTCTCCTTCTTGGCTTACTGCTTATTTAGTAAAGTCCTTCTACTATAAAGCAGTTGGGGGCTAGAGAATATATGAGAACTTCATAAGTCAACAGGATAAACAAAAGACTTGTTGATGACAAAAAGGTAAGTTTTATACATGTCATAATTTTTGTATTACAATTGTCTACTCCTCGAGATCTCTAGACTAATTGCTGCTTGATGGAGATCCGACCTCTATTTCTTCTGCAACCTTGTCTCCGAGAGGCCTTACTTCCTCGAGAAACTTGTTTGCATCTTCAAGCAAGCAATTGAAATCTTCTTCAACAGCTTGGAGATTAATGGAGAGGTCAAAAGCCTTCAGTTTTGCCAAAGCAAAACTAACTCCGCTGGCCACAGCTTCTTTCATCGTCTGGGCATAATTTTCTCGAGTAGTTTTGAGCAGAACCTTGAGATCTTCTAGAAGTTGGCCCAGGTAGTCCATCTTCTCTGTTGGATTTCTTAAGGTAGGCAGACTTGATCCTGATCCCATATCAAAGATCATCTTGTTAAGTGCAAAGAGTTTTTCATCAAGTTTTTGCACAAGAGCTGCCTCCTTGTCTTGCTCAAACTCTAGAGCTTTTTTAAACTTATTCAATGCTTGATTTTTCTCTGCATGAGTAAAACAAGTGGTGAGTAAGTATGATTAGAAGAGATGATATATTGGTCAAGTTTACGACCGGTTACCTTCAATCTTCTTTCAAAATTCCCAATAACTTCCTTGTGGTTGGTCATCAGATATGCGATCAACTGATCCTTAGCTTGGCTTTCTTCTTCAAGCTTGATTATTCTGGCTTCTTTAGCCATGACTTCTTCTTTTATCTTCTCCAAATCTATCAAAAATGGTAAGGGCGAATAATTAATTAACAGAAGAAGAACAAGCTAGCAAAGAAGAAGACAAGTTAAGAAGAAAGTTCTTACTTTTTAATTCGGAATGTTTTTTCTCCAGATCCTTTATTCGCTGGGTCAACCCTTTGACCACAGAAAAATTCTCGACCATGTGCTACAAAAATAACATTCTTCTTTAAATGTTCTGATAAAATTTGAGATGAGAAACTATGAAACTAGTCGTAGATACTTACCCAGATTGCCACGTCATTATATTCGGCAAAAATTGTATCAGGACCCGTCTCGGCTTGACGGTCCGACATCTTTCCCCAAACCTCGTTAAGCTCCTTATCCTCAATAAATCGAGGGCAAAAAGGGAACTTGTTAGATTGAGAGGAAATACCAACAGGGGTCGGAACCTGTTGAGAGCCTTCAGGGACGTCTACCTCCGTAGATGGAGTTAGAATCACCACTGGGTCCTGAACAAGCACTGGCACCGACGCCTTCTCGGGGGTTTTCTCGACCACCTTGTCCTCAGGAACTTTAGCCTGAGAAGGGTTCTGGACGAGAACTTCCTCGATTGCTTGATACTCAAGAATATTTTGGTCGGAGACGACCGGAACACCAGAAGATCTATACAAAACGGAGAAAGGAAGCTCAATAATTCAATTATCAAAGACTTTTAAGGTATACACTCATATGACTATTTTGTCTGTACGTACCTGGTCGATTTTTTGGTCTTGACCTTGAAACGCGCTAGATTAAATTCCGTAGCACTCGCTTTCCTCTTCTTCTCAACCAATTTCACCGGTTCAACACCAGCAGGTCTGGTTGTATCCCTAACTTCCACCAACATGAGGTCGGATGCGATATTCTCGACCAGCTGGTTGAGAATAGCGTTCCTGACCTTTGAGTCGGAAGTAGTGGTTTCAACAACCTCCAGAGTAGTTATTTCAGTAACAACTGTCAGGTCATGAATGACCATTTTGGGGCCTACAGCTTCCGCAGCTTTGTTCCGTGGGCCTTCCATCTTTTCCACTTGATTCAAAAATCAAATTTGATTAGGTGATGAAATTCTCCATCTAAATATGTATCCTCTGTTAAGTACTCTTTTACCTCGGGAAGATCATCTTCTTCCATGGCCTCTGGGCAGGAATTGGTCGGAGCCACGGTAGGATTACGATCCTCACCGGAGTGTATAACCTTTAGTCCGACCACCTACAAATTAAGAGCAAACTTAGAGACAAATCGGAGGATATATAAAAGGCGAAGAAATTGGTTATCTACCTTAAGTCTCCTCAGTTTCTCTTCATCAGAAACGATCACCAAAATAACCGGAAATGCAGCCTTCTCATTAGGCTCCCCGACGTAGATCATTTTGATCCGATCTCTGACCTCGTCAGGAGAAAGGACTTTAAAAAAAAAGACTTCAAGGTTATATGACAATATACTAATAAGCTATACCGGTCAGAGCATCTTCAATGACTTACCATCTCTTGAGTCCTTGATCCCTTCATCCCGACCAATGTACTAGAGTACGGAATGGTCTTGGAGCTTCAGAGGACTAATTCGGCGAATGGTGAAATCCCTCACCACGTGCTAGGAAGTCAAGCCCTTTCTCCTCAGGTCTTGAATAGCCTCCACACATCTTCCGACCATCCCTTTCTTCTCCACGGTTCTCCTCCACTTTATGTTCTCGTTTGCCCTATTTCCGATGAAGTAGAGGGCGTCGTCTTTTGTGACCGTTATGTAAAACCAGTTCTTTTTCCATGACGACCACGAGGATTTCGAGTACATTGGGAAGGCATAGCGTGCATTCTCCAAGAGCCGCCGTGGATCTTCCTGACATCACCATCCGGTAAAAGTACCTAAAGAGTTTCAAATTCGGTCGCACTCCCAGGTACGCCTCGCACAGATAGGTGAAAATGCTGATATTGACGATGGAGTTCGAAGCCAAATTCACCAACTCTACCCCGTAGTACTCCAGAACTCGGGAGAGGAATTTGTGCGTCGGCAGCCTTAGCCCGCACTTGATGTAGGCGAGGAAAATAGGGATTTCCCCTTCCTCACAGCTCGGAAAATGTTCTCCAGCCATTGACCTCCACTTGATCAAGTTCTTGTCCGGGAGCATCCCGATTCCTTCAAGCACCTCGAGCTTCTTCTCGCTCAGCTCTAAAACCATCCACTTGATGATCTAGTCCGACATGGTGGGATCTCGCGAGAAGGTAAATAGAGGTCGGAGGAAACTTTTGGTAGAAAAGAAGGCAGAGGTCAGAAAGAATTCTTGGCAAGAAACTGAAGAGAATTGAGGGAAGATCTGAAAGCGTAAAAGCTCTAGAGACCAGCAATGGGGATTTTATAGCTTCAGATGTTTAACCGCAATCGGGAGTTATCTAAAGTCCAATGGATAAAACCTTTTTGTTCAACGGACAGAAAAACTCTTTGATTCCCAAGGTAGGTTCACAACTTTAAAATGAATACAGACCACCTCGTATATCATGACATTAAATGAGGGTTTGCCCAATACGACTTCGTTGGAAGAAGGTGTTCACACGACCTATTCATTTAAAGTTTGGGGGCTAGCTGACGAGGATTAAAATCTCTATGTATTACTTTAATACATAATAAAAGATCATACGTCTTCGCGGTCGTAACCCTTAAGGCTAACGACCTCACTGGCCGTAAGGATTCCACAGGTTACATAATGGGTACCCTGGTTGGACAAAGGTCCTGTACCTAGTCTCCGACTAGGTAGCTGCTCGTAGGATTTATGAACAGGTATCTGGATCTAATTCCAAGTATATTCTTTGCCGTGTGATGAATGGAGCATGTGCTATATATTCCATACCACGCGACGTTATAATCCTAAGACACTAACAAACAACCACCGTACGGTTGAGTGTCTCACAGACACGTAACTGCAAAGCGGTTGATATTTTATCAACCATCACCTCGCTCCAACCAGTCGCAACGCTTCACAACAGACGTCTTCTCCAGGAGCAACTGCCACCTCTTTGGAAGTTATTTAAGGATGGAGCGCGGACGATGGAAGAGGATCCTCTGATATTGCATCTATCATCAGATTAGGGCATCAGCGCAATACAATCAGCCTCAGATTCATACTCTAAATCTGATTGGTTGTGTAGCAAGCATCATATTGATGTAACTAGGATTAGTCCTTTGCTGGTCCACTACTACGTAAAAGGTCTTCTGAGCGGTTCAAAACGTCATTACAAGCGGTTTCGGCAAATGCGAGTTTATGGGTCGATGATAACATGAGGTCATCACGAGCGGTTTTTGAACAAATCATGATGCATGCTATTATCACACACGGTTATTAACTTCAAATGCGTGATATAATCTATCACAGACGGTTCATGTTTATAATATATATATATATATATATATATATATATATATATATATATATATATATATATATATATATATATATATATATATATATATATATATATATATATATATATATATATATATATATATATATATATATACATATATACATATATATATACATATACATATACATATATATATATATACATATACATACATATATATACATACATATACATATACATATATATACATACATATACATATACATATATATATATATATATATATATATATATATATATATATATATATATATATATATATATATATATATATATATATATATATATATATATATATCTTAACTACTATAATTTTGAGTTTACTCGCTTTGCGAGCATCGTCCACCATAAGTCCAAAAGCTACATGCGAAGCAAAAAAAAACCGTCTCCTGCTCCCAATTGCTGCTGACGATCTATCTCCTTCCACTATCTGATTCCTCCTATTCTTCGTCTCTCCCACCACCGATGCCGCTTCCTCTGCTGCCATGTGCGCGCCGCCCTCTCCCCACGCATAAACTCCACTCCCATAAGATCATTTACGAATCCACTTCTTCCCTCCAGTTCTCCCCATGGCGCCGCCCTTGCACGACTCACAGTGGCCGGAGCCTTCCATTGCTAGCCGCCGCCGCCTCCGCCACTCGGCTCCCTTGCGCGTGTCCGGCTGCGCCCGCCTCTGGCCTTCTCGCCAGCTTGGCCGCCAGTCCGGCCCATCACCTCTGGCTCCTCCTCCCGGCTCGCCCCTCACCTCGGCTCGGCCCTACTCAGGTTCCCTGTGCCACCACGACCTCCCCTCCTGGCGCCACTGGCCCGTGCGCCTACTGCCCACACCCTTGGCAGCTCGGCCCGCCCCCAAGCTCCTCCTCTGCGCCGCCCGGCTCCGTCCCTGGTTCGGCTCGCTCGGCCCAGCCCTCGGCGTGGGGTAATGCAGTCTGCGGTGGCGTGGCGGGATGCGTGGGCTTGATCGGGAGAGGGCGCGGAGGGGGCCGCAGGGAGTACGTCCTGTAAGGGCATGGGCACCAGCACCAGCGCCGAGGAGGCGGGGAGCTCGTCTGGATCCGTTGGTAAGCGCCTCTCCTAATTTTGGGTTGGATATTGGGCGGTTCTTTTCTCTAGGACATAGCCATGAAGGAGCTGCCGCCGACCCACCCCATCAGGCTGGGCCATGCGCTCAACTTCTCCGTCTTCTACTACGAGATCCTCAACTCACCGGACCGTGTGTGCTCGCTCGCCAAGCAGGTGATTTGTTGCTTCTTGCTTAGTTTATGAGTTTATTAGTCAATAAATTGGTGCAAATCTATAATCTGGTATAGCTCCCTCCCTCTCTCTCTCTCTCTCTCATGCTCCCTCACCCCCATCTACCACATCCGCGCCATGCCAACTCTCTCTCCTCTGTTTGATGCTTCATTGTTAGGATAGGTTGCAGGGCCATCTGGTCAGATGACCTGGATCCGCGACGGGCCCGTGTCTCTCGATTCCAAGAACATCACAGAGGCAGTCGATAATAGGTTGGTCAGTTAGTATACTTTGTTGTGTTGGAAACTTAATTCTGTTCTTCATTTCAGACTTTAGATGCTTTCTTGGTCTTTCTGGTCAGTTTGTTTGGTGTATTTTGATACTAATTAGTTAAAAAAGTTTGTCACTTTTGTTCGATTTTAATTTATTGTAAATTTGTAACACTACATATATGGACACCAGATGATTTACCGAAACGATGCAGGTTCCTTAGAAGAATTGTTTTGCTTAGTTATACATTAGATCTTTATGTTCTTATCTGAATGCCCATTATGTTCTGTGTGATCTTGTGCAGTTTTCTCAGGCTGGGTGTAGATTACATCGACCTTTACCAGATACATTGGCCTGATCGGTCTGTACAACAATACAGGTTCATGCCTTTAACTGTAATGCCATGTTTCTAGCTTGTGATATGTGCATCCTGGACTCTTAACAAGGTATTTGAACTTGCAGTTATGTTTCGATGTTTAGAGAGACAGAGTATGATCTAAGCCACCATTACACATCTGTACCAATAGAAGAACAACTAGAGGTTCTTCGAAGAGCCATACATGTTGGCAAGGTATGTTGCAGGGGTGTTTTTTACTTTTGCGTTTTATAAAAAATGTTACTTTGGAAGATTTATGATTGATGGTGTTAGATTAGGTACATTGGCCTTAGCAACAAAACACCATATGGGTTGATGAAGTTTCTTCAGGTGAGCAGGAATTTTCTGCTGCACTCCAATATACTGATAGTTCAAGTACATAGTAAATTATAATTCTGATTCATGTTATTCAGTACCAGAATTACACTTCCCATACTTTTTCTGCGATGCTTTTGCAGAACTCGTATAACTTGCTGTGTCAAAACTTTGATTCTGGATTGGCAGAATGCTGCCATCACGAGAGCTATCCATTACATAGCACTGTAATTAACTGTTATTTTCTATTAGCAAGTTTGGCATGTGACAGGTATTGCCATCTCACTATCTCAGCCTGTAGTCCTGATGAACTTTCTGAAGTGTACTGGTCAATTACTCTATTTTGTACACATTATTTCTGAACTCCCTTTGTGGAACTATGACATTTGCAGAATCAGCTTGCTGGCTTATAGCCCATTGGCAATGGGTATACTTTCAGGGAAGTATCACTCATCTGATGATGGTGGTCCGCCAGATGCAATAATGAATCTTTTCAAAGGTCCAAGTTGTACATATTAAATAGGTTCATAGCCAGGTTCCTTACCCCTTTATTCCAGCTTTGTACCTCTGCACCAATATTAGTGTTCCTCTTGCTTTGTAGGAAGAAACTCTGAGGGTGAATTCAGATACAACCTTTCGAGCCCCAAATTGAAAGAAGTTGTTAAGGTGTGCTACTAATTTTCTGATGATTTGTATGTTGTGTCGAATCTCTTTCTAAGCTCTTACACTGTTACACATTAGTTCTTCTAAATTGTTTTTTGAGGTTGTTCACTATGAGATTCAAAACTTCTTCATGTGCTTCGCATCCTGAAGTCTTAACAAGCCGATGGGTTTGGATTTTTATTTTGTATGGAAATTTCAGCTCATGTTCATAATCATGGTATGTTGGTACTCAATAACCCAGTCTAATGTTTGGAGTACTAGCCGAATGCATGTCTGTTGGAACGAAGCTCAAGCAGATGATTCATTATTATACCATAAGTTCTAAACTCTGAAAACCAAATAATGCGAGTTTAGAACACATGATATCACATTATTACTGAGTTTGCTAATGATTGGATTAAGTTATTATAGATATGCTATCGAGAATTGATAGAAACTTTATGGCAATGTTGGCCTAAAGTTTTGATAAATTATCATGTAAAGCAAAAGAAAATGTGCATATATAGTATTTTATGTTCTGTTGCTTGCCTACGCAAAGTTCGTTTTTTGGGGATATTCTTTGACATTTTTTAATGTCTTGAAGTGTTCATACCATTAGGCATAGTCTGATGCTTCTTCACATTTATTAGTGTATTCTAATCGGATCATTTTGACTTACCTTGCATTAATGCGATTTTTTACCTTCATTTGTTCCTATTCTCTGCAATCTACATGCTGACTTGCTCATGTAGCAAATAGCAATGGCTGTGAGTTATCGTTATTTTGTGTGTTTTGCATTTTTGGTGATTTCATTGCTGAAAAGAAGCTGATCCATTGCAGAAGAAGGTCAATCCAGTTGCTTCTCAGGCTGGAGTATCTGCATCTCAATGGAATAATATAAATTCACTGTTGGTGCTGAACATAGACAATGAACGGAGGCATGTGCTGCTATTTGGACGAAATTATCATGAATAAAGTGTTTTGGATACATGCCATTTGGAGGACATTATTCTTGAAGAAAATATAATTTTGGATCAGAACGAGACCCCTGATGTCACACAAGTACATCAGTTAAGTGTCTCTCACTGTCTCACATACCTTATTTTGGTGCACACTGCATTTCTTACATTGTTACAACAACTGAGTAACCTAAAAGTGTCAAACTTAAATGAATGTGTGGACTGTTGATTTAACTGCTTCTCTGAAATGTGGGATGTTTATTCTAACTTCTGGAGAAGCTTTTCAAATTGGCAGAGGTGATGCCTATTTTATACTTTCTTTGCATCATTTAGGTGGTGGGATTGTCCTCTTGCATAGTAATTTGATATCTATTGGATTTATTGTAGGCTTCAAAGCTCAAGGAGAAGATTAAAAAGATGTTTAGAGGTGATTGGGTAAGTACTACGATTCGCAACCATTGTTCGGTTGATCCATCACATTTGTTTGTTCAGTATATACTAATATGTAAAAAGTACATTGCCATGGAATTTTGGATACATATATTGTTAGCTTGCATGTAATTGCTTATTAAAGCTTGATAGTTTGTGTGTTCTCGGGAAAAAATAAAATTGAGTTCTAATGGAATAATTTTGGGCAAACATTCTGACCATCTTTAAGTTGTCCAGGTCTGCATAAATTGTTTGAAATTACAACTTGACCCTTACTCTTGCAATCCTGTTTTCTCCCCTGCATTCAAAACTGGTTATTAGTTCATTTTGTAGTAGATTTAATAAAGATCCTGGGAATGTAGTAGTATTGTGTAAAATTTGTTGGATCCACCTGAATGCCTGATCCTTGAGGTTGTATACCTATGTCAGATTGGCATTAGGTGAGCTGCCTGAAGCTAGAAGCTAGACAATATGGCAAGAGGGCTATTTGCAACACATGCAGCGATGCATTATTGCAGTGCTTTAACCATGACTCAACTATTCACATAATAGTATACCTATGTTAGGTCCACAATGTGTATTCACATGGCATATTGGCATTAGGTACTTATGCAGAGTTCCAGTTGGCTCTTCTGATCTAACAACATGATGGATCTATCTCTTGCTGAAAACTTTGATTTCATCTTACAAACAGTTGGACTTGGCTGCTGGGAGTTAGGAATGCTAGAAATCATTCATTTTTAGTGATAAGTTGTTAGGTGCAAACAACAGTGCTTAACAGTTTACTCTGTTTTCTGCAATACAGGAGCTAGAAAACCACTATTTTCATTGGACTACATGGAAAATTTACATTTCAAAAGTTATTTTTGCATAAACCATTTTATCCCATTCAGCATCATCGATTGCTTCAGATGGACTAAGAGTTTTTGGTGACAGTACTTTTTTCTGATGAAGCAAGCAATATTACACCATTTTGTCATATTTAATTTCAGCAGATCACTCTAGAAATCATGTCTAACTCTATCCACATGCTTATGTGCAAAGCATGGTTGCCAGGTCCTCAAATCACTTGAAAAACAAAAAGACCGAGTCCTTATGTGAGAAAAGTGTTATCCAAAATTGTGTGTCATAGGAAACTTCCTCCTGAAAAATGTTAGCAATAGAAGGCCAAAAACTGTTGATTTTACTGAAACCAACAAAAAGAGTCAGGTTCGCAACCGTGATTATCAGACCATTAAACTGTTTGCTCATATTTCTCGATTTCTCTTCTATTCTTAAACACATTGAGCTTTTCCTTTTTAGCTCTGCAACTGAATTTGTTCTTTTGCAGGTGGGTAATTGAGCCACCTTTGGAAGTTATCATTCCTGCCAAGCGCACTTCGTGGCCTAAAACCACCGTGGAGCTTTCCTTCGAGTTGTTAGATAGCAAGCAAGACCCGAAGGATAGGCGGTTGGTAAGAATCAACAGATCATCTTGGTCCTGAAGCACCACGGAACGGAAGGGTGACCTTCACGATTAAGAGAACTGAGGCAGAAATAAACAGAATGTATATCATCATGTTTGTTTGGACCTGATGATTTACATGTTTATATCAATGTATATCTCTGTTTAATGCATAATGTCTACTTTATTTGTTGGTTTGTACTTAATTACATGATGGTATGTCAGTTATTTATGTATTGAAGTAAACTATGGGAAAATATTGTTTGCTATCGTTCATTTCCAGAATTGTCGCACAAAGTTCTTATTCTATCGTGTTGTACTAATGTGATGTCCGTATGTATCACTATGTTTTAATTGATTGATTTACTTCATCTGTTAAAGATAAATATTATTTCTGTAAGATTTGGAGTTTCGTTGCAACGCACGGGCAGCTTACTAGTGTGTGTGTGTGTCTATATATATATATATGTATATATATGTATATATAATATATATATATATATGTATATATGTATATATATATATATATATATATATATATATATATATATATATATATATATATATATATATATATATATATATATATATATATATATATATATATATATATATATCGCTTGTAGTCCCCACTCTTTCGGTGGGTCGTGAGGAGGATGACACAACTACCATGGGCAACCTCTCATCGAGCCTACAAGTTCAAGAAGTGGGCTGCAAGAGAAAGCGCATGGACATACAATTACCTGGATGCATGTCATCGATAGGTAATCGGACTTGACATCAAGAAATCGGTTTTAAAGGCACAAGCAGCCACTGCTTGGATGTTTTATAGAGAAGAGATCAGGAATAGAATGATAGGACGTATACGTACCTGGGACACAAGGGAGGAGAACTTGACATGGGACACAAATCTGAAAAGTTAATTGTAGCCAATCCCCATCCAAACCACATCGATCCCATGTAAGCTAACCAAGCACAAAGAACCGGCATCAATAACCCTCAGTACCCATCAGAGAGCATTAACCAAACCCACCATTTTGCCCTATTCATTTTTGTCAATCTAAATCCACATCATGAACTAAGCAAGATGCACAGAATGCACATACACCAATAGCCCTCAGTTTACATCACAGAGCGAGGGGACTATTAATATGAACTAATTAGCAATTCAATTTTAGCATAAGACTATTAACATCATTACATCACAGAGCAAGGGGACTATTAATATGAACTAATTATCAATTCAATTTCAACATAAGACTATTAACATCATTGAGCAGCTCAACACCAAGACAGCAAGACCAAGGGTTTCCAAACCCACTACACCAGTAGTAGCCCTCGGCATCCATCGCAAAGCACTAGCCATTTTAATCACAGAGCAAGGGGGGTAGAGACAGAGAGGGAGCAAGGTAGGGTGATACCTCAGTACAACACAACCACAGCGGCAACCCCACCACCAGCACAACCCTCATCCATCTCCTTCACCTTGCATAAATCACACAAACATCAGGACACAACTTAAGGCTCAAGCATAAAAATCAAACTCAACAAAAAAGACATTAAGCTAATAGATCTAGAGAAGAATAGAGGGAGGATGTGGAAAGAAAAGCCAGAGGGGCCAAGGCCCGAGCGTAGGAGGCCGAGCAGCAGAACCAAGTCATGGCGGCGCAGGCGACATGCGGGGCTAAGCCTAGTGGCTTGGGTGGCAGCGTCACTGTAGTTGTGGCACGACCCTGACACTACTACACAAGACACTACTATCGTACGAGTGTCTTGTGCAGTGTAGAGTGGTGTCACAACCAGTGGCGATGACGACGGGGTCGGGCGGCGGCGTCGAGGTGGGGAGGGGAACGGACGAGAGTAAGTGCGCTAGGGAGTGACGAGTTAGGGCGGGCGCAAACCCTAGCGGTTGGTCTTCTACTAATAAAGAGACTTATCACAGACGGTTCTATTATGGAACCGTCAGTGATAGTTATCACATATGGTTCTATTATGAAACCGTCTGTGATTTGTCCCATATCACGGACAGTTCCATAATAGAACCGTCCGTGATATGGGACATATCATAGACAGTTCCATTATGGAACCATCTGTGAAATGGTTTTTCTCCAGTATATTATCTTGTATATACACTTACATGCATGAAGAAATTACATGTTTATATGTCAATTTTTTCATTTAAATACTGCTGAAAATTTGCTTTAACTACACACACACACACATATCACAGATCGGATATATATAATTAATTAATTTGTTCCACTAAACTGTCTCTGATATATATATAGTAATAATATAATTAATATAGTAGTACTTCACCTCCAAACTAGATTTTTTTTTTCATTTTGGAATTTTCATATGGCCAAACAGCGTGGCTAGTCGCTTCTTACAAAAAGATTAAAAAAAAAGTAGAAACGTACAAATAAACAATGTTTTTCTAGTGGCGGAGGTAGGTTGCTATCTCCATCTTCAATACTTCGTAGGCGGCGGCGGCGGACGGTTCGTGATCAAACGAAGTCTGAAATGCGTCCACCCGCTAACGCGCTCGTTCAAGTGTCTCCCGAAGACCCATTGATGAGGACATCATTCCTTCGGATACGTGCAGCACTTCTCCTCCAGACATACAAGGACCAATTACAAGAGCACATGCGCGACAATTAAACCATCAGGTGAACTTGTTACTCACTATCCATACTTGCTTGGTAAAGGATGGGATGCTACTAAATTCTTGTGCTGGTCATTCCTCGTAGGCCAAGTCTACTCGAATTCAAGATTGAGCTCAAGTCGGACTCCAAATTCGGTTCGGAGTCTCTGGACAACACGTCAATAAAATGGGCATAACTTTTGCATACAGAGTCCAATTGAGGCGTTCTTGGACTTGCTGGAAAGCTTATGATGAGCCATTTCAATGGATCTAGTCTCACACTTAGATTCGTTGGGAGTTAGTCAGAGTCATCGAAATAAGGTGCTGCGTCACCGTTTTGGGCCTAATAGGGCCTTGTAAGCGTGTCGAGGTCGGAGTCCAGGTTGCGTACGCCTCTCCCCACAGCCGCACAACCCTAGGTCAACCTCCTCACATCCACCTATATATATACAGTTGCCGTCATAGTTTAGGGTTGGGTTTTTCTTAGATTATTCTGCCACTTTGCAGTTTCGCCGATTGTTCTGTTTGAGGAACCCCACTTTGTGAACTTCATCCATATTCGCAATACAATTCAGATTGCATCTTCCTTGTTCTTGTGAGTTGCTTCGATTGCTTGCAGGAACAATAACCCTCGTGGTAAGGTCGATAGCGTGCGAGTATGGTCAATAACGATAGTCGTGCGGGTGTAGCGAATTGCGAGGTGACGATTTGCGGGTTAGAAGCCTCAAAGCGTCAACGTCCTCACGACGAAATCAATCGAACCTATCGGAAGATCGGGCCGCTGACCTCATCAAGTGGTGTCAGAGCTTCAGGTTGCCTGTTAGGTAATCTCGTTTATCCCCTTTTTGTTAGTTGTGTTCCATCACCTAGAGTCTAGAAAATTGCCCCACAAAAAGTTTTAGGTCTTAGTTCTTCCGCTGTCCAAACCACTTTGTTCCTTTCGCAATTTTGTTTTCAGTTTTCACGTTGTTGAGTTTGAGTCCATCGTCGGTGTCTTTGTTGCTGGTCTAGTCATCGTGTTCTAGTTTCTAGCGTCGAGTCTTTGCTGTTTTAGTCATCGTGTATCTCGGCTTGCCCTTGGCTGCATCCGTTGCAATTAGGGTTTGTCTACTATAGCCGAGATTGTGTCACCACCCCATTCGACCACCTTCTCGGGTTCGACCACCTAGTCGGATTCGACCACCTACTCGGGTTCGACCACCTACTCGAGCAATACCCCATTCGACCACCTACTCGGGTTCGACCAACTGCTCGTTTTCGTCCCAACAACCTACTCGGAGTCTATCTGTTTCTGGTTGCTCTCGGACACCCCACGCACTCATCATATCGTGCCCTGCCAAACAAAGGCCGAGAAGAATTTCCATAGCCGAAACAGAGCTAGCCAAAGTTTAGAGAGAGAGAGAGAGAGTTTATACCCCTGCTCTCCAGAAACAGTTTGTGACCCACTCATCTCATTGGACCCAGAAAAGGTAGCAGAAGAGTTTTGAGCTTGTGTCACGTTCGAAAAAAAAGGAAAAAAAAAAGAAAGCAAGAAGCAAAGAGTGCAAAAAAAAAGGGGAATTCAAAAAAAAAGAGGAATTCAAAAAAAATGAAGAAGAAGGAGAAATCAGTTGCTTTGCGAATTTTGTTCCATTGTGCTTGTATCTACCCTATTTTTCAACTTGCTTGAGCTAGTTCTAGGAACGCGTTCGGGCCAGCAACTATGACGAGTATCGTGGACTTTGATTCAGCTTTGCTAATCTGATTTCATTACTGCTATTCCTTGCTACTAAACATTGCCTATCCGAGCTCCACATACTTTCGGCCCTCAGATTTGGATCCTCGCATTCGCCTCCGCCGCGGTCATACATCCCACCTTCTCCGATCAGACCACCTGCTGCAATTTGGTAAGAAATTCATAAGAGGTTGGTAAGACGCTTGAGAGTGTGTGATTCCACCTTCCACCACCTAGTAGTTGATAGGGAGAATACCTTTGTGTTGTCTTTTGTCTCCTACTAACCATGGCAGGTGAGGAATTAGATGCGCAAGAGTGTGTCTTGAGGGAAGAGCTCACGAGGGTGTTGGATGAGCACCGCCATGCTATTAATGACGACATTGATAGGAAACTTGTGGAAACAAATGCTACACTGCAACAACTCAATGATAGTATTGTAATGCTCAATACACGCATTGATGGTTTGGCCAATCAACCACCGAACAATGGACGTGTGGATCCTCATGGTGCAGCCCATGACCATGAGTTTGACAATGATAATGAGATGCACAACAACGATGCCTTTGATGAACGACAACAGAACCGGTTGAAATTCAACCGTCAAGGTATGAGAGGTAATAACTTTCAACAACATAATGCACATGTTAATGATGATCCATATGCTAAAGTCAAGTTCATGTCAAGTTCACTATACCATCCTTTGCGAGTGCTTGTGATGCTGAAACATATCTAGATTGGGAGTTGACGGTAGAACAGAAATTTAATGCTCACTTAGTTCCTGAAGTGCATAGAGTTAGTGTAACGTCTCGTTTTTTCTAAGAGTTCTTGCCGTGTTCAAAGCTAAAAGGAACCATTTGGTTTATTTGCCTGCTCAAGCTTAACTTGGGATTTTGAAAATTTGGGAGTTTAACCTGACCTAACCAAACCTCAACTAAGTCTTTTGGTTTGTGTTCCTGGTCCTTTTGAGGTTCTCTGGTGCTCTCTGATTTTAGCTCTCTTTTTTTGCGTGCTCTGAGTACCTTTTGTTTTAGCCCTCTCTCTGGACCACCCCTGTGTTCTTAGGACTTCTCCTAAGTCCTCTGGACCTCCTCTGTGCTCATAGGACCTCATTGGAGATTCTTTGGACCTCCTCTGAGTTTGGATCTTTCCATCTCTTTTAATTTAGATCTCATTTATTGGTTTGAATCTCTTTAAGGTTTAGACCTCCCTCCCTGTTTGAATTTATCTTTGGTTCTGACCTCTTTTCGTTTGGGTCACAACTACCCCTTGGTTCTCTGCCCGGGTTTGTGTTTCAAACCCTTTTGTTTTCCGCAGAGTCAAGCTAGGCTTAGTTTGCCCTGCGCTAGATCTCCTCCTGCCCAGACCTCCTTTTTGGGTCTAGGACCTCCTCCTTGTGGTTAGGACCTCCCCCTTGGAGATCTTAACCATTCAGACCTCCCCTTTGTTAGATCTGACCGTTAGGACCTCTCCCTTTGGAGATCTTAACCGTTCAGACCTCCCCTTTGTTAGATCTGACCGTTAGGACCTCCCTCTTCGGAGATCTTAACCGTTCAGACCTCCCCTTTGTTAGATCTAACCGTTAGGACCTCCCCCTTTGGAGATCTTAACCGTTCAGACCTCCCCTTTGTTAGATTTGACCGTTAGGACCTCCCCCTTTGGAGATCTTGACCGTTCAGACCTCCCTTTTGTTAGATCTGACCGATAGGACCTCCCCCTTTGGAGATCTTAACCGTTCAGACCTCCCCTTTGTTAGATCTGACCGATAGGACCTCCCTCTTTGGAGATCTTGACCGTTCAGACCACCCCTTTGTTGGATCTGACCGTTAGGACCTCCCCTTTGGAGATCTTGACCGTTCAGACCTCCCCTTTGTTGGATCTGACCGTTAGGACCTCCCCTTTGGAGATCTTAACCGTTCAGACCTCCCCTTTGTTAGATCTGACCGTTAGGACCTTCTCTTTGGAGATCTTAACCGTTCAGACCTCCTCTTTGCTAGATCTGACCGTTAGGACCTCCCCTTTGGAGATCTTAACCGTTCAGACCTCCTCTTTGTGAGGACCCCGAAATATTAGAAATGTGCCGAATTAAAATTATACTAGTAGCATAATTCTTAATTAAGGAACAGTTCGGTTCCCACATTAAAAATCATACTAGAAGTATAATAATAACAAGTAACAATCCAATATTCAAGTTCCCGGATATATGTCTTGCAATAGTTCCCAGAATCAGTGACTATTGCACATATATCCTTAATCAACATTGTATCACACATACAAGACATACATTTACATAATTATACACATGAGGTTACAATTCGATTTGGATCTACAATATTATGTGACTTTGGTCACAACAAAACTTTACAGCGAAAACAAAATGAAACTGCAAAAGCCACTAATGGCCCCATCAACCTCAGGCTATTGAGTGGAGATTAGAACTAGCTTCACTCGTTAGCGTCACCCTGATCGGCGCTAACGGGCATCTCATACAAATAACTATCCTCACCTGCAACAAGAGGTTATAAAACCTGAGTACAGAAGGTACTCGCAAGGCTTACACAAACTATGAAAAGAAAGTGTTTGATAGATCCTATTCAAAGGAGTAGAATTTGTACATGCTTAAGGTTAACAACAGGAAGGTTATAATGGTTTCAATTTTTGCGTAAAGCAATACATCTTAATCCTACACTTGCTAAGTTTTGACAAAGCAATTTTTATAAATCAATTTGGACTAAAACAGTAAGTAAATGAGATCATAATCATAAATAATAACAACATCAAGTGGCTGTCCACCACTGTCCAAAACATTACCTGATTACCTCTCATACTGAACATAACCATAACAAAGTTCATTTCAAAGTCTATACAAAGATCTATTCAACTCAAGCATTGTCCATAACCGTGGACATGGCTATTCGAATAGTTTTATCCTTGCAGGGGTGTACATCTTTACCCACACAACTTAGTTAGCCCGTATGCCTCCGGAATAATAGCACACTGCCTTTGGTATGCTGGCCGGGTAAACTAAGATTTGGTGTTTTTCAACAAGTTAACACTATTGAGCTGGACTACCCATGTTTGACTGATCCCGCTCAGTTCAAGTTACTAATAGAACCTGCCAACCGGGGGCCCACATGTTGTGCTGGGAATGCCGATTTGATAGACAGAAATTAAATAACAGAAAGTAGAGCTGTGCTAGCTGCACATATTAATTCGCAATTGGAGCCCTTAAGGTACGTACATGTGATGGAATGCATGTACGCCCTCACCCTCTTAAGAACATATAATACTGATATGATGGTCAAACACATATGTCCTTACTTCCCTGTTTTCCAACTCAATAGCATTAACCTTTTACTTAACCAAACAGCGCCCATACACTGCGTGTGGAAGTACATTGGGGCTTGAATCGTCGAGTCAATGTTCAGTCCTTAATCAATCCAGACAAGACAACCACATTTCCCAATCTTGTGCACTAAGGCACCATCACTAGCATCCACTTGTCCAGATTTAAAATCAGTGTAAACAAACAAAATTTGATTTCATTTCAGATTTAAATTGACTGAACAAAGAATCAAAATAAATGAAATTCATTTAATGTTTTCAAGTTTGGCAAAATAAACTTGACAAACACTACAGACTGCATGGCTAAGCAATTCCTGGAATAAGTATTTTGGTATAGAAGCACTACCTTAAGTTTGAGTGTATGATCAGATTAAAGGTAAGCCTCAAGTGTTAGGTGGTAACTAACTATTAACATATCACAAATAAATTTTTAGGAAATTAGCATGCTTGATGTCCTTGGGTTTTAGAAATCTCTGAGCTCAAGATTAGGATCAACATGGTGCGAGTGGATGCTTGCCTTGATAATAGTAAACCTCTTGTTCAGGTTCTTGTTGCTCAGTAACAAATTCAAGCACTTCAGAAGAACCAGAATCTAGAATCACAAAAGTCCAATGAACAACAAGAAAAAGGTAGAGAGCAAAATATAGAAAAGAATGCATGATCAATGTCTTAATGCATACTTAGCAACATGCTTAAGTTACCTCTAGCTTAAGTAAGAATAATAACCCCTTTTTAATACCTACTGATACTAATTGTCAAGATTAGGTTTATTATAGCATTGCAGTTTCAGATTTCTAAAACTGAAACAGGACAAGTTAAAATGAATTTGTTGATTTAAGAACACTATAAGCAAAATACTTTTGCTTCAGTTATAATCATTTTGGGTAAAGCTAAAAGCCTAGCTTACTACTTAACATCATTTAATTGACAAGAATTAAAGAGTTGAAGCCCTTGCTGTGCACTGTCGGTTTGATCAGCAAAGACAGGAATTGAGATTTAGTTGTAGCTACAGTTTCAGATTTGGAAAAAACCGAAACAGGATAGAGTAACAAAAGTAAAGCTTGCTGCTATATTAGACTATGAGAAAATGATATTTTTGATTAAGTTACAGTTAAGTGAGTAAAATTTAAAGTCTAGCTCATCACTTAACATCAGTTAACACTAATTATCAAAGTTGCGGGTTAAACTGGAACTACAGTTTCAGGTTTTTAGAGAAACTGAAAATGGACAGATTAAAAAGAATAGTTTGCTGACTATTGCATTGTGAACAAACTAATGATTTTGCTTAAGTTACTGCTAACGAGTAAAACTTAAAGCCTAACTTATCACTTATCATCAATTAATACTGATTATCAAGATTGAGGTTCAATCTGGACTGCAATTTTCAGATTTTGAAAACTGAAAACAGGACAGATTGCAAAATGAAGTTTGTTGAACTAAACATTCACAAGTAAAGTGCTATGCTTAAGTTTAGAGTATTCCTAACTAGGTTAGCAAGATAACTCACCAATTACTAGCAGTAATTTACAAGAGCTACTGATTTAAGCTGTTGCTTGTGCACTGTCGGTTTTAACCGACAATAGAACAGAGGCACAACCGGCTGTTATTGACAGATTGCCAAAAATTGCAGTTTGTTGTTTTATTGTAGTATGAACAAAGTAACATTTTTGTTAAAGTTGTAGCTAAACAAGTAAAATAAAGTCTACTTATCATTTATTAGCACTAAGTGATGAGAATTAACAAGAGAAACTTCTGTTGTGCCTATTATCGGTTTGGCTGACAATACCCAAAGGTGCAGCCGAATGCTTAAGTGCCAAAAGTGAAACACACATAAGTAAGACCTTAGTTTAAGCTACCACAGACTCTTTGGTATACCTAATAACCAGGATAGAGCTTAGCTAACCCATTCGGCAAAGATTAACAGAAAAGAAGGAGTTACAGATTTTGAAAACAGAACTTAAGGTAGAGATTGCAGATTTTGGCTGATTTTAAAATACACTAAGCAAATGATTCTAAATTGGAGCTAAAGCTGATCTTTAGAGTAGATAATACCCTAGACCAACCCTTGCTAACATTATCCAACAAAGCTCAACAGAAAGAATGGAGCTACAGCTTTTGTCGATTTGCCCGACAATAGTAGCAGAAAACTGAATTTTTGCCCTAAATTGATTTGGAGACATTATGAATCAAAAGAATGGTTGCTCAGGCTACTAGGGTTTAGTAAAGACCTAATTAAGCTGAAAAGATGACAAGAGAAACCATAGAACTTGAAAGCGATATGAAAGACCGAAAAGTTATAAAAAGCAAGATTTCGATATTAAGGCAATTGGAGTATTACATGCACAAGTGAGTGCTTCAGATCAGCTATTGAGGTCCTCAAGAAGCTCAAGACAGGAGGAGATAGGATCAAGGCTCACTCACCAGAGCTGGAGAAGATGAAGTCAAGTTTTTGGCCGACAACAGTGAAGATGTAAAATCCAATTTTTTGTCCAGAGCAAGGCAATCACCAAGTGGTGCTCCAGCCGGCTTGGCAACAGAGAGCCACTCCCGCGTTCAACTGGACAAGAAAAAGGATGAAGAGAGCTCTCTCTCGGTCAGCGACGGTAGTGAGCATAAACTAGGGTTGCTATAGAGGTTGAACCTCCAGAGCAAAGGAGAGGATTCTAGAGATGGTGCGGTGGCAGTTTGATGCCAGGTGGCAGAGGTTCACTTGCTAGCTCACGGCGAAACGCCACCTTCTCCTATGCTTTGGTCGGCCGCAATGCTCCCAGGCGAGAGGAGGAAGAGAGAGATGCGCTACTGCCCTGTGCTCCATTGGCAGCAGCAGCAAAATTCCAACAGTAGCTCAAAGAAGCTCAGCCGTCCGATTAGAAATGGGTGGTCGAGATTATGATGGACGTTGGGAGTTCTAACCGTTACTTTGTATATAGGCCGCGCGATCTTAATCTGACGGCCACACAAAGACTCGGCTCCAGGTGCGCACGAGTTAAAACGGCACCACACGATTTAAATCCAACAGCTCAGATGCATCGTGAGTTCGGACGGTCTGAACACTCACACTGATCTGGGCGGTTCGCCGAGGATCCAACGGCTCACGATTTTGACTAGAAAAATGGAGATTTTAGATTGTAACAAAATATCCAAGTTTCAAAATAAACAGTGATGCTACGAAAAGCATCTTATTACTGTTTATTAAAACTGGGGCTGTTACACTCTTTGTTAGATCTGACCATTAGGACCTCCCCTTTGGAGATCTTGACCCTCGGACTTCTTGTGAACTGTGTGTAATACTCCAAATTTATTTAAGTGAGAAGAAATAATTTAGGGAGAAGAACCAATTAGAAAATGGATTTAACAGAAGTTTAGAGGGGGGTGTATGTAACACCCCAGTCCGACAAAGGCCTAGAATGCTACTAAACTAACAATATAAATAAAATTAAACTAAAACAACTTATCGATTTTAGTGAGAACCTCCTTTGTATAGTTAACTATACTGGGAGGTTCCAACAAACAAATATAACATATATAATTAATCCAACATTCAATATGATCAAGACATATCCAAAAGTGAGCTAATCATTACTATAACATCCATAGCATGCTAAGCAACTAGGATGTAATCCAAAGAGCATCCAAAATCCTCTAATCCTTTATTACAGTTTATACCAAGTAAGGAAATAATCATAAAGATTATTCTAAACAGATCATTCAACTTTTAAATTATCTTTTTATCAAATCAGCTATGTGTAGATCGTGCTATTGTGCAACCATTCTAATCTTTCTTTCCCCCATGCATGCCGATCCGTAAGGGTACCTAAAAAACACAACAACAAAGAAGAGTGAGTCCAAAGACTCAAAGAAGTACAATAAATGGCAATAATCGCATGCATAATTGTAATCATCAACCAATACTCACAAAACTATACACCAATCATATTACATGCTCATGCTATGCAATATGCTCAAAATGCACTTTCTCTTTCTCTTTCTTTGCATTTTACCGTGTCATGCGAAGCGTGCATCCGTCGATGCACACCCATGCTCGTGCCATCTAGCACAGAGGACCATTATCCATACTCCGCAAATATGGGGACCTAAGCCCGGCTCCACGAGCAAGGGACCTTTAGCCCGTCATATTCATGACGGGACCTCAATAATTGCTTGGTCATCACATGACCAAGTCTTCAATATGCCATCATGATGCATATGAACGAAATCTTAAATCATCATAACTTTGCATTCACAATCACATCGCATATGAATAAACCTATTCATACCACAAGCATCCATGATCATTGAAGATTATAAATTTTCAAGCATCCATGCATAGCACATAAATCATAACACTAGAAATCATGAGTATCAACATTCATAAAATCTAGGTAACCATGAACAGCACATATACTCATAGTATTAGCAAACAATGTCATTCATCCATGTTAATTCTATCCATCATGGTACTTGCCTTAACCGTGTGAGAACGGAGGATGTGAAGAGGGTGCTGCCCCTGGGACCAATCCCCTACCTGAATACATTTAAAAGCATACTAAGACAATAGTAATGGACCAAACAAACTATATAAGCAAGCACGAACTTGCCATAGTTTCTAACGCGATCCCAACTCCAATTCCTAAATGTCGATCTGTCCCCTCCGTGGATAGTCACATTCTAAAATTCATATCTTTTAGTACAGGAGTCCAAATGAGGTGTTCTTGGACTTTCTGGAAAGTTTATCAATTTCTCCAACTAAACTTAGTTGATGAGCATTTCTGAATCGGCCATCTAATACAACTACCAAGCTATTTAACAAAACATCGAATTCACGTCGGGTTTCTGGACAGAACTACCAAAACTACCATAACTTTCGGTACGATTGTCAAAATTTCACGTTCTTGAGCTTTCTGGAAATCTGAGACAATAAAATACATTTTTTGTTATAGTGAGATCTTCTAAATAATCCACTAACTATATGCTACAGACCGATTAACAAAAACTGTCAGCATTAGAACAGAATTACAGAACAGCGATGCTACGAAAATCATAAGTTATGAATGACCTGATCCAAGATCCTACGGAAAGATAATTATGCTACCTACAATTCTCTAGGAGATGGACAGATCAGATTTCGCAGTTAACATCCTCAAAACGGTCGGGCACTACAGACTGCTCTAAACTGATCTAATACCGACATTGCCAAAATACGTTACTATACGACTAATTGACGGGATTGAGGGTTACCCTTGGAGATCAAGATGAAGAACATGAAATCCCAGCGCTCTCCATCTCCTTCTTCCTCTCTTCCTTCTCTCTTCCCCCCTTCTCTTCCTCCTTTCTTTCTCTTCTACCTTCTTCCTTCTACTAGACGAGCAAGGAGGCATCAACACCGGGAGGGAGGGGCTACAGTGGTGGCGCTTACAGTACATGGGGGCGCCACAGAACCGAGCTAGGGTTTGGGTGTCCTTCCCCTTCCTTTGAGGCCGACCGACTCAATTGGGCCAAGACACCGTGGGCCAAAAGCCTAGGTTTTCTTACTCTCCTCGTAAATCTGAATTTCTAAATTTGATTTATTTAATTCTCTCTCTAATGCTATATGGGATATTACAGTGTAATACTCCGAAACGTGTTAGAGAGGAAAAAAAATAGTTAAAAGGATTTTTCTGAAATTTCTTCAAAACCTGGGCCATGGGCTTTTGGCCTACAGCACCAAGGTCCAAAAGGGTGGAAACCCTATTTTTTGCTACAGTACCAACCCGTGCTACAGTAGCCACCTCCGTGCTACAGTAGATGTGGTGCTACAGTGCATCGCCCCCTGCTGCTCCTCCTCTCCCAGGCGCCATCCTCCCACTGCCGGCAAAGAACGCTCGGGTTGTTGCCGCCAAGGAAGAAGGGAAGAGAAAGGAAGAGGAAGAAGGAGAGAAGGAGAAGAGAGGAAGGGAGAGAATGCGGCTCGATACGTGTTCTTCAGCGGTTCTTCAAGGGTACCTTCTTTTCCCTTTGATTAGATGCGAAATCGAATAGTTAATCAATGTCGGTATTATGGTCTGCTCAGGATAGATTGCGTTCGACAGACGTTTTGACGTAGTTAAGTGCGGATTCAGTTCTAGACATCTCCTAGAGTATTGTAGAGGACGTCGCTATCTTTCCGTGAAGAGCTAGAACACGTAATTTGGACCCCTGTAGCAGAAGTTATGATTTTATTAGTGGGACTGTTCTGCAGAATCATTGGTGATCCGACAGGTTTTAGTAATCTGGTTGAAACGATTAGTTAAATGGGAAATCAGAGAAGCTCAGTATAATCAAAGTTATAGATCAATGTCTCAGCTTTTCAGAAAGCTCAAGAACTCAAGATTTGGATACACGTACTGAAAGTTATGATAATTTTAGTGTACTGTCCAGAGAACCCGACGTGATAATTGATGTTCTGTAGATTGGCTTGGTAGGGGCAGTAGATGGCAGAATCAGAAGGGCTCCCCCAATAAGTTTATTTAGGTAATTTAATTACCTTTCCAGAAAGTCTAAGAAAACCTTAATTGGACTTCTGTAGCAATAGATATGAATTTTATAAGTTGACTGTCCACCGAGGGGACAGATCGACGTGTAGGATTTGGGGTTGGGATCGAGTTAGACGCTCTTACAAGTTAGTGATTGTTGTTGTATATTTTGGTTTGGTCCGCTACTGCCATCTTAGTGTGCGTTATAATAATTACTCAGGTGGTGGACCGGTCCCAGGGGCGGCATCTTCGGCGTGTCCCTCACTCTCTCGCGGTTAAGGCAAGTATAATGATGGTTATAATATTTATGGTTGAATGGCAATGCTGGGTATATGTTATGAGAAATTGTGTGCTAGTGAGATGTGATGATGGCATAGCCACTACTGTGCATTATTGCTAGAGATATGAGTTATGTGTTAAATTTGGTTGTTCATTAGTTGTGATGACTTTGTTTATTAGCGTGTAGTATGAAAAGGATTTTTTTTTATATGCAATAATGCTGCGGATGCATGTTTGTTAATTTGAGAAATTCATACCTATGCATCATGTTGCTTATTGAAGACTTGGTCATGTGGTGACCAAGCAATTCTTGAGGTCCCCGTCATGTTAATGACAGGCTAAAGGTCCCCATGCTTGAAGAGCATGGGCTTAGGTCCCCATACACGTGGGTATGGGCAATGGTCCCTGTACCAGATGGTACAGGCATGGGTGTACATCGACGGATGCACACTTTGTATTACCGGTAAAATGCAAAAGGAAAAGAGAAGGAAGAGGATTATCTTTTGAGCATATTGCATAGCATGCGTGTGTATGATGGTTGATATATGGATTTGAGAGGTTTAACTGCTGATTTGCATGTTTGTACGTTGTGATGTCATTTATTATATTTGCTGAGTCTTTGGGGCTCACTTCTTATGTTTGTTGTTTTTTTTAGGTACCACTTGCAAGAACAGCATGCATGGAAGGGAGTAGGATTGCTAAGGATGCACTCATTACCACACATTCCTTTAAAGATGATTACCATTTAGTTCATACCTTAATAATAAGTAAACTGCTTAAGGATTAATCTTGGCTATGCTTGAATGCATTGGTTTATTTGTAATAAAGAGAGCGGTAAATTTTGTTTATGCTTGCTTATAATTTAAATGAGATGAATGTTTACTGAACGCTTTGATGAACTTTGGATGTGGAGAAATTGCTATTAATATATGCATCTGTTGGAACCTCGGTATACTTAGTTATACAAAGGAGGTTCTCTTAATTTTTGTAAGAAGTTTTAGTTTGAAAATGTTTAGATTTACTTAATTTAGTAGCATTCCGTGCCTTTGTTTGGTGGGGTGTTCTGCTTGGTATCGAGCGGTCAGAGGTCCGTGGTATTGAAAATATTAATTTTGACACACTATGCACGATGGGTGGGTTGGGTTTATTTGCATTGCATTGCATATACGCTTCCTTGAATTTTTATAGTTATTCTTGTGAAAGTGTTGCAAGTTGATCGATGTGCTTAATGTTATGAAATAATCTTGTATACTTATAAATTATTATCTTGTATATTATGTGTGGGCATAACCCATGTTGAGAGGTTGAGGTCGTGGTTGTGGCCCTGGCTTTACCGAGCTACACCACCATTCGCAGATATGAGAATAGTGAGTATCTTTGGAGAGGGTGTTCTCTTCCTAAATTTGATTTGGTCAACTCTGGTTCGGTTGTGCATGATGAATTTCCTTGGGTTAGTAGTTTTATCGATCGATGTGTTTCCATTGATTTAATTTGACCCTTTAGCGATCATTGTTTTCCAACTGTTGAGCCGCTTATGTTGATAAACCTTCTTTGGATAGTGGTTACAATGCAGTTGATGGGTTTCAATTGGTTTGTATTTGTTTTACAGAGCAAATATTGTCTTTTCTGACTCTTGAGCTATTCTTGCAACTTGTAAATGTTATCTTTGGCAATTTTGTGCCTCTTCATGAGAGATCTACCTTCTTGTTGGCAGGCTTGACCCATTTATTCGCTGGGTGTTTTAGATAATGGAAAGTATCATATACAAACTTCATTGAAGTACATTTCGTCTTTACGCACTTCTTTTGGAGTAGTTGGAATATCAAAGTTTAGTGCATCTTCTTTGAGAAAGACAGTATCAAAACTATTTTGAAATATCTTGTTGTAATATGTGAGAGGTTTAAAGTATAAAAGATAATTTGATAATATATGAGTTATCAAATTGAGTGCATAGTTTGCGCGAATCGATCTTAACTAAGATCTTTGGAAGTGAAGTTAATAGATTTGACGTTGTCATGGAGTAATTACATGATGAACTTGTTAAGTGGTATGACCATTCATACTCGGAATCCAAGACCTATTAAGATGGTGGAATTCGATAGATTTACTGGATAATTCGGAGTGAAGTATCGCAATAGATTTGTCTACCCATTAGAGATGATTATGTTAAGGATGTGAGTGAACGATGAGGATATGTTCGACTGTGGTCTTAGTAGGTAATAATATGATATTTTCTTTATTTGACTATTTGATGATCTTATTTATGCTCGTGGGAATACAAATAGAGAAATGACCATCAATTCGTCCATGATTGAATAATCATCAATGTTTATGATAACCTCCAGATTAGAATTAGAGTGTACTAAATTAGTGTAAGCCTTCCTAATAGGTGAAAGGTTGAAAGTCAAAAGTGATTTACTCATGTGTGTTTCATGAGGATGACCTATGTTTGCATGATGGTGAAATTATCGGATAATAGTATGCCTCTGATGAGAGTGTTTTGGAATAACCTCTTAAATTGAGTAGTAGGTTCCCTCTAAAATTAAGTGGTTGTTGTAATGAGATTGTAAGAAGTTGGTATAGTTTCAATTGAGGATGAGATGATAAAGTGGTATGTAATACTTTGGTAAGCCGTTGGGGGCTTTATAAAGGAAGAGTTGACAATAACGAATCTTTTAAGGGTGAATTATTCTTGATATTAGTAAGATTGTCGATAAGAGAATGTGACGTATGGGAAGGTTCCGTTTGGTTCCTAAGTGATTAATTTGATTTGGTTTTAAAGGCATTTCTTGTTTGGAATGATAAGTAATGTTGTAATCAAAGAAAATTGCTTTCTTTGTTAACGAAAAATGTGTGCCCTAAGTATTTGAGGTTGGAGTTAAGGATCGTAACCTGCAACTTTTCTATCATTGCCGCTTAAGTGTTTCTTGAGTTTCAAAAGCAATGTTTTATTGTGATTTATTGATGTTTGAAACTCCCTTCTTGTGGAACGTGTGCCCTCAATTATGGTCTCGTCTTTTGTTTTTCGAGATCAATGCTATTTGACTATTTCTTTTGGTCTCGTGCTCACTGTGAGGGGTAGTGTTTCCTCATGTGTTAAAACTTGTATTTGTTTGCTCTTTCCTTTTTGAGAAAAGATTAACCGACTTGGGTTGCAAGGTCTTATAAAGTGTAATGTGGCGATTGGTTGGTGGTGGTCAAGTAAATGATCGCAATGAGAATTTTGGGGGCCAAGCTATTTGAAGAACAGTAGAAAGTGATTTAGTTTTGACCTATAACTCTTGGAAAGAGTTGGATTTAAATGGAATACTTGTCGTCGAAATAAAACAGATTAGTGTTAGAGCTAGTGGAACCCATAGCGAATTATAATCCAAGAACTTTCATTCATGTTAGAATGTTGGGATTATCGAAAGTCTGGAAGCTTGATCAATGTGTTAGAGTATCGCGATTGGATAATTTTGCAAGGTTGGGTAGGTGATCTATGACGGTGTAGTTTAATGAGAGTAGGATTAGCGAAGTAATCTAATCGTAATGTCAATTGATGGGATAGTAGGTAGGGTTGAGTTGTCGGCGGTATGCCTGGCTTTAGTGAATAACCTTTGGGAGATAGAATTCTTCTAAAAGATAATTTGGTCGAGAAAATATTTACATGTGGATGAAAATGATTGAGTATGTTTAGAGTGTGGGAATTTCAGTGAATGGATCTGAGGATTTCTCGATCTTTTATACGAGAAGTTTGTTGTAGGAGTTTTGGAGGTTGAATTTGGGCTTTGTATTTTTATGCTAGAACCTTAGTTGCCAATGATTATATGTAAAAGTAGTAGAGTAAGAGTGGATTCCAAGTAGCGGGATGATCATTGATAGTATCCTTTGGGGGTAGTAAATGAGAGTGTCTGATGTGAATTTTAAATTGATTATCCTTAACGGATTGAGGGATGTGATGGTGTGTGAAATCTATATTGAGTTGTGTTGGGAATTATTTCGTCAAAGTAATTCATCTGGTAGAGAAGTTGGCTAGAGTGTGATATTGTGGATTGGAAGAGTCTCCCTGCATAAGTGTGGATTTTGTGTTCGGTTGAACATAGCTTTGAGGTTGTCAATTTAAGAGAAATGAGTTAATGTGTTATGCGATGATTTGGGATCTTATGATTTAAGAGAAAGTTAAATTCTTAAAAGAAAAATGGTGGAAAATGGTGTGATCTTGGAAAGTGAGATATTCTCTTAGTTCTTACTTGAACTATGTGTTTAGGACGGATGTCAATTACAAAATGAGTTGATTCTTGTCGATATGTGTGATTCCTTCTAGTTAAGAAAAAAATGGTTAATCTGGTTTTTCGAGTGATTTCGCTTTTGGCTTGTGTGTCATTTATTTCCAAACTGCCTACTTGAAAAGTGGAAAAGTTTTCATGGTAAATCCATTGATTTTGGATTGGGCTCTTCTAAGGGAAGAAGGTTTTGAGTTGGATGCATTATGACTCCTTTGTTTTTAGTTGATTTCTTCGGATAAGTGACTTGGTAGGCGAGTTCTTTGTACGTCCCTTATTAAAGGAGATGCTGCTTGCATAGGTAAAGTGCTCGACTGAGAGTTGGAACAAGAGTTCCGTGTGTTTTGTGCAGACGGTGTACTTCGGTACCAACAGGAAGTTTAACCAAAGGTGTGTTGGATAGGTTCCTTAGTCACAGGGATTTGTAGATTGGTGTATCCCTAGGACCGTCTCGAGTTCTTACGCAGAGTACGCAATGTCTTGTATATTCTGGTGCTGAGAGAGTACATGAGAGGTCCGGGGCTTAAGATTTTGTTAGCGCTGTTGACCAACAAGTAAGACCGTGCCTTGAGCCATGTCCGCTCAAGGACTCTTGAAAGGTAGGGACGAGTAATAAGGCGTAACACGTCCAGATTACGTCAAGGTCGAAGGTCGCAGCAGATCGAGAGAGAGACCATCTGGGAATTGGGTCTAGCAAGCGAGGAATATCCATAATTATTCACAGAGATACATGGTTATGTTAGTAAGTTTCAGTAGTGCTTATTCTCGGCGAAAGCGTGATTAGAATTTGGGACGAATTCAGCTTTTAAGGGGTAGAATGTAATACTCCAAATTTATTTAAGTGAGAAGAAATAATTTAGGAGAAGAACCAATTAGAAAATGGATTTAACAGAAGTTTAGAGGAGGTGTAATACTCCGAAACGTGTTAGAGAGGAAAAAAAATAGTTAAAAGGATTTTTCTGAAATTTCTTCAAAACCTGGGCCATGGGCTTTTGGCCCACAGCACCAAGGTCCAAAAGGGTGGAAACCCTATTTTTTGCTACAGTACCAACCATGCTACAGTAGCTGCCTCCGTGCTACAATAGACATGGTGCTACAGTGCATCGCCCCCTGCTGCTCCTCCTCTCCCAGGCGCCATCCTCCCACTGCCGGCGAAGAACGCTCGGGTTGCTGCCGGCCAAGGAAGAAGGGAAGAGAAAGGAAGAGGAAGAAGGAGAGAAGGGAGAAGAGAGGGAAGGGGAGAGAATGCGGGCTCGGTACGTGTTCTTCAGCGGTTCTTCAAGGGTACCTTCTTTTCCCCTTTGATTAGATGCGAAATCGAATAGTTAATCAATGTCGGTATTATGGTCTGCTTAGGACAGATTGCGTTAGACAGACGTTTTGACATAGTTAAGTGCGGATTCAGTTCTGGACGTCTCCTAGAGTATTGTAGAGGACGTCGTTATCTTTCTGTGAAGAGCTAGAACATGTAATTTGGACCCCTGTAGCAGAAGTTATGATTTTATTAGTGGGACTGTTCTGCAGAATCGTTGGTGATCTGATAGGTTTTAGTAATCTGGTTGAAACGATTAGTTAAAGGGGAAATCAGAGAAGCTCAGTATAATCAAAGTTATAGATAAATGTCTCAGCTTTTTAGAAAGCTCAAGAACTCAAGATTTGGATACACGTACTGAAAGTTATGATAATTTTAGTGTACTGTCCAGAGAACCCGACGTGATAATTGATGTTCTGTAGATTGGCTTGGTAGGGGCAGTAGATGGCAGAATCAGAAGGGCTCCCCAAATAAGTTTATTTAGGAAATTTAATTAACTTTCCAGAAAGTCTAAGAAAACCTTAATTGGACTTCTGTAGCAATAGATATGAATTGTATAAGTTGACTGTCCACCGAGGGGACAGATCGACGTGTAGGATTTGGGGTTGGGATCGAGTTAGACGCTCTTACAAGTTAGTGATTGTTGTTGTATATTTTGGTTTGGTCCGCTACTGCCATCTTAGTGTGCGTTATAATAATTACTCAGGTGGTGGACCGGTCCCAGGGGCGGCATCTTCGGCGTGTCCCTCACTCTCTCGCGGTTAAGACAAGTATAATGATGGTTATAGTATTTATGGTTGAATGGCAATGCTGCGTATATGTTATGAGAAATTGTGTGCTCGTGAGATGTGATGATGGCATAGCCACTACTGTGCATTATTGCTAGAGATATGAGTTATGTGTTAAATTTGGTTGTTCATTAGTTGTGATGACTTTGTTTATTAGCGTGTAGTATGAAAAGGATTTTTTTTATATGCAATAATGCTGCGGATGCATGTTTGTTAATTTGAGAAATTCATACCTATGCATCATGTTGCTTATTGAAGACTTGGTCATATGGTGACCAAGCAACTCTTGAGGTCCCCGTCATGTTAATGACGGGCTAAAGGTCCCCATGCTTGAAGAGCATGGGCTTAGGTCCCCATACACGTGGGTATGGGCAATGGTCCCCTGCGGATAGATGGTACAGCATGGGTGTGCATCGACGGATGCACACTTTGCATTACCGGTAAAATACAAAAGGGGAAGAGAAGGAAGAGGATTATCTTTTGAGCATATTGCATAGCATGCGTGTGTATGATGGTTGATATATGGATTTGAGAGGTTTAATCTGCTGATTTGCATGTTTGTGCGCTAGACGCCATTTATTATATTTCTTTGAGTCTTTGGGGCTCACTTCTTGTGTTTGTTGTTTCTTTTAGGTACCACTTGCAAGAATGGCATGCATGGGAGGGCGTAGGATTGCTAAGGATGCACTCATTACCACACATTCCTTTAAAGATGATTACCATTTAGTTCATACCTTAATAATAAGTAAACTGCTTAAGGATTAATCTTGGCTATGCTTGAATGCATTGGTTTATTTGTAATAAAGAGAGCGGTAAATTTTGTTTATGCTTGCTTATAATTTAGCTGAGATGAATGTTTATGAACGCTTTGATGAACTTTGTATGTGGAGAAATTGCTATTAATATATGCATCTGTTGGAACCTCTGGTATACTTAGTTATACAAAGGAGGTTCTGCCGAATTTTTGTAAGATGTTTTAGTTTGAAAATGTTTAGATTTACTTAATTTAGTAGCATTCCAGGCCTTTGTTTGGCTGGGTGTTACACTGTGAGCAGGTCTTTTGGACTTCCTGTCCTCAGGACCTCCTCGGGTCTTTTGGACCTCCTGCCCTCAAGACCTCCTTGTGGTTAGGACCTCCGTTAGAGGTCAGGACCCGTGGTATTTTGCAAAGAACTCCCTTGCGGCTCATACCAACCCTTTGTCTGAATCATTCTCTTGAGTTTGACTGGCCCCCCCTGTGAGCCTTGCTTTGTGCGCATTTAATGGCTGTTGTGTCACATTAAATGCAGTCACATCTGGGGTACTTCTTTTTATTCCTTTGGTGACCTACCCTGTCCTAACCTTGTCCTAGCTACCACTGATCATTGACACATTTTACTCTAACCCTTGCTGTTTCTTCAGCAGCTCCAGCTATAAATAGCCTGGGCATGCCTCCCTTTGTCACCTTTTTGCTCTTTCCCAATCTCTTTGCACTTGCCTGGTTCTATCCATGCTCAGGACCTCCCCAAGGAGCTCCCGAGGCTGTGCTGACCCTTTGTTTTCTGGTTTTGGCTGAGTTGATTTGAGCTCTTTTCAAGTCTTCTTCTAAGTTCTTTGCTTGGAGTTGGTTGGCTTATTTGGTTCTTTGGCGAACGTGTAGATACCGCGTTTGAGGAGGAGTTCTTGGACCCAGCAGTGTCTACTGAAGGTTCACCACTGCTCAACGAAGGCAAGTCGCAGACCTTTGACCATATTGAGCCTAGCTTTTTAATTGTATTTTGCTTTACTTTATCATGCATAGCTATTTTTATAAGAAATAGTTTGGGGCGGTAGTTATTCTCCTAGTTGACAATATGCCACCTTGGACAATAGTATTCGACATGTTGACATTATCCTCTTGGACGCCTTAAGTTGGGTATTTTAGTTGGTATTGTTTGGTATTGCCAACATGGGACCGTATGTATATGCTTAGTCTTGCTTGTAGAACCGGGGGTTTTGGGAATCACATACCTTCTCTAATAACTTGACTAAAGGAACTATGGAATCTGTGGTTGGTGCCACTGTTGGGCAACTATGGTGGGACGCCGTAATTGTGTTGATTGTGGTGCGAGACCACGTTGTTAAAATCTTGCGTGCCAAGACCAGGGAGGTCTTTGGCTAGGTGAACCTAAAAGTGTTTTCTTGCTTGGGCAAGTGATTATGCAGTAAAGGGGGTGCTCTTAGCACACTGGGATGTGGAAGCCTTGCCTGAGCAGCAATTAAGGACTTCACTTTGTGTTCTGTTGATCTGGGCCTCTAAGTGCAACCACAAGATTATTTTATGCGGATGGTCTGGGCTGAATAATTAGTGATGTCTTGACCTGGTTCTGTTGTGGTGGTGCGTGCTGATTCGCATGGCGCAAGAGGGGGCCAGGTTCCTTTTACAAGACGGCGAAACCTTAGCGAGCAGGTTAGGTCAGGACAAAGCTTTGTAAAAGCCTTGTCGCGCTCTCTAGACTGCTCACCTTTGGAAGTGAGTAAGGGTTCCAACGGGAACCAGCCCCGCTAGAGAGGTCATAAATTGTGGGTAAAGTTATACACCTCTGCAGATTATCAATCTATTCGAATGGCCAAGTTCTTGGTCATGTCTACAGGTACTCTAGGTGGCTCCGAGTGCTTGTGGCGACCTCGGCTGGTCATGGAGGTCTTGTGAACCCTAGGGTGGCCCAATAAGCTCCTGAGTGGGTGCTCAAAGGAGATCTTGGAGTCCCAGAGAGGTCTTGGGAGAGGTCCTGGTCGTAGGTGCGACCAGACCTCCCCCAAGTGGTCTTTGGGAGCTCTGGAGCTGGTGCTCGAGAGAGGTCTTGGGAGAGGTCCCTGGTCGAGGTGCGACTGCACCTCCCCAACAGTCTTTGGGAGCTCGAGGTGGTGCTCCAGAGAGGTCTTGGAAGAGATCCTAGTCGTAGGTGCGACCAGACCTCCCCCAAGTGGCTTGGGGAGTGAGTTGGTGCTCACCTCCCCTCTTTTCAAGCAAAGGTACTTAAGTATTATTGTTTCCAAAATTGAGCTTTTCAATCTATACCTGTTATTTACTGTCAAACTTAGCTTTGTGCAACTAACCCTACAGCTCTCATTGTTAAGCCAATGCATGAATATTATCTGCATGTCTGTTTCGCTGCGATTTACTGAGTACATTCCAAGTACTCATAGCTGTGAGCCCTGTGTTAAAGCAGTGGTCGAGGATGATCGATGAGGATGCTCGAGACCTCTTCAAGGGGAGTTCTTTGATGACCGTTGCCTAGGGCGTCCTCCACTCGACAAACTGTGGGCTTGCTTCGGATGGCTTCAGCGCTTTTGTGTTCTCAGTTTTTGAGGTCTTCCTGTTGTCGGTTTTGTAAGCCCAAGTTGGCAGACCTCTGTAAGCAAGCTTAGACCATAAGGTCTTGTTTAAAGTAAGGTTTAATTTGTCTACTTCATCTTTTGTTTGGCCTTGTGGTTGTGATCACACCTATGTCGTTTTGTGCGAGCTAGCTTGGACTCCTGGGACTAGCTTAGTGCACTCAGTCAAGACCTCCAGGAGGTCTTTGAAGATCTCCTGGGAGGTCTGGACAGACCTCCCCTCTCGAAACCTGCGGATGGTACTACCGCTCCTTGGTGCGGTAGTACTGGGGCGCGCACACTCATACAAAAGAAAATTCCGGTCCTTTCCCCTGTCCAGTGCATTTCCAAGAGGAGGTACTCACAAAGGTGGTATTAGAGCCCTGGTCGGCTGTAGGACGTTACCATAGGTAGAAAGGTCATTTTAGCTTGATTCAAAAGCTATTTTCTAAGTCAAGCCAACTCTACAATTTGTTCGGTGGTTCCTTTTGTTATCTTGTCTTATGCTATACTTACCTTTTCTCGATCTCTTCTTGTCTTATTCTACTTCATTCTTTTTTTTTCCTTTGGTCCTGTTATCTTACATCCTCTGGATCTTTGTTTCCAAATTTTAACTTGACCTCCTTGCCTCTGTAACCTCCATAGGGCCGACTGGGTAAGGCTAGGTTGGTAGTGCCCTTATTTATTTCAGTTGTGCTTAGCTTGGTCATTAGGACCTCTGTTTGTAGTTTTATTGTCTCTTTTGAAGCCTTTTGGGCTTTTGCTTTTGAGTCTAGCCAAGTCACCCCTAATAGAATAATCCATCTTTCCCCTCCCCTGCTCTAACTTGTCTTTGTACTATTCCCTCTTATCTATTTTGCTTTCTTTCTTATCTATTAAACCAGAGAGGCTTTGGTGCAGATGGTTCAAACTCGGCAATCAACAAGTCAGAATGAGCCCTCAGAACAGTTGCCTCCACCACCACCTCCTCCAAGGTCGATGGCGAGACCTGTGTTTTGGGCGGTTCATGGCAAGACAAGCTCAAATGATGAGTTCTATGATGCGAACATGAACCAAATGATGGCCCAGCAAAGCTAGACCACCACTGCCTTGCTTGCCATGATGAGCCAGAACAGCCAAGCAGTAGTTGTGCCACCACCTCCCCTCTCGGTTGATCCCCAATCAAGGTTGTCAGAGTTTATGAAGACTCGTCTAACCACTTTCTCAAGCTCCCCAGAGCCTTTGGATGCGGACGATTGGCTGAGATCGACTAAGAAAAAGCTAGATATTGCCCGCTGTGAAGACAGAGAGAAGGTCTTGTTTGCATCACACCAATTGGAGGGTTGTGCATATCATGGGGATATGCCCATGATCTTAGGATGATGAAACAATTGGCAATGGTGTTTTTGGTTTGAAGTTTCAAGCGTTTTCAGCTAAGATTCAGAACTGTCAGGTCATGGGCGGTCAGACCGGCCTTGTCTCAAATTGATTTTCTGGTTCAAATTTCGGGGTGGTCGACCGCCGTAACGAGCAATGATCGACCGGTTTTTGTGCTGATTGATAATGTTAGTTGTGAACTAATTTTGGGATAGGTCATATCCTGGTTTGTTAATGCACATGTGTTGCATATTGCATGTTTTGGCTAACGTGGGTCAAGTTGTGTAGAACTTATTCCCGGATTCGTGTTTGCTTGTCTATTGCTGTGTAGGTCGCTTGGAGGTCAACGACGGTCAACGGCGAGGAGGATCGGGACTAAGCTTGGAGAGCTGAGGTCCAGAACGATCATGGATGCCGGGTGAAGTCGAGTGACTCAAGCATCGCGCAGAATGGATGAAGATGACCGAACGGGCAGTTCGGTGCAACTGGTTGGATCAAGCGGTGCGAGGGTCGGTGCACGTGCCAAGGTGGTCCGGAAGGAACCAGATGGGAGAGACTTGCCGACAGGATGAGAGCAGCTGGATCAACCCACACGTGGCGAAGCATGGATGTGTTTCGCGCAGTTTGGACTCGGTCTTCGGAAAAGATCGAGAAGGGGTATTTTGGTAATTTTACCAAATACCGCCTTGGTGGCCTAATGCCAACCCGCGGCGCAAGACGGTGCGTTAAGAAGTAGATTAGGTCAAGAGAAGTGAAGACGGCGCTTTGAGATGCGTGCGTATGTAACCCGTTTGTATTGGGCCTTAACGGGAGCCCATTAGGGTTAACTCTTCTAGAAGCTAAGCCTCAAGTATAAATAGAGAGGGGGCTGTTCTCAGCAGCCAACTAAGCACTTCATTTGTAAACCCTAGTTTGTCTTAGGGCTTAAGGAGAAAGAGGAGAGGCTTAGGGTTCTAGGGAGATGTGTTGAGTTGTTGCTCATGGATTGAGTTTTGTCCTCCATGGATGGAGTGGCTATAACCAGCAACCAATCATGAATCAATCTATGGATGATTGTTCAAAGATGAGTCTTCTTGTGTTTTCTCTTCTCTTTTGATGATTTTGGGTACTTCCTTGATCCTGTGGTTTTTTGGTTTGTTTCGTGTCCCTTTTTTACCTTGATGTGATGTGTGAGAATACATCTAGGATCATCTAGACCATCAATCTCTCACGAGCAAGGTTTGGATCAAGTTTTTCGTTTTTGCCCGGTTTTGAACCCTCCTTCGGTAAAACAGAAAAACGTCAAAACTTTGACGTGGATCTACTCAATCTCTGCTTGGAATAGGTTCCTAATATCCTTAGGAAGGTGTGTTCCAAATTTGGTCAAGTTTGGCCGTGTAGATCAAAAGTTAGATCGATTTTCGTTTTTGTTTCGGGCTGTCAACAGTGGTTTTGGTCAGGATCGGTTATACCATTTTTTACACGGCGGTCAAACCACCCATTACATGCCGGTCTGACCGCCCTGTTAGGGTTTGGTGCTATTGGTTCCTTGCTTGGGGATTTTGGTTCAAGTTCAACACAAGTCTTCTGCTGTTGATCCTCATAGCTCTCGTAGCTATTGGGGTGAATCTGGTGTTGAATCTGAACAAGGTGAAAATTAGGCAAGCTCCTATTCACCCCCCCCCCCTCTAGTCGCCTGTTCCAGTCCTATAAGTGGTATCAGAGCCCGGTTAGCTCTTCTCATAGATCTTAACCGGTCTTTGGAGCCATGGCGACTGACAAGTATTCAACCAAACCACATGTTTTCGATGGAGTTTATTTTGCATATTGGAAGGCTCGTATGCATGCATACATCGAGGCTCAAGGGCACGCTATTTGGCTTAAGGTCAAAAATCCATATGTCGTGCCAGCCAATGATGATGTGATCACTCTAGATGTTGAGGCTAATAACAAGGCTCGGAACTTTCTGATCCAAGGTCTTAGTCGATCTGAGTTTGAGCGCATGGCTCATTTGAGGTCTGCTCACAAGATCTGAAGGACCCTTTGTGACTACCACGAGGGCGCTACTACGATCAAGGAAGTGAGACAGAACCAGCTCAAGAAATAATACTCAAAGATCTGTGGGGGAGGCTCTCCAAGATTCTTCATGATCTTTGCACTGTTTATCTTGTTTTCACTGAATCTGAGAATGCACGTCAGCTTTCGGGTTCTCTTGATGTGAAGGTCTGGGGGGATGAAGATCACATCCATCAATGACAACACTATCATGAGTGAGTCGATGGCTTTGGTGGTCGACCCATCTAAGGGTAGTTCTTCTGATTCATTGGATTTTGGCTCATCTAGTTTTTCTTTGTCAGCTTTGCATTCTCTGAGTGATGAGCAGCTAGAGAAGCTACCTGAGGATGATTTAGCCCTCCTATCCACCAAATTCTCGAGAGTTTACAACAAAGTGAGGAACAACAGGAGAGGTGGCCCTGTCACTTGTTTTGAGTGTGGTGAGTCGAACCACATTCGCTCCAAGTGCCCCAAGCTGAAGGGCAAGGTGGAGAAGGACTCTCGGAGGCGTCATCAAGCCAAGGACACGAAAGGCAAGAAGCCCAACTATCGCAAGTTCGTCAACCAAGTCCTTGCCGCTCTTGAGAGTGTTGACATGAGTGATGTGGACTCGGAGACGGAGGACGACGACGATGATTCTCATGGCAAGAAGAAGGCCCAGGACTTCACTAGTATGTGCTTCATGGCTAGGGACAGCCATGACGTCGACTCCTCCAATGACGATGATATTTTCAGCGATCCCGATGAGGTACGTCCTTCACTTGCTAATATAAAACGTGCTTTAGCCTTTGCTGAAAAAAGAATGAATAAGCAAGAAAGAACGATTAGGAAACATGATGCCATGATTGATGACTTGAACCTAGAAGTTGATAGGCTCAAATCCATTAATTCTGCTGATGATTGTGATTCCTGCTCTAGCTTGCTTAATGAACTAGCAAATCTGAAATCTGCTTATTCCTCTATTGCTAATCAACTGAAAGATGCTTTTGATGAACTAGAAATCTCAAGGCTAGTCCTACTTGCATGAATGTCATTGCTCTTGATGTGACTGCTGTAGATGCTATTCCTTTACTCTGTTCAAATTGTGCTTTACTTGAATTAAAATTGAACAGCGCTATAGAAGAATTGCAGAAATTTGATGCTAGTCACATGTGTTCTCATTGTGAGGATAGTAGGATTAAAATGAAGGAGATGAATGAAATGGTTCTTTACTCTAAAACTGTTTCATGTGAAAACTGTGTTAAACTCACAATTGATAATGATGCCTTAAATAAGACTCTTGAGGAGAAAGCTAAAATTGAACTATCCATGTCTATGACTGCTTCCAAGAAAGTTGTTGATTCTAATTCTTATGATCTTTGCATTGAAATTGGGCATAATGTAGATAAGATACAAGAAGCTTTTAGAGTTAAGTTCAAAGAGCAGTTGGATAGGATTAGAGATGACTATTGTGTGTCTTGTGAGGCTTTGCAAGCCGAGGTAGCTCACTATAAGGAAAAGTCTAATAGGGCTAGCAAGTCAAATAAGTGTGCCTCATGTAGTGAACTAGCCAAACAAAATGACTACCTTAACAGGACTCTTGAGAGGTTTACTAGTGGGAAGAAGAATCTCAACATGATTTTAGACAAATCTAAGGTGAGTGTGAACAATAGTGGCCTAAGATTTAATTCCCTAGAGCATTCCAAAAACCATCCACCTAAGGTTGTTAGAGCTGTTGAGAGTGGCCTATTTGAGGTAGAACCCTCTAAGCCATCCAAGATAGTCTTTAAATCTGCTGGTTTTGCCCAAACCCCTTCTAGCAAGATAGGTGCTTCTACTTCATCAGGTCAGACCTCTCAAAAGGTCAAGTACCATTGCACCTTCTGCAAGAAGGATGGTCACATTGTTGAGTTCTGCTTCCGTAGAGCCAAGATTGAGAGAAAGGAGAGGATGAGTGCTTTGAGAACCATTAGAGGAGTTCCTTCACCTGCTGTAGTCTCTAGAGCTAGGCAGCCTGTCTTTCCTGCTAGACATAGGCCTAGGTTCGTAGAGGACTTCTTTGATTCCTTTGGTGGCTCTAGGCAGCGCTTTGGGTTAGGATATCGTGAGGAGAGACCACGGGTTGCATCTAGACAGGGGGAGTGCCGACCTTTTGGTAGGTCGATTCGGAGAGGTCTAGGTGGTTCTTGTGTGCATTCTTATGATTTTGCTCCTAACCATTTTACTGCTGCTTCTTTTGTTTTGCCCAAGTATCATGTGACTCAATACTGGATTCCCAAGTCTTTTATCACTAACCCTAGTACTGAGGCACAGATATTTCCTGTTCGTACTTTGTAGGTCTATCGTGCGAGGAAGGAGGACATATGGCTTGTTGACTCTGGGTGTTCTTGACACATGACTGGAGATTCTAGATGGTTCTCCTCCCTCACACGTGCATCCGGTAATGGATTGATCACATTTGGAGATGCTTCTACTGGGACCGTGACAGCCAAGGGTACAGTGCGCGTCAACAACAAGTTCATGCTCAAGGACGTCGCTTTGGTAAGTAAGCTGAGGTATAATCTTTTATCTATGTCCCAGCTTCTTGATGAAGGTCTAGAGGTGAGATTTAAGAGTGGTGAGTGCAGAGTTATAGATTCCTCTGGTGAGCTTGTCTTTAAGATCTCTAGGTTTGAAAGGATCTTTTGTGCTGATTTCAGTTTCTCTTCTGCTTCTAGCCCTAAGTGTCTTGTAGCTTCTGACTCCCATGATCTAGTGCTGTGGCATCGTAGGCTTGGTCACATAGGCTTCGACCACTTGACTAGAGTTAGTAGCAAGGATTTGATTAGAGGTTTGCCTAGGCTGAAGGCTGTTAGAGACCTTGTTTGCTCACCCTGTAGACATGGTAAGATGGTTTCTACTTCTCATCCACCTCTTACCTTAGTGATGACAGATGGACCTGGTCAGCTTTTACACTTAGATACTGTTGGTCCTTCTATAGTTCAGTCAGCCAGTGGGAAATGGTATGTGCTTGTGATTGTGGATGATTATTCCAGGTACTCATGGGTTTATTTTCTGGTTTCTAAGGACGAGGCATTCGGCCTTTTTAGAGAGTTGGTCCTTAGACTTGCTGTTGAGCTTCCTGGAGCTTTGAGAGCCATTAAGAGTGACAATGGGACAGAATTCAAGAATTCTTCCTTTTCTACCTTTTGCGCTGATAGGGGAATTGAGCACCAGTTCTCTTCTCCTAGAGTTCCCCAGCAGAATGGTGATGTAGAGAGGAAGAACAGGACCCTTGTAGAGATGGTCAAGACCATGCTAGATGAGCATTCCACACCTAGGAGGTTTTGGGCTGAGGCGATCTCTACTGCTTGTTATATCTCTAATAGGGTTTTCTTGAGATCTGTGTTTGGCAAGACTTCTTATGAGCTCAGATTTGGTCATAAGCCCAAAGTATCTCATTTCAAGATTTTTGGTTGCAAATACTTCATTCTCAAGCTTGATAAATTTGAATCTAGATGTTCTGATGGCATATTTCTTGGATATCCTGCTTATTCTCGTGGCTATCGTGTATTTAATTTTGACACTAACAAAGTTGCTGAGACTTGCGAAGTCACTTTTGATGAGGCTAGTCCTGGTACTAGACCCGATGATGTAGGTACACAGGTTTCTGAGAGCATCTTCGTCGATGATGACTCTGAGGATTAGGACCCAATCCATCCTCAAGTCCCTTTTGACTTGGTTGGAGAGCCTGCTTCTACTACACCAGCTTTAGATGAGCAACCTCTTCCTACTTTCACCAACGATCAGAGTGGCTCTGTTCCTACCTCCACAGACCATGAGGTAGAGGCCACTTCTGCACCAGGAGCACCTCTTCGCATTCAGCGACAGCATCCACCTGAGCAGATTATTGGAGATCTACATGAGCGAGTCGCTCGCTCCAGGTTCATTTCTCCTGATTCTCATGCACATTCTGCTTTTGTTGCTTCTTTTGAACCACGAGATGTCTCCCATGCTCTTTCTGATGCCTCTAGGGTCAATGCCATGCATGAAGAACTTGAAAATTTTGAAAGAAACAAAGTCTGGACCTTAGTTGAACCTCCACCTAATCATAACATAATTGGAACAAAATGGGTTTTCAAAAATAAGCAAAGTGAAAATGGGTTGGTAGTTCGCAATAAGGCTAGACTTGTAGCTCAAGGGTATTCCCAAGTAGAGGGCTTAGACTTTGAGGAGACCTTTGCTCCTGTAGCTAGATTAGAAATCATTCGCATTTTTCTAGCATTTGCGGCATCCAAGGGCTTCAAGCTATTTCAAATGGATGTCAAAAGTGCTTTCTTGAATGGTTTCATAGAAGAAGAGGTCTTTGCCAAGCAACCTCCTGGTTTTGAAAATCCCAAGTTCCCAAACCATGTTTTTAAACTCTCCAAAGCCTTGTATGGACTGAAGCAAGCCCCTAGAGCTTAGTATGATAGGCTTAAGAGTTTTCTGCTTAAAAATGATTTCAAAATGGGATTGGTTGATAAAACCTTGTTCACTCTCAGGCATGGCAGTGACTTTTTGTTGGTTCAGATTTATGTGGATGACATTATATTCGGTGGTTCCTCTCATGCTTTGGTGTCCAGATTTTCAGATTCTATGAGCAGGGAATTCGAGATGAGCATGATGGGCGAATTGACCTTCTTCCTTGGTCTTTAAGTCAAGCAACTGAAAGAAGGCACCTTCATTCATCAAAGTAAGTATATAAAGGACCTTCTTCGGCGCTTCGACATGGGAAGCAGTTGGCTAATGTCTACTCCCATTGCCACGACCACCGTCTTTGGACCACGATGAGGATGGAGAGCTGTGGACGGAAGGAGTACCGCAAAGATGATCGGCTCCTCCTCTACCTCACATGCCTAATGGGACATACAACCCGCTTTGTGTCTGTGCGCTCGATTTCAGGCTTCCCCTCGAGTCTCTCATCATCAAGCAGTGCGTCGCATATTCAGGTACCTCTAGGACACTCTTGACTTTAGACTTTGGTATTCTTCTTCTTCATTGTCTCTATTAGGGCTTTTTTCGATGCTGATTTTATGGGTGTAGAGTGGATAGGAACAAGATTACAGTACTTGTCATTTCTTAGGCACATCTCTTATCTCTTGGTCATCTAGGAAATAGTCCTCTGTTGTACAGTCCGCCGAGGCCGAGTATGTAGCTGCAGCCAATAGTTGCTCTCAGGTTCTCTGGATCTTGTCTACTCTGCGGGACTATGGGTTGTCTTTGGGTAGTGTTCCTCTTTTCTGTGACTACACTTCTACCATTAACATTGCCAAAAACCGGGCAAAGATTCTAGGACTAAGCACATTGACGTTAGATATCATTTCCTTAGAGACCATGTTGAGAAGAGTGATGTTGTGCTTCACTTTGTAGAGTCCGAGCAAAGAAGTTGCGGATATTTTCACTAAAGCTCTTGATTCTTCTCGTTTTGCTTCTTTATGGGAGAGTTGGGGTTATTAGTTCTCTTGGCCTGCTTTGAGGGGAGTTTGCTCTTTTGCATTCATTTATATCATAATGCATTTTAATTCAAAGAACTTGCATTGTAATATAAACTTGTGGAGCTTTGATTATTATCCTTGTATGACTTGATTTCATGCTTTATACCCTGCCATGTCTTGTGCTAGTTTGCTAGTTTTTTTTATGGCTTTTTATGTATAGCTTAGCTTTTGCCATGCTAGCTTTATTATCTGTGAGCAAACTGAATCATAATATGACTTGTTGGATCTTGTGACTAGTTTTGCTTTAGTGATCCTGTCATGATTCATGCCATATCATATAGGTTTAATTGAGTCTTGAACTTATTCTAAGCTTTAAATTGAGCTATGATAATTCTTAAGTCAAGCAAATGAAAAATGAGCTTTTCTGTGCGAAAAAACTGATCTCACCAATTCTCTCTTATGAGACGGCTTGCCATTGCACTAGGCATGAACTCAGGGGGAGTTTTGGATGACCTAGACCACTCTTTTAAGCTTTTGTTGCTTGGGATGGTCGTAGTGAGGCTTGAGATCTAGCACAATGCTAAGAAAACAAATTGGCAATTCGTTGAAGCTTATGAGGCAGTTGTGGATGGCTCCTAGTCCAGGACTTGCTTTACTAAGATAAAACCAATCATTTTCAGCAAAGTGCTCAAAGTACTAAATTCTAAATGCTTGAACAAATTGATTCACAATTGATCTCAAAATGCTCAAAATTGACTCATTTTCTAGCTTCTGGCTCTATTTTGCTTTTATAGACATGGCCTGACTCATTTTTGGATACCTGTAGTTAAACTATGATCTTGAGCACCTTGTCATGCTATCAATTCATTTAATCTCAGAATATTTGCTATTTTGGCCTTCGCTTTGCTGTACATGTTTTGCCATGATTGAACATAGCTTCTTCACATAATATGGCTTTGTGTAATACTTGTACAGTCTTCTTGGATAATCTTGATGGCTCCTTTTGCTCAAATTACAAACAAAACAAAAAAAACTGAAAAAAATGAAAAATTACAAAAATTGCAGCCATTCCATTACATTCATGCTCTATCTTCTTCCATGCACCTTGATGAATTCATTGTCAAAGGGGGAGAAAGATTGGTAGACAATGTTGTTTTAGAGCTTTTTGGAGTCATAGGGAGAAATTGGATTTTCTGGAAATTTTGTGATCATAGTGAGTGGGAACATCTCAATTGCATTCTTTTGGTGTTATTTGCCTTTTCTGAATTTGAATTGCAATTCTTGAAGACTCAAAATGATCAAAGGTCAAATAGAATAATTGTTCTTCCATATGGACCTAAGTGAGATTTTTGGCTATTCTTTGGAAATTGAAGCTTTTGTGCTTTATTTTGCCTTATCTCACTTGCTTATACTATTCTAGAGCTAGCTTGGTCATTTCCATTGCTTTCTCTTGCTAATGGACCAAGTTGTGCCTTTGTGCGAAAACGTCGAGTACTTTACTTTTCAAACCCCAAAACTACATTTTCTGAGAGATTGCCAATGTGTTCATCAAGGGGGAGATTGTGGATATCACGGGGATATGCCCATGATCTTAGGATGATGAAACAATTGGCAATGGTGTTTTTGGTTTGAAGTTTCAAGCGTTTTCAGCTAAGATTCAGAACTTTCAGGTCATGGGCGGTTAGACAGGCCAATCCGGCGGTCAGACCGGCCTTGTCTCAAATTCATTTTCTAGTTCAAATTTCAGGCGGTCGACCGACGAACGGCGGTCTGACCGGTTTTTGTGCTGATTGATAATGTTAGTTGTGAACTGATTTTGGGATAGGTCATATCCTGGTTTGTTAGTGCATATGAGTTGCATATTGCATGTTTTGGCTAACCTGGGTCAAGTTGTGTAGAACTTGTTCCCGGATTCGTGTTTGCTTGTCTATTGCTGTGCAGGTGGCTTAGAGGTCAACGACGGTCAACGGCGAGGAGGATCGGGACTAAGCTTGGAGAGCTGAGGTCCAGAACGATCATGGATGCCGGGTGAAGTCGAGTGACTCAAGCATGGCGCAGAATGGATGAAGATGACCGAACGGGCAATTCGGTGCAACTGGTTGGATCAAGTGGTGCGGGGGTCGGTGCAAGTGCCAAGGTGGTCCGGTGGAAACCGGATGGGAGAGACTTGCCGACACGGTGAGAGCCGCTGGATCAACCCACACGTGGCGAAGCATGGATGTGTTTCGCGCAATTTGGACTCGGTCTTCGAAAAAGATCGAGAAGGGGTATTTTGGTAATTTTACCAAATACCGCCTTGGTGGCCTAATGCCAACCCGCAGCGCAAGACGGTGCGTCAAGAAGTGGATTAGGTCAAGAGAAGTGAAGACGGCGCTTTGAGATGCGTGTGTATGTAACCCGTTTGTATTGGGCCTTAACGGGAGCCCATTAGGGTTAACTCTTCTAGAAGCTAAGCTTCAAGTATAAATAGAGAGGGGGTTGTTCTCAGCAGCCAACTAAGCACTTTATTTGTAAACCCTAGTTTGTCTTAGGGCTTAAGGAGAAAGAGGAGAGGCTTAGGGTTCTAGGGAGATCTGTTGAGTTGTTGCTCATGGATTGAGTTTTGTCCTCCATGGATGGAGTGGCTGTAACCAACAACCAATCGTGAATCAATCTATGGATGATTGTTCAAAGATGAGCCTTCTTGTGTTTTCCCTTCTCTTTTGATGATTTTGGGTGCTTCCTTGATCCTGTGGTTTTTGGTTTGTTTCGTGTCCCTTTTTTACCTTGCTGTGATGTGTGAGAATACATCTAGGATCATCTAGACCATCAATCTCTCGCGAGCAAGGTTTGGATCAAGTTTTTCGTTTTTGCCCGGTTTTGAACCCTCATTCGGTAAAACAGAAAAAGGTCGAAACTTTGACGTGGATCTACTCAATCTCTGCTTGGAATAGGTTCCTAATATCCTTAGGAAGGTGTGTTTCAAATTTGGTCAAGTTTGGCCGTGTAGATCAAAAGTTAGATCGATTTTCGTTTTGGTTTTTGCCATCAATAGTGGTTACAGTCGGGATCGGTCGACTGCTTTTTTCTGTGGACGAGACCGCTCCCCGGTCGGACTGCCCATTACATGCCGGTCTGACCGCCCTGTTAGGGTTTGGTGCTGTTGGTTCCTTGCTTGGGGATTTTGGTTCAATTTCAACACAAGTCTTCTGCTGTTGATCCTCATAGCTCTTATTGCTATTGGGGTGAATCTGGTGTTGAATCTGAACAAGGTGAAAATTAGGCAAGCTCCTATTCACCCCCCCCCTCTATTCGCCTGTTCCGGTCCTACAAGGGTCCTACTGCTGAATGGTGGGATACCTTTTGTGCCTCTCATGTTGACCCACTAGGGATCACATGGGCTGAGTTTGCAGCAGCTTTTCGCCATTCCCATGTCCCTGATGGGAAGGTTGAGATGAAGAAAAATGAGTTCCGGGACCTCAAACAGGGCAACATGACTGTGAGTGTATCTTACCAAATTCACTCAATTGTCACGTTATACCCGCGAAGATGTAGCCACTGATGATGCACACCAAAAGTGTTTTAAGCGAGGTCTCCACCCCAGCCTGAAAGTTCAAGTCATTGGCAACGACTATCCCGATTTTCAGCACATGGTAAATAAAGCTTTGCTCATTGAAGAATCTCGCAGGGAGCTTTCCGAGGCTTACAAGAGAAAGTTGTCACCCTCCGGCGCTCAACAAAGACCTCCTCAGCATGTCAAGACTTTTGTGCAGCACCACCCTAGGCGCCAAGGACCTCTTGGACCTCCTGCTCATTGTTCGGTCAACGATGCAACACTAGCAAAGAAGAATCGGCTCTCAAAGTCCTCCCAAAGAATAAAGTGATCACTTGTTTCAAGTGACATCAACTAGGACATTATGCCAGCCAATGCCCACAAAGGACTCAAGCAGCCGCTGGGACCTCCTCTTTAGGACCTCCCCCTGCTAGGACCTCCCAGCAAGCCACAGGACCTCCTCAAGCTAGGACCTCTCAATCGTTTAGAAGGGGCCGTGTGAACCATGTGGCCGTAGAGGAAGCCCAGACCTCCCCAGAGGTTGTACTAGGTATGTTCCTAGTAAATTCAGTGCCAGCTGCAGTTTTATTTGATTCTGGAGCTTCACATTCGTTCATTTCTCGAAGTTTTGTTGCCAAGCACCAATTTCGAGTTATTGCTCTTAAATCTACCTTGTTGGTTCAATCCCCCGGTTCGGAGCTAAGCACAAACCAGGGTTATCCACAAGTTAAATTGGTTATAGAGGGAGTAGAATTCTTGGCCAACCTTATCCTTTTGGACACAAAGTCTTTAGATGTGATCTTGGGTATGGATTGGCTGGCAAACCACCATGCAATGTTGGATTGCAGTGGTAAGAGCATCTCTTTAACCAGCCCAAGTGGTGTCACAGTGAAGTTTGAAGCCTCCTCAGAAAAGCTTAAAGGAGCTCTAGCTTGCAGTGCCCAAGTTCTAGCCTTGAAAGATGTCCCTGTGGTCCGAGATTTTGCAGATGTGTTCCCCGACGAGCTCCCGGGCATGCCGCCAGATAGAGATTTTGAGTTTGTGATTAACCTTGTTCCAGGGGCCTCCCCCATCTCCAAAAGACCTTATAAGCTGCATGTTGATGACCAAGTGGAGTTGAAGCAGCAGATTGAGGACATGTTGAGCAAAGGTTTCATTAGACCTAGCTCCTCACCTTGTGGAGCTCCAGTGATATTTGTGGCCAAAAAGGATGGTACTCAAAGAATTTGTGTGGACTACCGAGCTCTCAACGATGTCACTATCAAGAACAAGTATCCTTTGCCCAGAATTGGGGAGCTGCAGTATTTTCAAAGATAGATTTGAGGTCAGAATACCACCAGCTTAAGATTCGCCAAGAAGACATCCCCAGACAGCTTTTTCAACTAGATATGAGTTGTTTGAGTTTACTGTTATGTCTTTTGGGCTGACCAATGCCCCTGCTTATTTCATGAATTTGATGAACAGAGTGTTTATGGAGTATCTTGACAAGTTTGTCATTGTCTTTATTGATGACATCCTTGTGTATTCCCGAAGTGAAGAAGAACATGCAAAGAACCTCTTTTCGGTTTTGGAGAAGCTTAGAGCTCACCAACTCTTTGCAAAGTTTAATAAATGTGAGTTTTGGTTGAAGGAAGTGGTCTTTTTAGGACATGTGTTGTCCGAAAATGGAGTCTCTGTCAACCCCAGCAAGGTCCAAGACGTGCTCAATTGGGAACCTCCAAAGTCAGTGCCTCAGGTCCGAAGTTTTCTTGGTATGGCAGGGTATTATAGAAGGTTTATTAAAGGTTTTTCTCGAATAGCAAGACCTCTCACCCAGCTATTGAAGAAGGAAAAGAAGTTCTTATGGACATCTGATTGTGAACAAAGCTTTCAAGAGATCAAGAGAAGGTTGACCTCTGCACGCTTTTGATATTGCGGATGTTGAAAAGACTTTGAAGTCTATTGTGATGCATCAAAGCAAGGACTCGGCTGTGTCTTGATGCAAGAAAGGAGAGTGGTGGCCTATGCCTCCCGACAATTAAAGCCTCATGAAGCCAATTACCCAACTCATGACCTCAAGCTAGCTGCTGTGGTGCATGCCTTGAAGATTTGGTGCCACTATCTCATTGGAAACCGATGTGAAGTCTACACAGACCACAAGAGCTTAAAGTATATTTTAACCCAAGCTGATTTGAATATGAGGCAGAGAAGGTGGTTAGAGCTGATTAAAGACTACAATCTTGGAATTCATTATCACCCCGGCAAGGCCAACGTGGTAGCTGATGCTCTAAGTAGAAAGGTTTGTAGCAGTACCTTGATGGTCAAAGAAAGTTTGCCTATTTTTTATGAGGAATTCCAGAAACTCAAACTTGAGATAGTTGAAGAAGGATTTTTGGCAACTTTGGAAGTGCAGCCCAACCTGCAGAGACAGATTAGGGCAGCTCAAGTTGAAGATGCAGTCATTCAAGAAATTAAGGCCAATATGATAAAAGGGAAATCTTTGAGGTTTTCAGAAGATAATCAAGGGACTGTATGGTTTGACTAGAGGCTATGTGTGCCAAATAATATAGAACTCAAGAAGATTTTACTAAAAGAAGCCCATGAAGCATTGTATTACATTCACCCTAGAGCTACAAAAATGTATCAAGACATCAAGAAGATGTACTGGTGGCCTAGTATGAAGAGAGAAATTGCAGAATATGTGGCCAAATGTGATACTTGTCAAAAGGTTAAGGCCGTGCACCAAAGACCTGGGGGTCTTTTGGTGCCCTTGCCCATACCCGAGTGGAAATGGGAAGAGGTAGGGATGGACTTTATAACTGGTCTACCTCAGACCTAGGCTGGTTTTGACTCTATATGGGTCATTGTAGATCGCCTAACCAAAATGGCTCACTTTATTCCTGTGAAGACCACATATTCTTGAGACAAATTGGCAGAAATCTACATGACAAAAGTTGTGTGTTTGCATGGTGTTCCAAAGAAAATAGTATCAGACAGAAGATCTCAGTTTACCTCCAAGTTTTGGCAAAAGCTACATGATGTTATGGGCACAGACCTCAATTTCAGCAGAGCTTATCACCCACAAACTGACGGACAAACCGAAAGGGTCAACCAAGTACTTGAGGACATGCTGAGAGCTTGTGCTCTGGAAAGGCAAGGAAGTTGGGACAGAATGTTACCCTATGCTGAGTTCTCCTACAATAACAACTATCAAGCAAGCCTCCGGATGTCTCCTTTTGAAGCTCTTTATGGAAGAAAATGTAGAACACCCTTGTACAGGACAGAGACTGGTGAAGGACAAGTTCTTGGACCAGACATGTAGAAGGAAGCTGAAGACTAAGTGAAGTCAATGAGGGAAAATTTGAAGACTGCACAAACCAGACAAAAGAGCTATGCCGACAATAGACATCAATATCTAGTCTTTACCCCAGGAGATCAAGTATACCTCAAAGTGTCACCTCTCAAAGGAATGCAACGATTCAGGATCAGTGGAAAGCTAGCTCCAAGATTCATTGGACATTTTCCAGTTCTCGCCTGAAGAGGAGAAGTGGCCTACAAGATAGATCTTCCCCCTCAGCTTGCTGGAGTGCACAATGTGTTCCATGTCTCTAAGTTGAAGAAGTGCTTAAGAGTGCCAGAAGAGCAAATGCCCATGGAAGCTATGGACCTCCAAGAAGACCTCACCTACAAGGAGCAACCCATCAAGATCTTGGATGTGTCCGAGAGAGTCACAAGGAACAAGACCATCAAACTTTGCAAGGTGCAATGGAGCAATCACACTAAAGCAGAAGCAACTCCCATGATAGCTCAATGATAGCTCAATGGCATGACTTAAAACTCAGGATTCTTTGGTCTTTCGGTAGAAACACATCCTAAATCAAAATTTTGGTCTAGCAAGACTAAGCATTTATTTTTCAAATGTCTCTAGTTCTCACTATTGCAAAAATCAGATGTTCATCTAAGGTGAAAATGGATGGGGTTCAATGTCGACAGTGGCCATACAATGGGAATTAGGCGTAGCTACCATCTTAAGAACAGGTATTGAAATAACTTAGTAAAGTAAGCATGCATAAACCTTTGAAACAGAACATAGTAATTTGAAGTAATTGGTGCAACATGGTCAATGGTGTAACTTGCCTTACTCAAAGGCCTGGGTGTCCTCTTCTGCCTCAAGGAACTCTTGTTCTTCACTGCCTTCGCAATCTACATGGTGGGAAACAAAACAACTCAAATAGAGCTCAAGTAAGATCCAAAAAAACTCCAATAAAACACTGAAATAAAACCAACAGAGAGGCTAGGTGATCAAGGGGAGGTCTAAGGAGCTTGCTGGAGGAGGTTCGAAGCTAAGGAGAGGAGGTCCAAAGAGCTTTGGAGGAGGTCCAAGAGCTGGTCGGTTTTAGTCAGGGAGTGGAAATGAGCAAAGGGTGAAGAGGAAGAACTGCCCAAGCTTATATAGCCAGAGCCGCCCAGATTTTCAAGGGTAGGCGTGCTCAAGAGTTAGTGAAAAGGACAATGGGAGTAGGCAAAAGATGGGACAAAAGAATAGCACGGTGCTGCAAAAAGTGGTAGCACTTAATGCAACACAACAGGCATTAAATGTGGGGAGACTCCCATGTGCAAAGGACATGGTCAAAGGATAAAGAAAATGGGTGTGACTGCCAAATGGGGCCAGTCAAAGCCCGAGGGGGAGGTCCTGCGGAGAGGAGGTCCCAAAAGACACCACAACAGGGAGGTCTTGATGGTTAGATCTCCCAAGGGGAGGTCTGGACGGTTAAGATCTCCAAAGGAGAGGCCTTAACGGTCAGATCTAACAAAGGGAAGGTCTGGACGGTTAAGATCTCCAAAGGGGAGGTCTTTATGGTCAGATCTAGCAAAAGGGAGGTCTGGACAGTTAAGATCTCCAAAGGGAAGGTCTTAACGGTCAGATCTAGCAAATGGGAGGTCTGGACGGTTAAGATCTCCAAAGGGGAGGCCCTGCGCGGCCGTGAGATAAGGCGCGGTGGAGTAGGACCGTTAGATTTTAATCGGACGGGTCAAGGCAATTGGGCCGTTCGGACCGAGCGAACGCTCCAACAGATCGGGGCCGTCCAACAAGGATCTGAGAGCTCAGAGAGGATGGGACGTTCGGAGCATCCGAACGTCTCACCAAGATCAAACCGTTCAATAGAAATCGAACGGTGCACAAGCGATAGGGGTCTGGATCAAGCGGAAGGCTGCGAGGGGGGTCCAAATAAACAAGGAGGAGGTCTTAGAGGACATAGGGAGGTCCTGAAGGACACGGGGAGGTCCAAATAGACAAGCAGGAGATCCTAGAGGACATGGGGAGGTCCTAAAGGACACGGGGAGGTCCAAATAGACAAGGAGGAGTTCCAACAGGACCGAGAGTGAGTTCAAATGAACATGAGTGAGGTTTAGACCTGGAAAGGGAGGTCTAGACCAGAGAAAATCCAACCACTTGAGAGGTTTAGACCTAAGGAGGTCTGAACCAGAAAAGAACAGAGCCAGCGTAGAAAAGAAGAGATCATCAAAACTCCACAAACCCAATTAAACAAATACGAGTTTTAGTTGAAGTTTGATTTAGTCAAGTAAAATCCATTCTGAAATTCTCCAGTTAAGCTTTGAATTCTCATCAAAACAAATTGATTCTTTTTATTTTAAAATTTTCAAAAAGGCTCTGAAAATCAGAGTGTTACAATTCTCAATTTAGCACAGGGGCCCCAAATTCTCATGTACAACCCTGAATCCATCTAATCATTGTATCTCTAAAATATATGTAATATCCCCCTTGTTTTATTAAGTTCGTCATATGAAACACACCTGTTCATACGGAATGGAAATCAGACGCTGGATTCAGTACTACGATCGTTTAAAAATAAAAAGGTGAACAGTGTACAAGAACTCAATTCCCATTATCCACCTCATGTCCATAGTCGGACAACAAGAAGGAAATTTTCTGGGGCCTCCCCCGTGAGGCCCCTCTCCTCTATCATTGGATTTTATATGATATGTCTATAACGTATGAACATAAAGAAAATTGGACGACTTATTAGAAGAATCCTCACTAAGATGAGCCTCATAGAATTTTTTTTCCGGACAACCTACCCTCGTCCACAGCCAAGTGCGACGACGTGTCAGACAACCTACCTCATCCATAGCCAAATGGGCCGGCGGGTCATGTCGCTTGGGCGTATGACATGAAACCAAAGACTACCCTCGTATGACAATGGAGCGGTCCCCCGTTCACCCCGACGATCGCAGTAAGCAAGCACGCAATAGTAGTCAGGCACACTACAGACTTACCGATAATTTGGAGATCTTAGTAGGGCAATTCCTTAGCGGGGAATTCACATTTTATTAAAGGAAAAATCAATAAATACCCCCATAAATTACATGTTTTTTTCAATTTGTTCTAATACCCTCAAGTCGTATGTTAGTATTATTTCTCATGGTTTTAATTATCTTTAGCACTTGTTTCAATGGTTTCAGTACTTATCTAAGTGATTTTGATACTTGTTTCAATTATTCAAGTGATTTTGTGTATTACATTCGATACTTGTTTCAATTATTCAAGTGATTTTGTTATTTGTAATACACGACTTCAGCCTTAAAACATTAGTAACGAAATCATGTATCACAAATATCAAAATCACTCAAATAATTGATATAAGTATAGCAATCATTGGAACAAGTTCGATATTACTGAAACAAGTATCAAAGATAAGTAAAACCATGAGAAATAGTGCTAACGTGCAACCTATGAGAGAGTAAAGTAAACAAAAATGAGATATGTAGGACAGATTAAAAAAAAACATGGGACTTATGGATGTGTTTATGGATTTTTCCTTTATTAAAATAATACTAGCTGCTTTTAGTGTCAACATATTCCCAGTCATTGTACACAGTAGGCGAATGCAAGGGCTAAACAGAACATAAAACTACATTGAATATACACACTGATTTCATCTTGTTTTCTTGTCTTCTTTATCCTTCTCCACCACTACTGGAGCTGCAGGTATGCTGAACCACCACTCTCTTAACCTTCTGGTCCACCTTTCTGTGCTTGCTTTCCTTAGTGGCGAGTTGTTCGTGAATACCTCCAGAAACATCAGCAGGATAAGCAATCTTGTGGGCAGGAAGGCAAGGTTTAAAGCCATTACTACCAGCGCAAGAATAGCTTTATCGGTGGCCTGTGGAATAAGGAGTTAAAAAAATGTAGGCACCAAAGCTACGGGAGACTGAAATAATCAAAGAAGGTTGCAACCATTCGGAAATCTTGTTAGAACTCGTAAATAACAAGATAGTATAACATTTGGTGGAAAACCTGGTAATCAGTACAATCAAGCGCTGATTAAAATGGTGACACTGGCCATAACATCGAACTTGTTTAGGATCAACTGAAAGAAAAGAACTCTTTTTTTATTGAAGCAAAAGGAAATCCTAAAGTTGTGTAGATACGTTCCACTTGCAGGCTTGGTTCTAAAGACAGGCGAGAGAAACCGTTTTAGCCATAAAAATCAGAACCAAAGCCAGTTCCGGTCCAGTTTGATGGGTAATAATTTAAACCGGTAAAACATTCTGACAGGAACATCCAAGTATGATTTTTAAAACCATAGCCTCTCAACTATGGAAGCAAAAAATGGACCATCGTCAAGTTCTGTAGCACAAGGGAACGTACAGATGATTAGAGCATTCCAACAATGGACCAAAATGTTATGTTCTCAAATCCAAATCACATATGAACACAAATTATGTTCGCAACAAATACGCATACGAACAAAAATTATGTTCCCAAAAATAATGAAAACTGTATATTAACCTTGCAAAGTACATCAATACTCACATATTTACTACTTAAAAAGATCGTAGCGGTGGTGGTGACTGGTGACAGTGATGGTACGTCGTACCCCTCCCCTTCTTTTGTAAAAACTCTTAGGTGCCCACTTGTGGGTCCTTTGCCAACCGTGCCTCACGCCCTCCCTCCTAATCCCGAACCTGTTGCCTACAATCTCGCCGCCCCTCCTCCCAAATCGTACAGCCTCCTCTGTCAAATCTCGCTTACTCCCTCTTCCAATTCTTCTGCTCCACCACCCCCCGACTGGTGGGGCCATCACATGATTCCTTCACCCCTCCTCTCTTAGCGCAGCCTCTCCTGAGATCTTTCTCACCACACACTGCGCAGCCCACACTCTGCCCCCCATGCTTCGATCCCATCCTCACACGCCCTTGCCTCCAGCCATGTCCTGATCCCCTGGCCTCCGTCGTTGCAAACAGACTGCCTCATCTCTTCCTCGAGCGCTCCCTGCTACACTTGTCGTTGAAGCTTCATCCCCTCCGCTGCCTACGGTGAGGGGAATGATGGTTGCTGAGGAGTTGATGCAGGCAGTGCATCATTAGCTTGGAGATAGAGGTGGCGCTGCTACTATGATCTGATACTCACCAACCCCTCCTCTGATCTCGTGCCACAAGAGGCCCTGGCCTCGACCTCCTCGCCGTTGCCGTTGATGGAGTCAAGGGCACAATCAAAAGCAGCAGACGGGCTATCCGTGAGGGTTGCAGTGCTCAGGCATCTCCTGACCGCTGCCGGCGGGCCACTACCTCAACCCTGAGATCGTAAGCCTGAGCCAATGGATTCGGATCCGGACCTGGCTCCATAGCCATATTGCCGTCGCCTCTTACACTGCCGCTGCATCTTCCATTGGACCCGGCTCCACCACGGCGTTAGCATCTGGCTCCTCTCATTCATCTCTTGCTCCAAACAGGTCAATTAACTTTGAGTGTTGATTCGAAATATTCATTCATAACAATTAAAGTTTTGTTCTTTGTTGATTGTTTTAGTTTCCTTTGTGATCGGCTTTCTGATGAGTTAAAAATGTACTTCAATTAAGTTGCGAGATATATGAAACTACATTGTTTATACAAATGGGAGTAGTTTCCATTTTTCTTCTTTAGTTTTACGGATGACGCTCAGCGCTTACAATGCCTGGTGTGGCCGATCTGGATATTCTCGGTGCTCATGGTCAGAGAAGGTGACCAGTTGCGGCCACTTTTCTCTATATACCACTTCGAAGGAGTTGGTGGTCATCCATTCTCTCATCTGCCTTCCCACTTCCCATTCCACCTTTCCTTAAAAAACAACTAATAGAAAAACCCGGAGAAACCAACTTCCTTCACGAGTTCCTAACAAACTCTATCCCATCTCTTCAAATAAATTCACGCCCTTATCTATTCAAACAAATCCATCCAGCAAACTTACACATCATCATCTCCTTTGCTAGATTAGCTTCTGTTATGGACTAAGATCCCCGCGAGACGTACAATGTGTGTGAACAGTACCACGGTATTGTAGCAACATGCGGCAGTACCCGTTGGTGTTGTAGCCCGTCCATAGATAGTTGACGCATTTCCTAGGATAAATAATAGTCGATTAGGTAGGTTATTTTGGGATTCCTTACCTATCAAGTTATTTTTTAAGGATAATAGAATATAATCTTATCTATTAGGAAGGTTATTTTTAATAGTTGGAAAGATGAGATTGGATTGATAGCTTTCCTTAAAGATTCTTTCCTATAGTTCAAATCTGGTCGTCCCTATAAAAGGGATAGTGTGTATCCATTATCAATCAAGCAATAAATAAACAAAGTTCTTAGTCTCTCCCCCTTCCTCTTCAACTAAGCCTCAGAGCCTTGGCGGTGGCATAGCCAACAGTTCAAGGGCGAGTGCCCTACCTTCAGTCCTCCAACCCATACCGAACCAACCTACGCCACAACATTTAGTATTAGAGCCACTCACCATGGCTTGTGCTGCCGAGTTACCCTTGGTTTTCGTGGCCGTGTCACCGTGTTACATAGCCATTGCTATCTACCAGGAGATCCGACACATATTGCAGGAGATGATCGTCGCAAGGGACAAGGCAAAGGAGGCAAGCTGTGTCGCATCACAGTCACCACCGCTGTCACTACCCACAGTCACCACCGCTGTCACTACCCTCACCATCAACGACTTCTCTTTAGGCTTCGTTGCCCTTGGCAAAACCATTGGTGCCTTTGTCGAGGAAGAAGATTTCTATCTATTAGAGATATATTTTCTTAGAAATAGATATTGTTTCTTATGGCTCAAGTCGAGTCATCCCTATATAAGGGGAAGCATGTATGCATTATCTATCAAGCAAGAAGAACAAAAAAAACAATATTTCATCCCCTTCTATGTCTATCCTCCTCCTCTGAAGTCCCTCTCCATTCAAGCCGTCGCCGCCCAGCCGTCCTCTCGGCGGTGTTTACCTCAATGATGTAAGATCATTACAATTGGTATTAGATCCAACACCATGGCTTCTGCTACCGATGAGATCAAGTCCGTAAGGGTTGCATGTGACCAGATCCTCGCAAGGTTGCAGGAGATAAGTGCAGCGATCGAGGAGGCAAGGCATGCTGCTGCGATGAACGCGCCACAGCCATCAACTCCGGCGTCGGTGCCATCGCTGGATATGATGTCTTCGTTGAGGAAGGTCACCGTTGTGCCACGGTCGCCTTCTCCAAGCCACCGACCGTTGTCGTGCCTTTGGAGGTACGAAACGCGGTAGGTGACGTGTGGGAGGTCGCGACGTCATCTCATCTCTAACCCATCCGTTGCATCTCATGGCGAAGAGGGCAACAGCACTGCCCTGCACTTGTTGTCTTCATCGGTGGTGTCTTCGTCAACGTCGGGCAGTGTTAAGGTTCCCGTGTCTTCGCTATCAACAATTGTCGGCTACCTGCTGTACACTGGAGCAAGGCGTCGCGGCCACTCTCGAGGTGGGGCTGCCAAGGATGGCTGCCATGGCCGCCACCACAACTCGAGGACGAGCTGTGTTGAAGGGCGGGAGAAGTTGTCACATGCTTCAATTACTATTCACGTGCGTGAATAGCACCACGGGTACCGTAGAAACCGCGTACTGTTCATGCAAGCCCGCGGTTGCATTATTAGTTGGAAAATAGCTATTAGAATAATTAGTTTCCTTGTTATGTGGGTTTACTTCCTTATAGATATATTCTATCTATTAGAAATAGGTTTCCATCTATTATAGATATATTCCTTAGAAATAGATATTGTTTCTTATGGCTCAAGTCGAGTCATCCCTATAAAAGGGAAGCATGTATGCATTATCAACCAAGCAAGAAGAACAAAGAAACAATAGTTCATCCCCGTCTGTCTATCTTCCTCCTCTAAAGTCACTCCCCATTCAAGCCATCACCGCCCGACCGTCCTCCTGGCGGTGTTTACCCCATAATGATCTAAAATCATTACAATTGGTATCAGAGCCAACACCATGGCTTCTACTGCCAATGAGATTAAGTCCATAAGGGTTGTATGTGACCAGATCCTTGCAAGGTTGTAGGAGATAAGTGCAGCAATCGAGGAGGCAAGTCATGTTGCTGCGATGAACGCACCACAGCCATCAACTCTAGCGTTGGTGCCATCACTGGACATGATGTCTTCGTCGAAGGTCACCACTGTACCGCGGTCGCCTTCTCCAAGCCACCGACCATTGTCATGCCTTTGGAGGTGCGAAACACGGTGGGTGACGTGGGAGGTCACGACATCGTCGCATCTCTCCCCATCCTTTGCATCTTGCGGCAGAAAGGGCAACAGCACTGCCATGCGTTGTCTTCATCCGTGGTGTCTTCGTCAACGTCGGGCAATGTTACGGTTCCTGCGTCTTCGCTATCGACCGCCGTCGGCTACCTGTTGTGCACTGGAGCAAGGCGTCGCGGCCGCTCGTCGAGGTGGGGCTGCCATGGCCGCCGCCACCACAACGCGGTGTCGAAGGGCTGGAGAAGTTGTCACGTGCTGGAATTACTATTCACGCGCATGAACAGTACCATGGGTACGGTAGAAGCGCGTACTGTTAATGGTATTGTTGAAATACTCCTTCCAAGGATACTCTTCCTTCAAAATACTTACATTTTCTTCTGATTTTTAGGATATATCTCAGAATGTTCGGAAATTATTTCCAAAGGAGTACACAAATTTGAAATTTTAAATAACATGCATAATATGCTACCAGAGTTCTAATTATGAAGGAAAATTTTGAGAAAACCTGAAAATCCATTCCACAAACCATCCAGAAAAAATAAAAGGAAGATGAAATGTTTAATATGCTATTAATTCAATCATATACAGTGTTCAACAATGAGTGCATCAGAAAAGATAAGTATACTGCATCTCTTACGATAATTTTTGAAGTGAAACATAATGAATATGAATGCATTATCCATCTCTTATTATTCTTAGATCTACAACAAAAAAATACATATCAATTTTCATTATTACGGTTTTGTGAAATAAAAAACTGAACCACACGAAAGTAACCAATGAACTATAAATTTTTGCTATTTTGGCTCAATATGGTCAAGTTATTCAGTCTGCACACACTTCTAGGTGAACCTTCAGTACTGGATAATAATTTCATGACAGAAAGCATGTCGTCAGATGGTTTGAATTAACTTATCATTATTTTCTCACTAGATGAAGTATTCATTTGCAAGCTAGACTCGGGGTTTTCTTTGCACAATAACACGTAACACAATGTATAGCGCACATTATATTCTCAGTACAACATTACCGGTATCATAGCCTACAGAGCACAGAAATAAAGCAACAACATAAAGTAATTCCTAAGAAGGATGGAAGAATGAGAACTAAAAAGATATAATTACCTGGGAGGGAAATGCCAACAGTAGAGCTCTTATCTTCAGAAGAACAATATTTGCATCCTGAACAAGCTCTTCAACTTTGGAAATAGCATTTTGAACAGCTAAGAGCTGCTCCACTGTGTTCATTGGAGGTGGAGATGTCACCTTGACCTCAGTCATTGGCTTTCCTTGACTAGTTAGTCTTGTGAGGAACATGAAAGTTGCCGAAAACAATAGCACCATAACAAGAAAATAGACTAACCATCCCCTGTGTTAGCATAGAAACATAGGGACATCACAATCGTGAAGAATGCTAAGGAGGACAGGTTACCAGTGAAAATTTATCTATTACTTAACAAATTGAATTAAGATTCATCATTGCCAAGAACTTCTTAAATGTACTAAAAGTCAGATTACTAGTAGCAGCTACACTAGTAATTTGACTAAGGGACATTTGGTATCTGTAGACATAGCTTGACACAATTATCTAGGTGCCTATCAACTGAAAATTTCCCTCCTACCGTCAGTTTGGCATTGCTATGCTGTTCTTGCTGTGTTGCAATGTGTTGTTCAATGAATTTGTTGTGCTACTGCTCTAAAAAGAAAGATTGCTGGACGATATAACTAGGATGTTTTTAAAAAAGCATTGCAATACCCATGTCCATACAGAATAGGGCCAAGACCATGGTTATTAAGGCGGTAAGGCGAGGCGACCTACCCCCCTCACACCTTTTAAGCGCTAAGACGCGAGGCGAGGCGACGCCTTACCAGCATTAGTCTAGTTGCCTAATTGAGTAATTGCTACAATGCTAATTCCTAATTACCAGACACTGCTACTACTATTTATTAATCACACTGCCACTGCTACAGTTTTGGGCCGGCCCATTTAAGAAACTTAAATAGGAACGCAGACGCACGGGGAGGAATTAGGGACTCCCTCCCCCTATTCTCCAGCAACCAGCGGCGCGTGCTCACGTAGAAAGCACAAAGCTGACGCACGCAGGGGGTGCGCAGGCTTCAGTCCGGCGACACGGTGCGGCGGTCGCGGAAGCGCAACGGGGTCGTCGTGGAGGCGCAACGCGGCGGCACGGATCTGGAGCAGTAGCGGGAGCACTTTGTCGACAAACTCCAAGATCTAGGTGAGCTCTCGGCTCCTCTCTTCTCTCCTTCTACCTCCCTCTCCACCAAAGGCTCCGAGTAGAGGAGGTGCGGGTAGGGCATGGGCGACGCACAGAGCTCACGATCTTGGGCGAGGTGCGGGCAGGGCACTGGCGACGCATGGAGCTCACGTTCTCGGGCCGGGGAGGAGATGCCCGACGGTGATGGGGAACCGGGAGGAGGAGCCGCATGACAAGGAACCGTGGGGAGGAGGCGGCAAGGCGGGGGCGACACCCTGCCCCCCGGCGGCGCCTCACCGCTTAGACGACGTCTTAATAACCACGGCCAAGACAGCACGGCTTGAAGGAGATATGATACTAGAATAGAAAGAAATAGACCATAGATGAGGGAGAAAACTTATTGATGAGAAAAAGACTAATTATTTCTTCTTGCTTGATTTCATAACTTACAATGCATAGCCTTTTATAGGGCTGACTCGACTTTTCCCTCTACGGACATCTCCAATGTAGGCGAAGCTAAGTTTGCCATATCAACACTGCATCACGCAGGAGCTAAATTTGCGTTTTTTTTTCTCCAACCTCTTCCGGTGGTGTCCATCTCATAATAAAAGAAGCAAAAGAACCACCCCAACATCTTCCCTCCCTCACCCTCCCCCTCCTTTCTCTATATTCACACCAGACAAGGTGGGGCCTGCCAATTTTTTATTTTGCTAGCGTCGACACACCTACATGCATTGATTCCATGTTTTTTGCCTATCATCGCTGTACTCCAGTGGCAAGCATCAGTTCCAGAAATGAGTTAGCAACTTAGCATCTGTTTGGAAGCACATTGTGGATGGCCTAAGATTCAATATCTCTTAACAATCCAATATAAACAAATCAACTACTAGAGAAAAGATCCTGATCCTGAATCTAACTCAAACTCTCAAGGATAGCTTGTAGGCTGAGTAATATTGAGGACTGCGAATCAGTAGGCTGGGCTGTTACAGTAATCAACTACATTTCATAAACCTGAGAACTGTTGTTAGTATAGAATGTGAACCGCCCAACTTGCCAAATTGGTTAACTGAATTTGGGTTCAAAGGTCACAACCTTGCTCCTAGACTTTTGGTATTCGTCGGCCCAGTTACAGGAACTACACCCTTCACTTTCATCAGCTTTGGTCACTCTTCTTCAACTGTAATACAGCAAGTGGCTAATAGGTCTTCATCTCCTACCTGTTACCGTTCAGAAAACATATTGGTCCAGGCCTCAACACGGAATTCCAGATGCATGTACGCACCCGCACATGAGTTCGGGAGTTGTTTTATTAACACGATTCAAAGGGCCCAAATGTTGCCATGCGGACAGTGATCTACTTAGCTATTTTCCCAGCCATATGTGTTCAGTTGCCTATCGAATGGAAAAGGTATCCCTGCCATGGCTCCCCAAGAACCACAAAAATTCTCATTTCATTGGAGGTGCTGAAGAGCAGACAGCTAAAACGATTGCTTCGGTTCTATGCAAACTGCAACCACCAATACATTCCTTTAAGGGCCTCTTTGATTCACATGATTCTAAAAACACAGGATTGGAATGTCTGACTTGTTGAATCCCAGAGGAAACAAAACCACATAAATTGTTCAAAACATACCACATAAATTGTTCAAAACATGTGTTTGGATGCATCACAGGAAACATGCAGGAATTTTGAGACATGCAGGAATTTTGAGATTATATGTTAATCGATTAGAGAGAGAATGGAGAGAGGAAGAGAGAAGGTGCATTGGAACTCTCAAAGAAATTGCTAACACGAGGTTAGACCTCATGCTAGAATTCCTTGTAGGAAATTTACCTATCCTATGAAATTCCTTTGAAACAATCCTACAAAACAAACACCCCTCGTAGAAAATTTTCCTTTGGATTGAATTCCTCCATTTTTCCTTTGAAATTAATCAAAGAGGCCCTAAAAAATATTAAGTGCTGCAAATCCCTTAAGTTTATTTTGGCAGGCTCCTTGTTCCATGAGCTGTTGCAGAACATAATTCATGCTTTTTAAATTTTAATCATGTTCTATCAATAAGTTGTATCTTTACTATTATAAAAGAAGCACTGGTGGTGAGTCTGCCATCTACTACCACCTCTTGAGTTGGTGGGGTCTTTTGTGGATAGATATGTGCATACATACATATGTTATTATATGGATCTTCTGTGGATAATTGGATCATCTACGCATGTGGTTTGTGATAAGACTCTTTATGGCTTATTGATAGGATGCGAACTACATATGCAACTTTTAGATGTAGGAATAATTACCTTTGTATATTGGTTTTTTAAATTTAGAACTTATGTATGTTTATTTGAGATCCGTCGCGACGCACGGGCACTCGGATAGTAATATAAAATAACCAACACATAATACTACAGTGACAAAGCATCATGCCTAACATAAAGTTAACATGAAAATATCCATGGAGAAAGTAGTGTACCTGATGATAATATAAGAAGATACCAAGCAAAATACCATGGACTTCAGAGGCTCATCCCATGATGCAAGCAATACCAAAACCCTCCAAAGCTCACTTACCGGAGATAGCAATTCCTAAATGCAATCAAGAATTAAATTAAAAAAACATATATAGGAAACCAAAATTTTGTTACTTGCCAGACATGGTTGGGTGCCATAATATTGTAAACAAAAACCTTCAAGAGAAAAATGATATATCGAAAATACACATCACCAGAAGAGAAAATTGCACCAAACCCACTTATACCTTTTGAGTTTTTGTCAATGACTAAATTTGTTCTTTCATTTTGAAACTGCAAATGACTAAATTCACAACTTCAAAAACTGGAGCCAAGATGGTAAATTCTAGTTCATGTACAATCTCTAAAATAGAGGTAATAATTTGCAAACTTTAAAGTGCATGCCGAAATAAAAGCTAGAAATTGCTGGCGCACAGTGCAAATTTCTCCAACAGAAATATAGATATCTCATCTATTGGAAAATGAGGATCCGATGAAGCCCAACTACCTAATGCATTTGGTGGAGGATGGCCACATATAAAGAAACCCCTGACATTCTATTACCATACTAAACATATATTTAGGAACTACAAACACAACCAAGTCATTTTACCTCCTACTTGACATTGAGATTTTACCTCCTACTTGACGTTGAGCAGTTACACTAAAAGATACATGAACTCAAAGCAAAACAAAATGAGACTAGTAGCAACGCTTATTCTTTCAGTTACAAGTGGAACAATACTGTGAGTAAAGAAAATTGATGGATTAAACTAGGGATAAGACTACGCCCGCTCTGTCATGGGCTAGGGATACTGTTCACGCGTGAACAGTACGCGCGGGTACTGTTCACGCGTGAACAGTGCCGCCCCGATTATTAGGAAAGTTTGCTATTTAGAAATCTATCTATTAGGTATTTGATATTATCTATTAGTTAGGCAAGTTATTATTAGATTGGATTGTTAGAGATAAGTTTCCTTATAGATTATTTCTTAGGGGTCAAGTCGGGTCGTCTCTATAAAAGGGATAGCATGTATCCATTATCAAGGAAGCAAGAAAGATGAATTAATCTAGTCTCCCTCCCAAGGTTCTATCATTCCAGTCTATAGTCTAATCTCTCATCCCACCAAGCCGACGCCGTCCGGCCTTCTTCCTGGCGGTGTTTACCCCATTATGAACTAATGATAACTTGGTATCAGAGCAGTCGATCCCTTCCCACGGCTTTTGCTACCATGGTTATGGCGACAGATCAGACCATTAGACCTGCCGTCGAGTCGTTATTATGATAAAGGCTAACGCCAACAAGATGTCCATGAGCACCAACGACAACGACAAGAAGATCGCAGCCATCTTCCTCGACATGCATACTACTTTAGAGAAGATGATTGCAGATCAGAAGGAGAAGAAGGCGCAACAAGAGGCGGCGGCAGTGTTATTTCCAGCAGCCACAGCGACGCTGTCGGAACCTGTCGCGGCGTTGTCGCATCCTGTTGTGGCAGCCACAGCTCTGCCGGCTCGTCGTGACATCGCCGGCTCGCCACTACCGAGCCAAAACCTTTAACAAGGTCGCCACGCCTTGTCGCGAAGTCGCCAGAGCATATCGTGGCCCGACCGAGGTACGCCATGGCTACCATGACGCCGCAAGGGTTGCTACCATGCTCGCCACAAAGAATCGGTGAGTTTGTCGCAACCGCACATGGAGGCAACGATTTCTAAGGACTTATGTAGTCATCGCAATCTCTCGTCAACATGGGGTCTCCTAGGGCTTCAGCCATGGCCGCCACCACAGCTCGAGGACGAGCTGTCGCGAAAGGAGGGGAGTAGTTGTCATGGGCTAGGGATACTGTTCACGCGTGAACAGTACACGCGGGTACTGTTCACGCGTGAACAGTGCCGCCCCCGATTATTAGGAAAGTTTGCTATTTAGGAATCTATCTATTAGGTATTTGATATTATCTATTAGTTAGGCAAGTTATTATTAGATTGGATTGCTAGAGATAAGTTTCCTTATAGATTATTTCTTAGGGGTCAAGTCGGGTCGTCTCTATAAAAGGGATAGCATTTATCCATTATCAAGGAAGCAAGAAAGATGAATTAATCTAGTCTCCCTCCCAAGGTTCTATCATCCCAGTCTATAGTCTAATCTCTCATCCCACCAAGCCGACGCCGTCCGGCCTTCTTCCTGGCGGTGTTTACCCCATTATGAACTAAGGTTCATGATACGCTCCAATTTTTCTTCAAATCTTGCTGACACAATAATCTGCTCAACATGCAAGTTCTCAAAAGATTATGTTTTGAACATGAAGAGGATGACAGAAAAATTGCAACCCTGAACTCTTCCCTCTCCATCTAGGACTTCCGTGAGACAAGCATATCATGCATGTGTATATTTCCAGTTTCCAAAACTTTCATCAAAACAATGTTACAATAAACACTGAAACAAGTATCTGATTCGGAACAATACAAAGTCCAAACTGAAGAAAAATTAAGGGAGAGCCTGCTTGAACAGGTGATAATGCTTGGCAAGGCGACACAATCTAAAGTAAGTAATCGGCAGATGAAGAGGCTAGTTTTTGTTCTGAGTTTACCTTCATCACTGCCAAGTTTGTATCAAGCCCATCAACTTTGACTCCATCAACTGTAGCTTGGGCCAATTCAACCTTCTTATAATTGTTCATTGAGTCAGTAACTGCCTTCTGCAAGGAACTCATTTCCCCAACAACTATCTCACCAACAAAGAGTCTCTCGCCATTATTAACTGGTGATACCACACCCAAGTTTGACAGGACAGCAAAGGCGGACATTGAATGCATTCCACTGCTCATGCCAGGTTGGTTAGCTTGAGCTGAACTTCTTGATGATATAGTATTGGCTAGTGTTTCAAGTATTACATCACCTCCAGGAAGTTTGTCACATAGATTGAACATCAAAAGAGACTCGTATCGATTGGAAACTGAAAAGGCTAACTCTTCAATGGCTTGTAACCGCAGAATACCAAGTACAGCCTTCAGAATTGTTTCCTCTTTATCAATTCCAGTTATGTCAAACTTCCTAACAAATCTGTGGACACAAAGAACTTCCGATATAATGGCCAACCAATAATCACGGCGGGAGTGGCCAGTCAACTCTGGAAATTCTATGATCACTGGTTCTGTTCTGCATTCAACATTATCAATATACAAAAGCCATGTGACCAAAGGTGATAAGAACAAATCTATATGCTAATTATAAGGACACCAGCTGAGGGAAGCACATTGCTACTAGGTCCTAATAGAAAGGAAATTTTGGAGGCTAAATAGCAAGAAGCTCTAAGTTAAAAATTAAAACTAAAGAGTAAAAGACCATTACAAGCACAAGCTATATTTAGTTTATGTAATATTGCATATTTGCTTTGTTTAGTGTGAAAACTTACAAGGTTGTTGATTTATACATAACGGCTTTGTCAAATAGCCGTGAACCCCATGGACCAGTCAGCTCAGGTTTAACAACCTGCTTTACATCTTCTGCAAGTTCATAAGCTTTGGGCTTATCATAGGTCACAACCCGAAGAGCTTCAAAGTAAAGAGCATGATCCGTAAGTGTCAACCTTCCTGCGTCAGCAAAGGTTGAAAATCAGTGATATAACAAAAGGAACAAGGCAAGTTCGCACCGATTCACTAATAAGTAATCAAACATGACAACAAGGCAAGTTCACACCGATTCACTAATAAGTAATCAAACATGACAGCAACTTGTTTAGCTCCATCAATAAACTAGACAGTAGACACACCTGGCCATGTTGAAATCCCAACATGCTCAAGTACTGGTTGAGTTGGCAATGTTCCATCTACTTCTAGAATCCTTTCTCCTCTCTGAGATCGGAGGCCTGATAGAAGCGAGGACTCAGATTGTGCCTTCATTTTCTTGATTGCTCTATATGAGATAAAACATATTTTCAGTTATGTCTTTACCAAGCAAGATCCAACAGAAATTCATGCTTACATAACCTATATTAAGAGAAAAAAAAAGGGTGTAACTTTGTTTGACAATAAAAGTTGGTAGTCATGCTATCTCATGCATTTGCTTATGATCTACTTTAAAAGAAGGGTAAAGCGTCAACAAATGATTTAAGATTTAAAAGGAATCCCAATTATCATCCTATTTCAGATACTGATACCAACTTTAGAATATGCATTAACACTTACATGTTTTTCAACTGATGGAAAAATGGTCTGTTTATATGAACAAGGAGGTATAGATAGTCAACATTCAGATAACATGCTTCCTACCACTGCACTTGGCAGAAGGAAACAATGTCCATGTTATGTACTGTGGTACATGTATGCATTCTCTCCAATCATGGCATGTACCATGGTATACTTGTGAAACTTCTACCATCACAATGCCATACAGCATTACTCTACACCCTGCAGTAGCAAGTACAACTTCAAGCAGGCAAAAGTGCAGTTGTTATTTGCTCGTAATACATCCATCTTAATTCAAGTTGGCGGATGTACTACTGCAGAGTGAAAGAGGAAGAGAATGACGATGTCATGCGAGGACGCTACTACCAGCGCCGCCGCCGGCCAGGGCAGCCTCAACCGGCCCAAGAGATGCCTCCAGCCAATTCAGTATCAACCGAATAGTTATCCCGTTGCTTAAATTATCTCCTCATTGAATTAGAGATAAGATATTTTGTTAGAGATAAGGTTTGCTATTTAAATTAGAGATTGGATATTTGAATTAGAGGTTAGATTAGTTATTTGAATAAAAGATAAAGTTAGAGATCGATTGTTAGGTGCTGCTACTTAATAGCCAGCCGAAACTTCATTGAGAAGGGAGAAATATCAAAAAAGGGTTTACCCAAAGCTGCCGCACCCTGTGCTCTTGGCGCGCCGACATCACGGCACCACCGAGGCGCAGGCATGCGGTTCCTCGTTCGCTTCCCTCGCATTCATACTTCTTGCGCATCGTTCTTGTCGACCAATTCAGGTCGTGACAGACCACATAATGATATCTACCGCATGGTTGTAGCATGTAAAACGATTTGAACACAACAGCTCACTTAGCGATTGCCCAAAATACCTCCATCTTAATTCACGGAAGTGGCTTATGTTTGTTGAGAATAAGCAGTGAGAACGGAAGATATTAAATGCACAATGCAGGTATGAGTTTTGGCAACAATTAAGATAAACAGATTTGCATATCATGGGGGGCAGAAGAAATTAGCTGTGGTTAACTATATTGCGCCATATATCTCCATAAGTCTATTCCTTTATTAACTCCATAAGTCTATTCCTTTATTAATATCACTCACCTGTGGTAGTAATACATCAGCATGCATTCATAAAATGATCCATTTCTGTTATCTGGACTGAAGTCAGCAAAATAGAATTTGTAGTACTCAACATGCCCATCCATCATAGGAAGAGCAGAGTGATGTCCTATCTAAACTCTACAAAGGGAATAATTTGCACCACGGGGTAAACATACACGATGAAAAAAAAGAATAAAAATCAATATGTGAGCTAATAAGAACTAATAAGCATTCTATCAGAAAGATAGGCCCAAATTTTGCTGTTTTGACAGAGCAATCAGAGGGTAAACAAAAGATGAAATTGCTAGTGGTCAATATTTGAACAAGCCATTGTGTATGATTATTAGACAGCATTATAGTACAGAAAGTGACCTGTCCAATCCTGCAAGGTACTTATCATATACAGGAAATGAAAGACGGCCTCCACATGATGATGAAAGTACATCAAAGAGATTTGAACAAGTTACTACATCAGCAATTGTTGGAATGGCAGGTGCTATTCTTGAGAAAGCCTCTAAAGTAACTGTGTCATTTATCTCAACCTGCAAACGACAGGGGATGAAATTCAATATAATAGAGAGATTCTTAAAAATCCTTAATGTAAGAAAAGACACTTGTGACAGATGATTGTAATGCAAACCCAACTAGTTCTGTAAGACTCACAAGTTATCTAGAGAAAATAAACAACACAAAGCTTCTACCTTAACAATGAGCTGGCTTGAAGAGGAGGGAACTTCCCAAGCTAACATCATATCAAATGTTAGGCGACAAAAGCTTTTGTCAGCAAGATACCCTGCAACTTGTGAGACCTGTGCAAGTGCCCTGAAGCAGCAATATTCCAAAAAGTTTCTTGCATAGTTTCTTGGCTGCTTTATGGAATCAGATGCTTGCATATCAAAGTCATTTTGCAGGTCACCGATAGAAATATCGAGAAGTCTGAAAGGTAATTAGCACAAAAAGAAACTGTTCAACATCCAAGCAAAACTGACGTTATTATGTAACTAAGAAAAGGAAATTTCGGTTATATGACATAATAATTAGAATAAATTACCATACTGCATAGCTATGTCTGATTAACTGTGGCTATACTACACAAAACAAGGTCAAAAGAAAATAACATTACTGGTTCCATGAAACATTGGAGATAAACTATATGACTTCACACAACATGTTGATTTAATTAACTCAGAATGGTAAGCATCCATATATCTGGAAGAAATCCTGATACATCAGAATCTCAAACAGCTGCTATTGCATTCGTGTTCATACCAACTCTATTTCTCAAACATGTCCAGTTCACATAATGCTATGCGATCCTATGGTTCACAAAAAGCCCTTAATTCTACCGAGCAGCCACAGTGCATGCAACAAGCTACACTGCGCACACCAGTCACTAGTACCACACCATAAATCAAATCTATTTCAGATCCAACACTAACTCATGGGAATTCAGACAAATATACCCTAATTGCTCCTCAGAACGCAGTACCCATGGGCTCCCGTAACGAATCATAATATGCAACCTAATATCAGTTCCTACTAAAGCGATAGTTCATATGTGTGGCATCCAGGGTGTGATGGTCTCTTGGATGCCAGGGTTGAACTCATACCCAAAAAAATTTGAAGATTTTCTGATTATTGCCACCTCCGTCGCCATGCCTGTAGTTTAGACAGCAGTAGTACTAACCAATTCCACAAAAAAGAAAGAACGAAATAAAAGAACAAGCCTGGCTTTTCGCAATGATCTAATTCCTATGCAAAAGTTCATGCCGGTTCCACATCAAAGAACCCCCACAAATTCCGGAATGAGCTTCTCTTAACCCCAAAACCTAAGTAAGAAATAAATTGCATTCCAGAGCACTTCCCCTTCCCAAACTCAAGAAACACTAACGCGGAGCGAATCGAGTAAGAGGTCGTTCTCCCATCCGTTTGTCTAGGCAATTACCGGGAGCAGCGAGCGACGACGGCGTTGGCCTTGGCAGAGAGGCCGGGGACGGACGCACGCTTGCCGGAGGAGGGTGAGTGGTCGAGGTCCTCGTCGTCGTCCACCAGCGCAGCCGAGCGGCGGGGAAGGGCCCACTTGAATGACCCCTCCCGCACAAGCCCCTCAAACCCTTCCATCAGCAGATCCCGCGTCCGGCTCATCATCGCCATCCTCTACCCGGCCGGCGGATCGGGGAGAGACGGCTGTGGGTGGTGGGCTGGGGTAGGGGTGATTTGATCGCGTACGGGCCAAGCGGAGGGCCAAGCGGATGCTAGGCGAGGGAAGATGGGGCAACAGTCCGGTGAAACAAGAGAAAAAACATATTATTATTAGGAGGTGTCTAGCGGCATGTGAGTACTATTTTATCGTGGGTACTCAATTTTGAGCCGTCCGATTATTACATGTCTCCATCCAAAAATTGTGCTTCTTTTTTTATGTCGCCTAAAAAGAAATCTGCAGACTGATAATTTGTTTGAGCCGTGGTCTCTTAGCGGTTTAGCGGGTTTATGTTAGATGGTTTGTCTGGCGCATAATAAGTCAGTGGTTTTTTTTTTTGTGCTTTGCGCGTGAGCAAGGCAAACATACTTTGAAAAAATATGTGCTAAAACCGAACGGGCACACGTAGGATACCCAGACACTTTTTTAAAAATAATATTAATTTTAAAAAATACAAAACTAGGTTCCTATGACTAAGAATTTTAAATATAGCAAATAAGCTCAAAAATTACAATTTTTTGTGAAATCGTACTTGATTAAGTAATTTTTTCATAATTTTATCTTTTTGAATCTTTCTCCAAAATTCATTTATGATATCTGTTTGTAGGAATTTCTAAATATATAAAATGAGCTCCAAATATTATGATTTTTTTTCAATACTCCTTACATAGTAGGATTGATTGTGTAATTTTTTTAATTTTATATATTTTGAAATTATCTCAAACATTAAGGGTTTAGACCTCAAAATTAAGGATTGTAAGGAGCCTTGAAAAAAATTCTAATATTTGGAGCTCATTTTATATATTTAGAAATTCCTACAAACAGTATACGTAAATGAATTTTGGAGAAATATTCATAACATATAAAATTATAAACAAATTACACAATCAAGTAAGCTATGTCTCGAGGCTTGACACAAAAAATTCGTAATTTTTTAGCTCATTTGCTATATTTAAAAATTCATAGAAACCTATCACCAGCTTGAATCTGGCGACAAGAATCTCTGTCAAGCATGTAAACCTCCAGTTGTATTCAATTTTTTATGTTACATGATAGCATTTTTATATATGATTAATATATTTTTTTACATATATTAAAATATGTAAAACTTGTAAAAATTGCAAGTAAATTAACTTTGCATTGCATTAGCTATTTTAATGTAGAACGCTAATTTCCTTCAAACTACAAATGTGAGGTAAAAAACCACAAAATACAATATAAATTTGAAATTATATGGGACCACAAAAAATAAAAGAAAATATATATTGCATACTGCATCATAAATAAACTCTTATATCAGTTACCTTAGGAAGTTCAAATCGAAACACAAATAAAAAAAACCCTAGAAAATATGAGTTCAAAGTCAAACCAGTACATCAAGAATAAACACAAAACGCGACCAAATCACAGCTCATGTTTGACAAAAAAAAACATACATATTTGCTTCCCACACCTCCCAGTCTCACAACACTATCCTGAGCACAAATGAACACAAACACATGTCAAGCAAAAAAACACAAAACAAGACCAAATCACATAAACCGATTCGACACCCCATCCGATAAAAGAAAAACTACATATTTGCTCCCACACCTTCAAAAATATCGTGACTCTATCCGAGCTCAAATCAAACACCAGTCCAACGAGAGAGAAACAATTGAACCCAAAAGCACAATACTTATTCGTACCTTGTTGAAGAAAAACCATGGATCTCTCCGCTGAATCCCTCCCCGCTATCACTTAGTCCTCCTCCCTTTCCCTCTATGTGGAGTGAGAAACGAAGAGCAAGGTAGAGAAACAGGGAACCAAAGAGAACACACAAAGAGGCAAAGTATCCAAAGGATAAAAATGTTCAGACTTTTATCAGGTCCAGATTTTTACGTGTTTTTTGCGCCCGATGTACACATGCACGTAGCAGATCGCATAGCATCATCCAAGGGATAGAAAAATGAGTGCTTGCTGTAACAGCCCGAGATCCCTAAGTTAGATTAGTTAAGCATCTAATGTGTATTTGTGAAATTTTGGACTTTTTAAAAACTTTTTGTTGCAAAGCAAATAGGTTAAAACCTGGTCTTCCAAATCTTATAAATGAATTTTCTAAAACAAAATAAAATTTTATCTAGGTTTTGAAACTTAGTTCAGAGTGAAGTGTAAACCATATGTTATAAATCCTTTGATTTTGAAGACTAAAATTTAAACCTAGAAATACAATATTCATTCTCCAATTCAAAAGCTCAAATTGAATTTGGGGAAAAACTAGAAAGGTTTCAAGTGTGGGCATGTTTATTTTGGAATTCAACTTAAAAACAGCAAAATCTCAAAGGCTCCTAGAATGCTTGAGGTAATTTCAAAAAAATTCTCAAATTCGAACTTGAAAAAATATTTTTCTCTAGCTCAGAAAATACAAACTGATTTTTACTTTGAAAATATAGTAGGACCCATAGCTGGAAATAATTTAGTTGGATTCTATCTTCTTTGATATAATTGTTGAATTTTCTGGAATTTTTGAAGGTTATTTTGTTCCCTATTTAATTTGCATGTTCAAATTTAGATTTGAATTTAAAATACAAACAAATCATATGAACAGTGCCTAGAAATATTTTTCCTAGGTTCTAGAGCACTTTAGAAACTCACCTTCAAAATTTCACTATTTTTATAATTGATTTGCTATTTTTAAATAGCCAATCAAACTAGAGAACCAAAAGGCAAATACCAAAAACAAAAACTTAAAATAATTCTAGAGAAAAATTATTGTATAATAAACTCCTAGAAACATTACTCAATAATCTTCACTGTATCCTCAGCCTCCCCTAAAATTTTCATGATTTTTGGAGCTAAGCAACTATGTCTAAAAATTACCTAAGCAACCTCAGCCATTTTTCTGAAATTTGAAAAACCAAATTTTCCTCACCCTTTCTTACTCTGTGGGCCCCACCCATCAGGCATCTTCCTCTGCACACTGAGTGAGCTCTGCCGAGTGAGCTCGCATGGTGGCCACGCGGCTCCAGCCTCTGTCTCATGATCACGACGACGCCACCACACAAGACAACCAACCAGAGCCCTATATCACCAATGTCGTCGACAGCTCCCCCATCAGTCGCCGAGTTTTCGCGTGAGAACTACCGCGACGATGAAGACAACGAGCGACATCCCATGGGCTCGAGTTGCCATTTAAGGTGGACCTGGTCTTGCGCTCTCCCTTTCTTCGCCCTCTCTAGTTCTCCCAACTCCCTAAGCCATTTCCTCCCCTCCCCGAGCTCCAATTGAACCGAGACCCAAATGCCAAGTGCCACCATGGCCGCGTCGCCTCCAAGAGTTCTGGCCGATCCAACGACCTCCGGCCAACCACAACTGCGTCACGGCGTGTTCTACCCCGCAAGGAGCTTTTCCCCTCCATCAATTTGGAGAATCAGCCACCGGAGCACCACGCTTTGGCCTTCTTCTCCGGTTCCGATCATTTCCGCCGCCACCATTGTCACGCTCAGCGAGCCCCTGCTCGATTCCTCCCTCCTTGAGTATCTCCTAGCTTTCCTCTACCTTCCCCTACCTCTCACTCTTGCTCTCTTCCTCTCCAGGACAGCCGCCACGAGGACCTCCCCGCACCACCGCCAGCTTTCGTCGCCGAACCACCTCGGCCACTCCCTACCATCAACTTCACCACAATAAAGCTTCCTTAGGACCCCTAGCACCTTTTTTGTCGCTTCGTTCTGGCAATGCCCACTGGTATTGGCCCGACGCTGTGCATGTCACTCCGCCACCACATTCTGGTGTCGCCGACACTAGAGAAGACGACCATTGGTTCCTGTGCCACTTGGGACCGCGTTGCATGAACCCTAGGAGGTCAAATCCGGCACCAGCTTGCCCTGGGAGGGCCTCTACATTGAGCGCCTGTAGCACCAGTGCACACCTCCTCTGCCTCTGCAATTCTCCTACGTGCCACCGTGCACCTTCGCCGCCGCCGACACCTCCAGAAGGTAGCCTGGAGCCCCAACATTCCATTTTAGCCATCTCCGAGCCTAGTCTTGCATTGCTCGCCATGGGCGAAGCTTGATGACGGCCGACTCGCCATCGCTCTATCCGGCGCAAGTAGTCCTATAGCATCATGATTAATTAAGCAAATCTATGTCTTAAGTCTAAACGTCATTTAATGACCGCTTTTAATGGCTGCTTTATGATGCGTCAATTATTACATTGTTTTCCTCTGTGAATCACCGACACGTGGGCCGGTCCACATAGTAAACCCCTTAGTGGTCCATGGACCCATGCACTATGCTCGTGGTCCACTGTCCACGCACTATTCTCTTGAACCAAGTCTTTCACACATGGGTCCCGCCTATAAGAAAATAGGTTTTCTTTAGCGAATAAATGAAAAAGAAAAGAAACTCCCTTGGACCCACTGGTCAGTTACCGTGGCTAGTTTCACCTCAGTATAAAAGAGTATTTAATTAATTCTAAAAATCCAAAATGAGTTATTTTTGGACTGTAAATTCAAATAACTTTAAAAATCCATAACTAATTCAAATCAACTCCAAATTGAGTGAAGCCAATTTTGTTGGTTTTCATTTTTATTGTACTTTAACATGGAAAAAGTTTGAAACATGTTATTGTCCCATAAAATTTCGAAGTTCGAATTAATCTCTAAAATGAATTATTTTTACACTAGAAATTGAATTAACTTCAAAAATCAATAAGAAATTCATTTGAACTCTAATTGGGGTGATTCAAATTTTTATGTTCATAACATTTTATTCTCTTCCAATCCATGTAAAATCCATCTCCACCACAACTCTAGAAATTTTTGCAAAAAGAATTAATTTCGGATGGGAGCAATAGCAAGCAATTGTTTTTACCCTCCCCCCCGGCAGAAATCATTTAGGGCATAGCTCTCACGTACAATCTCCAAATTAAATAATTTTTATTTCTAAATTCATCTAAAATCATAATATATATTATGTATTAATTTCATAATTTTTGGAGATTTTTGGAATTTTGGTGTTTATTCGATACTTTCGCTTTGTCGATTCTTTTCGTTAGATGGCGATGATTCAGGAGTGCAATCGAGATGTTTGTGAGAATGTCTAGAGTCCGAGCAAGCAAAGGCAAGCACCCATACTTTGATCATGTTGATCCTATTATATTGAAAAACTATTATCTTGTTTTGCAACTGTATGTATGCATGCTTCATTTATCAAGTTATTTTTGTCGATTAGAGATATCTAATCCTATTGCATGAATTCCCTAAAATTATTCATCCCATGCCACTAGCCTAAGTTAATATTTTCACTGGTGGATTAGAGCCCGGTGGATGTTATATGGTCTATTAATGCTTATTCGATGTCATGCTTAGCTTCCGGTAGATTGGGCGGTTGTCGACTTTGTCGATAACCTTGAGCATATAAATCATTTTTATTATGCTATGTCTAGCACTCTGTGCTATTATAATTTGAAAACTAAAAGTGCAAATAAAATGATTTGAACTAGGGCACATGGTTGAATGGTGTGATTGCAGGTGTGTATGGTTGTGTGCCCAAGTCAACAAGAACCAAGCATCTTGTCCCACTGATCCAAGCATTATTGCATGCATCCACATGAGGGTATTGGGAACCCCTCTTGACCTAGTACTTTATGGTGTATTGACTCTGAGTCGTAGTTGGTAGATGTTAGGGAGAAAAATATTTTGTTGTTGTTGGGAATGTGCGGGGTGGGATCCAAGTAGGTTCCCTCACCTGAGGGGCATCGGTAGTTAACTGAGGCTTTACCCTGAGGGGTAGTTGACCGACGCTTTACTGATGACTCCGACACAATGTATGGGTCCTCCGTGGGAGCCCTATCTGCACACACAAGGGCGGTTCACGGAGGGTTTCACCCATATGGGCAGCTCCTAGTTGATGCATACCATTCGAAAATATCTTGTAGGACTTAGCTCTGTCAGTATACCTTCGGAAGTGTGCTATATAGCTTGGCAAAAGAGTGGTCTGGCGTGTGGATAAAGTTGTACACCCCTGTAGGGTTTAATCTATCCGAATGGCCAAGTCCTTGGTTATGGACACGCTTGGGGAGGTTTTTCAAGAGTTAGACTCAATATTTTGGAATTTAAACTTAAAACTTGATCGGGTGGTATTGAGAATGGGTTCTCATGTTATGTTTGTGTGCTACAAGGGCAGCCACCTGTTGATGTTAGTTGCTATCTAATGTTAATTACTCGTTGTTATTTGAAGTATTAAAAATGTTTTCTCACTTACAATTTAAATCTACTACTTGTATTTCAATTGAAATATTGCTTTGTGCTGAAAATGAACCCTATAGCTTTCTCCATTGAGTAGAGCTTGCATGTAGCTATGTATAGGCTTGGTAAAGTCTTGCGGAGTACATTTGTGTATACACTGTTTGCTTTTATCTATTAATCTGGACAGCACGTGCTGAGATCGAATCAGGTAAGGAAAGATGCGTAGGAAACATCGATGTGCTAAGGTTTAACCCCAGTCAGTTGCCCTGCGGGTTATGGCAAGCCATTGGGACTTTAATGCTGGTTAATTCGTGGTTTTATTTCAGTTTATTCACTGTTTTCCGCTATGTACTTGATATTTTATCTTGTTATTTGACCGGTCGGCCCTTTGTATAAAATCTGAACCTTGTATGTTATTATGTTGTAAACTATGAAGACCTCGGTGTTTTGTAATAATTTGTGTATGGCATTGATATATCTTTGTGAAGGTGTATGTGTACCGCTCTTGGGAGGTACACAATACACTGAGAGCGATATATTTCCCTTGTGATGCTAGAACCATTTGGAAGGTTAAACATTACAAGTTAAATCTTCCGACGGCTCTCACACTTGCAAACACATAAAGCACTCGAGTGTTGTTTAGCAAACTCCTTATTATTACTGGTACACCCACGCATTATTGTGGGTAAACATATTTAATAAATAGTGCTATCTTTAATTTTCACTGAATTTAGAAAGTTTTGGAATATGTCACCCTACAGAATGGCGTAGTTACCACTCTATAGAATGACATTTTAGGATTTGCCATCGCATAGATTGTAATTTAGAATTTGCACTATATAAAGAAGCGCTTTATAATTTGCCACTTTTTGAAAATTTTATCATTACCTACAAGTTTGTGGAATTTTTTTTAAATAATACATTTCAAATAGAATTACAGAAATAAATGCATGTTTAATAAATTTACAAAAGTGGGCTTCTGTGGCCATTTCAAATAGTGAAATGTCCCTGTCGCCATTTGGAATGGCGATAGGATCCATGTCGTCATGCAAACAGTGCTACCGCCATTCGAAATGGCGGCAGAGACTTAAGTCGCCATTTGAATTAGCGACACGATCATGTCACCTCAAATGGTGACATGACCTTGGAATTTTGTTTTTTAAAAAAATGAAAGTAACGGCAAACAAAAGACATAAAATTAGGTGATTACATTATTCATAGTAAGAAACAGAAACAGAAAGTAATAAGAAACAATATTAGTTGTAGTACATAGGTTACACATATTAATTTGACGCACGACATAACATCATAATTAGACAACACAACTAAATAGGATAGATGTCATCACATAGTTGTTCGACAAATCACAATGATAGTAAGCAAAACATTTAGCACAACATATTTCAATAAGATAAACCATCTCCGCGGCCGCCACCTCAACGTCCGCCATGTTGACCTCCATGGTTCCCGCCTCGAGTGGGGCGGTGGGATGAGGTCCCCGCGGTGCCGTCTGGACTGCCAACCTCTCCTTCATGTTGTTCATTTATCAAATGACAATTCTTGAAGGTTTGCTCGGACTCCCTGCAAATAGAGCACTTCTTCGTATGACGCTCATCTTCTGCTTTATCCATGTCATTCCTAATACGTCGTCTCTACCGTTACCAACATTTCCTTGACTTATCAATGTCTGCGGCCCAAATCGATTGTTCTGTGTATGATGGCTGGTGAAATGACCAACCATGCCGTAACCATACAACTCTACACTCCAGGTTAGCACCACATCTTCCTTGGTGAAATATTCATAAAGGTATTGGCCAGGATGCTACACCAACATTAAACATGTGGCCATCACATGTGTGCATGGCCTATGTAGAAGAAGTGGTTTGTTGCAAGTGCATATGCAACAAGTGCGGCCAAGCGTGCCCTGGTGGATGATCCTCTCGCGGTTCGTCCCAAATCGTCCTTCCTCCCTACAAAGTATCTCGAAGTAAAGCTCCCTTATGCCCATCTTAAAGGCCTTGCGCATCTCACCCTTCTTGCTCTTCTCCTCCATGTACTTGGTGATCATGGAGAGTACAGTACTCTGTCATTTGTTATGGAGAGCGACGTGATGTTGCTTCGGTTAACAAAATACTTTATGGTACCACATAGAATTACCTCCACAAGACCAACCAAAGGGAGGCACCTCGCGCCGTGCATGACCCAATTGTACACCTCAGCTAGATTCATTGTCATGACACCATACCGGGCACCATTCTTGTCATGTAGCAACGACCACTTCACCTTAGGCTCATGCTCAATCCAGTCTAAGATGCATTTCACCTGCCTCCCAACCCCGCCTCCCCCATCTTCCTTGTCACACCCAGACCATCTCTGGGTAACTCTGGTAATGCCTCGAGGAGATTGTCAGCATTTGTATCGGGCTTTTTCGCTGCCTCCCTTTTGTGTGTCCTCGTCTGCTCATCTAGAGTTTTCCATAATGCATCAAACTATCTCTGCTGGTTCTGGTTGCACAGCAGCCTGAAAAGGTTCATCAAGTCCTTGTTGTGAAACTGCTTGTAAAAGTTTGCACCCAAGCGCCTCATGCACCACTTGCTCTACAGATCCACCCCTGGAAGTGGCTCGTTTTTCCCTTGTTGTAGCTGAGTTATTGCACTCAACAGACTCGCATGCTGATCATGTATGACACGTACGTTATGACAGCCTTGTACAGTAGAAACCTTCACGTTCCTCAGAAACCAAAACCAAATATATGTGTTCTCGCTTTCAACGAACGCAAAAGGCCACAGGAAGAATATGATTGTTCCCGTTTGTCGCAATTGCAGTAAGTAGCTACCCTTTGTATTTCCCAGTTAGGAACATGCCATCCACGCAAAAGATCGGACGGCAATACTGGAATGCATTTATGCATGCACCAAATGCGAAGAATGCTCACTTTAGTACCCCATTCTTGGCCCACTGTAGATGTGTCTCGTCTTGAAGGTCGACATGATTACCGGGATTCCTGTCCTGTATGACTCAGAGTTGACCAGACAACTTGTGGTAGGAGTCCTCGAATGTACCAAATCTTGCTTCCAATGCCTTCTGATTTGCCCTCCACGGTTCTTGTGCGATTGCATTGATTCAGAGACGACACGTGTGTAAGGCATTACTATAGAGCATTTCTAGTATGTGTCCCACTTAGGCTGGAATGCGTGCACTCAGCAAGAGTATCCTGCTATCTCGCACTTCACGTCGTAGCACCATAGGTTAGACTTCACTATTGTGAATGTACACCGCAGTGACAAGAACTAGAATTTGACAGCCTCCAGCACCACCTCCTTGTATTTGTACATGGCTCCTTACCTTACCTCGTTCTAGTGGTACTCCCATGGTACACGAGATCCTTCGTACACGACAAGGTTGTTGAATTGGTATGTGTTCCACTCGGATGGAACCGTCTATTGTTCCCCACCATCCTTGTCATTCAAACCTTCATCTTCCGATAATGCCTCGTAGTCCTGGTCTTCGAGCGCCATCCTTTGAACTAGGGCTATGATGTCCTCATCTTTGTCAGCAATCCCACTAGCTTCCCAGACCAAAGGAACTTCTTCGACCTTATCTTCATCGGCGACATCAGCAACTCCTTGACCTTCGGCTATTGTGTACGCCGCGCTGTGGTCGGAGTCCCCAACTTCTTCGTCATCACCACCAACTACCCTTCAGCCGCAGATGCAGGAATGGTCATGGCATATGCCTATGCCAGAAGGACCAAATCCCACCATTGATCCCTCACCCTACGTACGTATGACTACAACAACCTTGTTCTCTCCAGCTGCACTAACTCCCAATATGTGCCCTGTGGTACTCGGTTAGAAAGGCAGCTCAATTTCATATCGTACACAGGATGGTCCAACTCGAATGTGTATAATAACCATTGCATCACAGCGCCCTATATACGCTACTATGGTCTTGTTAGGCTTACGGTCGCCGTTTGGAAATAATGCAAATCAACCCCCTTCGGGACCTTGCAAAATAGTCCCTTGACCGTAGTAAATTTTAAAATTGACTACGCCCGACATATCTACGTACTACACTATAAACAAGATTTACACGATTAACCACATATCTAAAACTAAACTACACACACCAAAAAGGATGTACTACAACATACTACACTACGTAACCATGCATCTAAAACTATGTAATCCATTCAATTACAAAATTACCTACAAGGGGGACGACCGGACGGGCAGCGCTTCGCTAGATCCTGTCCTCCCCTCTACTCCTCTCTGCTCCTCTCCCTTCCCTTCCCTCCCCTCTTTCTCTTTTTTCTGAATAAAAGTGAATTTTGCCCTAATTTTGGGGGTCTTTTATATTAGAGATTGCGTCGCCATTTGGAATGGCAACATGGACTTGTGAGGTCTATGTCGTCATTTCGAATGACGATTTGTCTAAATTTTAATATTAAAAAATTTACCTATAAGGTGACAGGCCAAACCCCACATCTATAAAAAGCCCATCCAACCAACTAAACTCTAGCGCCTTCTATTCTCATCTACTTACACTTGTCTCACTACTCTACTCGGTGCCATGTCTTAGTTGTCTAGTTTGATGAGCCGTAGAGTAGTGCCGATGGCGAATGTAAGGCGCATGAACTGCTCGAACTGCGGGGTCCAAGCAAATGTGATGTACTCCAACACCGAAGAGAACAAGGGGTGTGTGTTCTACAAGTGTCCATATTTCTCGGTGAGTTTGGTTTCCGCGTATGTTGGTATTTCGATTTTGGGTTTGCTTTGTCACTTCTTTTTCATTATTTGGGGTGGTTTTCAAGCCGACGGATGCCAATACTTTCAGTGTGCGAACTTTGTTGGTGTTGTGGTGGAAAGAGCAATTTAATGGTGAACATGCCACTTGTAGACAAGCACTCAAACAAGATTCTTGACCACCTGAAGTGGCTTGAGAAACTTATGTGTGTGTATCCTACTGGTAGTATATTCAATATGTATGAAGTAGTAGTCATTGTTTGAATAAGGGATTCATGTATTCATGATGTTGTATGCTTGTTTATGAATTGTAAGATGTCTTTAACTTTTAGCTATTGGATTTGTATGAACGTAACATGACAAGAGACAATTGCATTACAAAATGATACTTCAATACCGCAATGAAATTAAACTATGTACCCAGGTTCATCTCAGATGGAAAAGGCCACACACTACCACCACCTTTCCAGGCTAAAATGACCACACTCTGTGTGGTTCTATTTCTAGGGGACCCTCGAATATTTTCATATTTAAGATCGATACTAGATCATCGACAGTTGGCGCCGACCATTAGGAGTTTCTGGTGAATCCTTTTCGGTGAGTTTTCTTGATTTTCTTTCAACACTAATGCTTCCATGGCAGGAGGGTAGAACGAGAAGAACTAATTCGATTTGGCCAACTATACAGAACTTGACATGGATGCCTGCTACGAGCAGAGCATTGTTTCGTCTGTCGGCTATGCCGCCTCTAGGGATATTTCACCAGATCCAGGAGACCATGCCACAGACATAGTTGATGAGGGATTTCTAACCCCACAACATTATGTCCAGATGAGGGACCTGATTCCTCAGAGGGCAAGGGTCCAACCGACCAAGATCAGGACTGCACCAAGACAAGTGCAGAGCATAGTGAAGGTTCCCCCTCCAAATGTTCGGGTTCGTTTGAGGCAGTTCGACTTGGCGCATCAAATCCTGGAATCCATCATTCCGGGACTCAACCAGCATCTGGTAGTCGTCACCCTTCGGTTACCCCCACGAGGTGTGTGGTCGAGGCCACTTTTTCTATTGATTTGACCATACCACCATAGGGTTCACCTTCGATTGGAGACGGTTATAATCCAGAATTCCCCTCTAGGAGGGGATTGCTTCAAGCCGCGAGGCGTTGTCATTTGACTACTCCTCAAGCTAGGAGGACTTAGGCACAAGTGGAAATCGTATCCAAGAGGTCTTTGTCCTCCCCTCAGATCCTAATCTCTCTCCGAGAGGGAGAACTAGCTATGCTTCCCGTCGCTCATTCACTCCGAGCTCTCGTGGTGATGGCGGGGATGCATCCGACGATGAATAGGATTACCATATTCATGAATGTGGGAGAAATCCTAGAAATGATCGCTCTCCATTGAGGCAGACTTAAGCAAATTCAGATGTGGATGCTCCTAAGACCATCCGGAGAAGGAGAATTGCAACCCAGAGTGCTTTACCTATGCGCATTCAATATCGGTCGAAAGAAGCTCAAGAACATCAAAGAATAAATGACCTACTCGAGAATCCAACTCAAGAGCTTGAACGAGCGCCAGGCTAAGACCTCTTCGCCGAAGAGATCATATGAAAGCTTCAAGATACAATGGTTAGACTTGAGCAAACTCACCGACATCATTCTGGTAGTCGTACCGCTACAACACCAACAAACACCAGCCGTTCAAATAATTCCCCTCATGGAGAGTGACACAACAACATGTCTAGTCGCTCCTCTAATCATAACTCTAGTCGGAGAAGAGTTCTTTGAACACCTGGTGATCGATAGGCTCCTAGAGAAGGTAATCGTTCACCACTTATACCTAGGAATATGCACCAACAGATGGAATACGAGGAGTATTACCCTCGTAGGACTGAAACCAACCATAGGTCATGTCCACCAACCACTGGGTATCATCGTCTAAGATCACCTGGTGACGTCAACCCTTCTTTCCTGCATAGAAGGCACCATGATATCATTACCAAATGTCGGGCATTTTCGCTTGACCTTTGAGCAGTTCGCTGGTTGCCGCAGTTTTGACCTATGAACATGGAGAAGTTTGATGGGTTATAAAATCTCATCAAATTTCTTCAGATTTATACGACCGCCATTCGAGCAGGAGGAGGAGGAGAGCATGTCATAGCGAACTACCTTCCTACTGTACTCGAAGGATCTGCTCAGTCATGGTTGTTAAATCAACCACTAGAGTCGATCTATTTGTGGCAACATCTCTGCGATCTACTACTAACAAATTTCTAGGGCACTTATAACTATCCTGGAAAGGAAGATGACCTGCACAGAATGAGACAGAACTCACATGAAACTTTGCGCCAGTTCATCAGGTGTTTCAGTCAGGTTCGCAATTCCATACCTTAGGTTTCTGATTCTTCTGTTATTAGAGCCTTTAAGTTGGGAGTCCGCAATAGAAAGCCAAGAAGTCCAAGAGCAAGACCAAAGGCCAAATGCCTCAAGTCAATAACTCTAAGGAAGTCTTGGCTGTAAGCGATAAAGAGCCTCGGGGCTCCAAGCCATACTTCGATTGGGGCAAGGGTAAACGCCCCGAATGAATGAATGATAGCCTAGGTGGTGTCCTTTCCATAAAAAGGAAAGACATAACCTTGTAATTGCTGAGTTTTCCAACGAAAGCTCGAGGACTACTGCACCAGCAAAAGACCTCTTCCTACACTCGAGGAGGTAGGGCAAATAAGTGGTCGAAAGCAGTCGGATGATGACGATGAGATGCCATTCCAAGATCCGAAGCACACTATTGATCATATCTTTAGAGGATCTTCGATATACAAGTCAAAACGATAGCTCAAGGCTGTCGAGCGCAAGGTAAACTCCATTGATCCTCCTCTTATCAATAAATCACTGAAGTGGTCGGAAGTCACCATGTCTTTTGAGAAAGGTGATTATTCGATCCCTTCAACTCGACCAGGTTAATTTTCGATCATGGTCAACCCTACCATCAACAATTATCGAGTTAATCGTGTGTTAGTTGATGGTGGGAGTTCATTAAACATATTGTTTACGAGTGCCCTAGATGAAATGCAAGTTCCCAAAACCAGGGTAAAACCTGTACAATACTCATTTCATGGGATTATACCAAGGTCTTCAGCCAAACCAATTGGCCAAGTTTCTCTTCCTATAACGTTTGGTTCTCCAAACAACTTCAGGACAGAAAAAATCTCTTTAGATGTGGTCAATTTCGACAGGACGTACAATATCATACTCGGACGACCAACTTTGGCATGATTCCTAATGGCTGCTCATTATGGTTATCAATGTCTTAAGATGTAAGGTCCCAAAGGAGTAATCACAGTTCGCTGTGATAAAAAGATGACGCTTGCATGTGACCGAAAATCTTTCGAGATGGTTGGCCAAATACCAACTCGGGAAGCAAGCAAGAGTCAGCCTGCGACCAAGCAGTCGAAGCCTAAAGCTGCACCAAAGCCGAACGATCAAGTCAAAGAAGTTCCCCTGGTCTAGAGGAGCCTTCAAAGACTGTTCGCATTGGGGTTACTTCCGACCCTAAATAGGAAGACACCCTCGTCACCTTCCTCTGAGCTAACACAGATGTCTTTGCGTGGCAAGTATCTGACATGCCCGGAGTCCCTAGGGAGGTGATCGAGCATAGGCTAGCTTTACGGCCTGACAAGAAACCTGTAAAACAAAAATTATGGAGATTTACATCTAATCGACGCGATGCTATCAGATCAAAACTGGACAAGCTACTTAAGGTAGGCTTTATAAGAGAAGTCAACCGCCTAGAGTGGTTGGCTAACCCTGTAATAGCTAGAAAGTCTAATGGTAAGTGGCGTATGTGTGTAGACTTTACTGATCTCAATAAAGCTTATCCAAAAGATGATTTTCCTCTTCCTCGTATCGATCAGTTGGTTGATTCTACTGCTGGTTGTGAAATATTAAGTTTCCTAAATGCATGTTCTGGTTATCATCAGTTAGTATGTATTTAGATGATGAAGAAAAGACCGCATTTATTACACCATTTGGAATACTTTGTTATGTGAAAATGTCATTTGGTTTAAAAAAAATACTGACGCTTCTTTTCAATGCTTGATGCAAATAACTTTTTCACCTCAACTAGGTTGAAACTTAGAAGCCTATGTTGACGATCTGGTCGTAAAAAAACATCAAATGTCTTAATCATATTTTCGACCTACAAGAAACATTCGACGACATCAGGAAACACTGTTTGAAGCTCAATCCTGATAAGTGTTTGTTTGGAGTCTCTTCAGAAAAATTGCTTAGATTCTTTGTTTTTGCACAAGGAATCAAAGCAAATATTAAAAAGATAAAGGCCATTGAACAAATGTGTCCTCCAACCACAAAAAAAGAAGTCCAGAAACTCACAGGATGCATGGCGGCTTTAAGTTGTTTCATTGCATGACTAGGAGAAAAATGACTTCTTTTCTTTAAACTTCTAAGGAAACATGAAGGTTTCGAATGGTCAGAGGAGGCAAACACAGCCTTCGAGGATGTCAAGAGGTATCTTACGAGTGCTCCTGTTCTAGTTTCCCTGGAACCAGAAGAGACGCTCTTAATATATCTAGTTGCCACACCACAGGTAGTGAGCGCAATACTGGTAACCGAACGTGAAAACGTTCAACGACCAGTTTACCACGTAAGTAAAGTTTTACACGGGTCTAAGGAGCGATACCCTCAGGTTCAAAAACTCTTATATGCCCTCCTCATGTCTTCAAGAAAACTGAGGCATTATTTTCAGGCGCACAAGATAATTGTATTGTATGAGTTTCCGTTAGAAGAGGTTCTCTAGAACAGGGAAGCAGGGGGACATGTGACATAATGGTCAGTAGAACTTGGGGAGTTCGACCTCCATTTCGTATTCCGAACGGCCATTAAATCCCATGTTTTGGAAGACTTTGTCACCGAATGGACAAATCCTAAACCCATTCAGGATCCCCAGTATGAATCCCACGACTAGTGGACAATGTACTTCGATGGGTCACTTACGCTAAATGGCTCAGGGGCTGGGGTGGTTCTAGAATCTCCTACAAGAGAAACCTTAGAGTATGCTATTCAATTAAACTTTTCTGCCACTAACAACGTGAAAGAATACGAAGGTTTGTTGGCTGGCATATGAGTAGCGAAAGCGCTCAGGATTTGACGACTACTCATGAGAGGACACTCTCAACTAGTCGTGAATTAGGTCAGAAAAGAGTATCAGTGCTCTAATCCGACCATGTCTTTGTACTTATCGGAAGTCGAGAAGTTTGAAAAGCATTTTTTTAGTTTCAAGGTACAATATATCCCTTGAAATGATAATTTCCTCGCTGACCAGTTAGCTCGAATGGCTTTTTCCCGATCACAAGTACCAAAAGGAGTCTTCTTGGAACAGCTCCAGAAGTCGTCTCTGGTCGAAGCACCAGAGATATCATCTATTGAGACAGTCTCTCTTGAATATAAGGATACCTGGATGAATCCCATCTACGAGTATCTTCAAAAGGGTACAGTAACCGACGACAATCTTGAGGCTGATCGAAATATGCAGCAATAGCTAGAATGATCCGAACAGATTTAAGTATCGCTACTAGTGAGAAAGTCTCATCGTAGTCAACTCCTCGAACTTGTCGAAAACCTTTTGCGACTAGTCGAGCCTTATGAATGTGAATATTTCCATCCATATCAATCTTTTTCTTATAGATCCATTTGCACTCAATGGTTTTGACACCATCAAGTAGATCGACCAGGTTCCAAACCTGATTTTCTCTCATGGAATCTATTTCGGATTTCATGGCTCCAAGCCATTTCTCAGAGTCTGGGTCCATCATCGCTTCCTCATAAGTCTTAGGCTCACCATTATTCAATAATAATACGTCATGCCCATACCTTGTAGGCAATTGACGCGGCCTTTTAGATCTACGTGGAGCTGGTGCCTTATCTACAGGTTCAACAATAATTTGTTCATCCAGTAGAGGTTCAATAGGAGTTGAAACACTTTCAGATGTTTCCCGAATTTCTTCGAGTTGCACCTTTCTCCCACTGACTCCTTTTGAAAGAAACTCTTTCTCCAAAAAGACACCATTTCGGGCAACAAAAACTTTGTCTTCTTCCCGGTTGTAGAAATAATATCCTTTGGTTTCTAGGATATCCTATAAAGAAGCATTTATCGATTTGGGTGTGAGCTTATCGACGTCAAACGCTTAACATAGACATCACATCCCCAAATCCTTAGAAAAGACAAACTAGGACTTTTCCCATCCACATCTCATATGGTGTCTTATCTCTCGATTTAGATGGTACCTTATTTAAAATGAAAGCGGCAGTTTCTAGAGCATAACCCCAAAAATACAATGGCAGATCCGATTGGCTCATCATTGATCGAACCATGTCTAACAAGGTCCTGTTATGCCGCTCGGACACCCCATTCCATTGTGGAGTGCGGGTGGTGTAAGTCAGGAACAATTCCACATTGTTTCAAATGACTACCAAACTCATGGCTTAAAACTCACCTCCATGATCGATCAGAAGATTTGATTGTCTTGCCAAGTTGATTCTCAGATTTCATTCTCGAACTCCTTGAATTTTTCAAAGGATTCCGACTTGTGCCTCATTAAGTATATATATCCATATCTACTATAGTCATCGGTGAAAGTAATGAAATAATCGAAAACCACCTTTAGTCGTCAGACTTATTGGTCCACACACATCAAGATGTACGAAGTGCTAATCGGTGGACGCCTTTCACTACTTACTCAAAGTGAAAGGTGTCTTGGTCATCTTTCCGACTGTGCAAGACTCGCATGTTTCAAATGATTCCAAATCAAATGAGTTTAGAGTTCCATCATTATGGAGCTTTTTCATGCTTTCACTTATGTGACCCAAACGACAATGCCAAATAAAAGTGGAATTTATTTCATTAGGCCAAAGCCTTTTCGCATTAATATTATAGACTGATGCATCATCAAGATTTAAAATAAACAACCCATTCAAAATAGGTGCATAGCCATAAAACACTTCATTCAAAAATATAGAACAACCATTGTTCTCTATAATGAATTTATAACCCTCTGCCATCAAACATGAGGCGAGATAATGTTTCTACTAATGGTGGAACGTAATAATAATTATTCAATTCCATAATAAATCTCAAGGCAAAAATAGTGGCATAGTCCCGATGGCTAACGCAAAGAACCCTTGCTTTATTCCCGACGCCAAGATCCATCTCGCCTTGCAATCATCCTACTTCTTGTTAGACTCGTGATCGAATTGCAAATATGAGCAACCGATCCGTATCAAATACCCATGAGTTAACGTAAGAGTCAAGAAAAAACATCTATAACATTAATACCTACAAGTGGAAGTTTTAGTCCCACCATTCCTTTTCTCGACGCCTGTATTTCTTGCGTTCCTCTTCCAATGGCCTAGCTCTTTGCAGTAAAAGCATTCATTCTCTTGAGTCGGGCCAGATTTAGTCTTGGGTTTAGGTTTGTTAGTTTGGACCTCGTCCGAAACTTTAGCCTTGCCCTTTTTCTTGACCCAAGTCTTAGCCTTTTTCTTGAAGCTTGTACTCTTTTGCACCATCATCACATGATTGTTGCTTTTCTTAACGCTACCCTCTGCTATCTTAAGCATCATATGCAGTTCGGTGAGATTCTTGTCTAAGCCATTCATATGGAAGTTCAAAATGAACTGCCATAGCTTTCAGAAGCGAAGCAAGAATCAAATCAGAGCTAACTCTTGGCTAAGTGGAAAACCAAGTTTTTCCAAGCTCGTGTGTAACCAACCATTTTGATTACATGAGGGCTCACAGGACCACCTTGACTAGCTTACATTCAAACAAGTTCTTTGAGATCTCAAATCTCTCGGTTCTTGCTTGTGTCTCAAACATGCCTTTGAGCGCCACGATCATATCGTGAGGCCTCTATGTTCTCAAACCGCTTCAAGGTGCGAGTTCATAGCGACAAGCATGAGACAGCCTAACATCAAGGGACTCATCACATGCCTTTTATAGGCGCTTTTAATAGCAACAAAGCAGATTTTTCAGTATGCACATCCGAATTGGTTCTTCTAGAACATGTTCCTTTTATCTTGCCCGAGAACAATTCTCAAAGTTGCGGACCAATCCGCAAAATTTGTTCCATTAAGTTTTTCCTTTCAAGTATCGAACGTAAAGCAAAAGCGATGTAGGTACAGTAGCTTGGTGCCATGATCTACAACATAAAATATATGCAAAACTAAGACATATGTTCAATTAAAGTAACTTCTATTAAACAATTTAATAAAGATACTCCCACTAAACCCCATATCCTCTTATGACATTTAATGATTCAAGATCCATAATCATTTAATCAACTAGTGAGCTTTGGCATCACCGCTAGAAGATTAGTGAAATTGGTAAACAACCTTTGCTAATCATATCTACTATATGACTCTTGTTGTTGGGCAAGATCTTTATGATTCTAAGACTCCAACCTTTATGCCCCAAGGTCCACAATCGTTATGATAACCTTGTTAAGTTAAACCAATGCCGCGTGTAAGTGTTCGACACAAACCCATCTAGTCAAGGAGAGTTAATGACACTGCTTTGGCAAGACCTACCATTAAAATACATGACTTTGGATGGTGCGGCATATTTGGGAGGGCATCAATTTAACTTAATATTATGTGAGGATTTTACTTCTACCATGTCAAAAGCAATTAAAGCAAAATAACATGCATAGAAATAAATGAACAGGAATGTAAAGGCATTCACAGACAATCAAATTGCATTGTGATATAGCATGACCCTTCTTCATGGCAATCTCCATCGCCATGCATCCTGTTCACCATGTCTTCAAGTGGCCGACTCCTCCAAGCACTCCCACTAAGCCATTATTTCTAATAGCATTAGTAATGAAACACAAGGAGTAAAGAAGCATCACAAGTCGACACGCAGGCCGTTATACAAATATAGACAGCCTTGGGCTGCAATTAATATGACACGCAGGTCATGAACATTACACGCATACATGAAACATCATGGGTCATACTATTCACATCAATCCCTGCAAAAACAAGTGATGCACAGAATCCAATTCTAACGGACGACATGAGCACACACTACCTATAGCGCGTGGTACGGATACCCAGCACGGCGGTCCCGTAGGAGTGATATGCAGTTTGGTATGCAGTCCGCACGACATGAGCACACACTACCAATCCGATCAATGCCTTGATACGACCACGCACTGCGGCATACTCCGATGGCGGAATTCCGACCGGTAGGAGTGATATGCAGTCTGATCGTGAACAAGTGCAATAAACCATCTGGTCCTTATAAGCTCATACCTCCGCGTAAACCCATCTACTACCACCGAGAAACCGATCGATCAAATCGACCAGGGTCTAGATCGTTCCATCTATATGAACCGATCTAGGTTACCAGACCGGACCAGTAATAGATCCAATCTACTATTACCACATATCAAATATATACGATCGATCCAGATCAAAAACTACGCAGGATGGCTCTGATACCACTGTTGGGTCGCGGGCAGGCTACAATAGCTACAAACAAAATTTTCTACCACGCAAATCAGGATGCCGAGCAAGTAGATGATCATAGATCATTACCACCAGATGCGCAGAGCAGCGGAAGAAGGGTTGGAGCAGCCTGGTCCAACGAAGAGCACGTCGATGTAGTGGTCGTAGTCGATCGTTCAACGCCCAAAGAAGTCGATGCACGATGGTCGTGAATCGATCGTCTCCTCCAAAGAACCTCTGTATTCCTTGTGAAGATCGCGGATCGTCCTCAAGCGCAACAATCGTAGTAGCGCCTCTACGGTATCCACACGTCCAGGGAAGGAACAACCGAACGCCGGTGTGCTAGCACCAAGTCGCATGGCGGAGCTCTCAGGAAGATGCCGACTAGGGTTTCGGTGGTGTTTCACCTCTCTCTTCCAAACAGCCTCATGCATCTCCTTATATAGTGCTCGTGACGGATCCTATCCCGACATCGCCATTTAATCGTATTCGATCGGGTTTGTTTCAACCTGCTAAGTGTGTGACCAGAGGTTCATGTATAGTTCGGTTGTGACTCGGAAACCGCTTCCGATCACGAGTCGTAGCGGCTCCTAGCGAGCATATCGATTCCGAATACACACAAAAATATCGGACGAACCTTAACGCAATATGATCTACGACTGAGTCTTCATCACTTACGACTGTGTCCTATCTTTATACGACCAGTTCAGATTTGGTCACGACGATTCGTAATCGCCACGACGTGTTACGACCACTCTGGACTACGTTCGACCGGTCTACGACCACCAGCTCAGATATCATACCACGACGATCTGACCAGCTCAGATCAGATATCGACCAGAATCGCTCGAACTTAAGTGACCTACTCGTGTATACTACCTTTGCCTCATGATGTTTGGTCGAACTCCGTGTGTGATGTTGTGTCATCCATGGGTCTGCTCAATTCTTTCTCGATCGAGTGTCGGATAACTCTCGTGGTGAACACTTCGACTACTAGTGGCATGGCCATGCACTTTCTTTATCCGATCACAACGAGGGGCCCGAGACATCTCTCCTATTATGTTAGGAGGGCAAATCCCATATCCGACCGGTCACATTCCTCTCCATGTTTCACAAAGATACCCAAAGCTACCTTTATAGCTACCCGATTCACGGTGTAGCAGTTTGGCAACCCCTAAGAGTGCTATTACACATGTAGGAAACCATGCCGATCTCGTGTCTAAGGATTATACATCATCATTGCTTGAGACCAACTAACGACACATAGATTCATAACAATCTCAATAGTGTCTCAAGGTGGGTCTTATCCAACATCATGTTCTCTAACATGTGTCCATATTATTGGTTTGATATCTCCATATCTATGACTCGTGAAACATAGTCATCAACTAATACATATGCTAGTCTATTCATATGTGTCCTCATATGTTTACGACCGAGGATCGATAAGAATAATTATCGCAGAAATATAGAGTTTCACAATCAAGTCACATACTTGATAATCAATATTAATAATATTATTCTAGGAACAAGATAACACATTATCCAATGTCATGAACATAATAAGATATAATCATCTCTATGATTGCCTCTAGGGCATATTTCCAACAGTAATATCACAGAAGCATAGTTGTATTGCAGCAGATTGCCAGATTCACAGTAGAATTGTACACAGAATAATCTCAACGAAATGAAGTCATCAATCATCATTCATCAATGTTATGTAATATAACATATATGTGCTCACTGCCCTTTCACAAAAGATACACCAGATTGATTGCAACTTGTAAACTTCATACATTCAAAAGCAAGGATCTAAAAGATGTTAAAGATAAAGCTCATTGTAAACTTCAGATATTCAGTAGCCAATCAGCAATCCTTTCACCTTTGAGAGAAGAACCTCTAAACCTGTCAACAAATGCAATGAAGAACATGGTGGTCAGACACATTTCTTGTGAAGAGCATGAAGAACACACTGGCATACATCCTTGATCCTTTACAGCTTTACTCAGCAATTCAGCATGAAGCATGAAGAACATGGTCACTGCATCGGAGGAGGGGGTGGTCATCAAGATGAAGAACGCTGGGAGCTGCGATGCTAGGGGAGCGGGAAGAGAGGGGAGGGCGGGCGGGAGGGTGGAGAAGAGAAGGGATCGGAGGAGGGGCGGGCGCGGGGGAACTGAGAAGAGAGGGGAGATAAGTGGAGGGCGGCGAGGCGGGAGGGGGGGACCAGAGAGGAGCGAGAGTAGAGAAGGGAGGTCGACGGCAGGGGAGCAGACAGAAGAGGCGTGCGGTGTACCTCGATTTGATGGCGGTTCGACCGCGTTTTGGAGGCGGTGAGCTCGATTCGGTGGCGGAGACGGCGGGGTGAGCTTGGTTCGGCGGCGGCGAGCTCCAATCAGCGGCGGCAAGCTCCAATCGGTGGTGCCCGATGGCTGGAACCGGGCCGAGCTCGACTCGATGGAGGGGAAAGGCTAACCCTAGCGCGTCGCAACACGGTTGGGGCATCGGTCCTTTTATCTTCCGCCTGAGGCGCCCGCCTCGCCGAGCTCCGCCGAGCGCCGCCTAGGACCGCGGACGACCGCCTTTCATCGTCTAGGCGGCCGGCACGCCTAGCTCACCGCTTCGGTGCTGGTCGCGTCGGGAGAGGGCCGAGGAGCGCCTAGTCGGCGCCTAATAACCGCCCAGGACTGACTTTCATAACATTGCTCTCACCTACCCTTGGACTCTTTCCCTAACCCTCTGGAGCACCCAGCAGATAATGGAATCTGGCCACTCTAAAAATGGAAGCAAAGCCAGCCGCAAGGTTTCTAAGTATGCCAGTCCAGAAGCAAGCCAGAGTCCAGCAGTAGTGTGTTGAGTATCAAGCTTCTTCCAACCAAGCTGAGAAAGAGAGGACCATGGATTCATCTCTCTGAGCATTTCAAGAAGCTTAGGAACTAAAGTTCAGCAGGACCAATCCCAAAGTACTCAAGTTGTAAGCCCTTGCCGACAACAGGACCAACCCTAAGGAGTTCAATTTTCTAGTTATCTACCACCAGCAAGATAAGAATCACAAAAGGAAGATGGAAGATCAAGTGCAAGTTAGTAAGAAGAACCCTAAGACCCACTATTGCACCTCCAAGCCACTTGTTCAAGACCTGTCCCAGTGAAGCCCTTTGCTGCTACCCCTTTTCTCTCTAGCCTCTCCGAATCTCGGGGACGAGATTCCCCTAAGGGGGGGTAGGTTTGTAACATCCTGGTTTTTCTGAGCCTTTTTGAATTTTCAAATAAAAAGAACCATTCGGTTTTGTTGCAGTTTCAAAAGCTTAACCTGAGTTTTTAGAATTTGGAGTGTTTAAAATGACTAAGCTAAACTTCAACTAATCCTAAAGTTTGGTTCTTTGGAACTGTTAGAGCTCTTGTGTTGATATCCCTCACCTTAGCTTGTGTTGCTCTTCCCTTGGCTCAACCCTTTCTCTCTAGACTTCCCTCTTGATTGGCCTTTGGTGTTGTTCTCCTTTTCTTGTTTGCTCGGACCTTCCCTTGCCTTTTGGAATTCCTCTCTGTCCAGACCATCCTTTGGGTCAGGACCTCTCTCTTAATCTCTTTTTAGTGGTTTAGACCTCCCCAGGTCTAGACCCTCTCGCTAGACCCCCTCTCTGGTTTCTCTCTAGTTCAGGCCTTTCCTCTTGTTTGGGCATTTTCTTATGTCCAAACCTCCCTTCTGTTTGCACATGCCCTTATGTCCAAATTTCCCTTGAGTTGGACATTTGCACACGTCCAGATCTTTCCTTCTCGATTAAACCTCACTTGACCCCTCTGGACGACCCCTCATATCTTTGCTTTGGATTTCCTTTAGTCCAGATCACCTCTTTGTTGGTTTGAATCTCTTTGTGGTTCAGACCTCCCCTATGGTTCGGACCTCCCTCCTTGTCCAGACCACCCCTTCAGATTGACCTCCTCTTGGGACATGTCCACCCCGTGGCGTTTTAGCTCGGGTGTGTGTTTCAAATGACCTTGATTTTGAAATTCTAATTTTGGGTTGAATTTCCCCTTCGTTTGGACCTCCCTGAGTTCATTTGGACCTCCTTGTGCCCATCTGAACCTCCTTTGAACCTTCCCCGTGTCTGCTAGGATTCCGCTGCTCCGCGCCCTTTTCATCTTGACCGTTGAGACCTCCCCTGTGTTGGTCTTGATCGTTGAGATCTCCTTTGGTTCCATCTTGACTGTTGAGACCTCCCCCATGTTGGTCTTGACCGTTGAGATCTCCTTTGGTTCCATCTTGACCGTTGAGACCTCCCCCGTGTTGGTCTTGACTGTTGAGATCTCCTTTGGTTCCATCTTGACCGTTGAGACCTCCCCTGTGTTGGTCTTGACCGTTGAGACCTCCCTCATGTTGGTCTTGACCGTTGAGATCTCCTTTGGTTCCATCTTGACCGTTGAGACCTGCCCCGTGTTGGTCTTGACCGTTGAGACCTCCTTTGGTTCCATCTTGACCGTTGAGACCTCCCCTGTGTTGGTCTTGACCGTCGATATCTCTTTTGGCTCCATCTTGACCGCCAGGACCTCTCTCGAGATCATCCTGACCACCAAGACCTCCTTGATCTCCTCTTGACCGCCAAGATCTCCTTTGAGTTCATCCGGATCGTCAAGACCTCATTTGGACCACTTTCAGTGGATCTCCTCCGTTGGATCCCTCTCCCTTTGAAACCCCTCCGTCTGGACCTCCCTTCATTTGTGTCTGATGGTCCTGACATCCCTTCGTATGGATCTGAAGGCCCAGAGCTCCTCGTGGCTTAGACCTCCCCGCGCAGCTCAGCTCCGCGCCTTCGTTTGGAACCGTCCAATCTGCATTGGACGACCTGATCTTGTGGCACGATTGGCTAGTCCGAACGTCCCACCCTCCCTGAACCCTCAGATCTTTGCTGGATAGCCCGATCTGATGGAACGTTCGCCTGGTCCGAACAGCCCAACCACTTCAGACCGTCCGATCATAATCCAATAGCCTAGCCTCCCCACACTCTTATCTCGCTATCGCTGACCTCCCTTGTTTAGATCTTGACTGTTACAACCTCCTTTAAATTCATCTCAACCGTCAAGACCTCCTCTGAGCCATCTTGACCATTCAAATTACCTTTGATCTCATCTGAACCGTTCAGATCTCCCCTTGTGTTGATCTGAACCGCTTAGACTCGCTTTGCTCTGATCTTGACCGTCAGGACCTCCCTTTGGTTCCTCCTGATCGCCAGGACCTCCTTAGGAGCACCACAGGGACTCCTCGAGACCCCTCTGGATCTCCTCCTTAATCTCCATCGTTGGATCTTTATCCTTAGGACCTCGTTGTCCTCAAGACCTCCCCGTTCCTTTGATCTCTTAATCTTTTGGACCTCCTCCTCCTCCTCGCGGCTCCGCGGTCCCTTTGGCAAAGACCACCCTCTGTGGTCATTTTGCCAAGATCACCCTCTGTGGGTCATGACCTCCCGTGGTCACGATCTCTTCCTTCGGTTCAAGACGTCCTCTGTAGGTCACGACCACGTCTTTTTGCAAAGACCACTTCCTCTGGTCTTTTTGCAAAGACCATCCTCTTCGGCCTCTTTGCAAAGACCGCCCCTTTTCGGGTCATGACCTCTCCTGTGGTCTTCTCGTCAAGACCACCTCTTTGGTCTTTCTACAAAGACCACCTCTCCGTGGTCTTTTGCGAAGATGACCCTCTTGGTCTTTTGCTAGGACCACCCTCTTGGTCGTGACCTCCCCTTAAGGCCGTGACCTCCTCTCTTTGTCGTTTTGTCGCAACCTCCCCTTGAGGCCGCGATCCCCTCTCTTTGTCGTTTTGCCGCGACCGCCCCTTGAGGCCGCGACCTCCTTTATTTTGTCGTTTGCCGTGATCTCCTTTGGTCGAGACCTCCCTGTGGTCTTTTTACAACGACCACCCTCCGATCAAGACTACCCCGGTGGTCACTACCTCTGGTCTTTTTACAAAGATCACCTCCTGGTCTTTTTGCAAAGACCACCCCTTGTGGGGCAGGACTCCCTTGGCCTCTACGGGATCTCCTCAGGGTCTCCGCAGGACCTCCCCCTTGAGCTTTGACTGGGCCCATTTATTAGTCACGCCTATTTTCTTTATTCTCTGACCATGTCCTTGGCACCTGGAAGTCTTCAAGCATTTAATGCTTGCTGTGTCACATTAAATACTACCATCCTTTTTGCAGCCTCCGTACCCTCTGTTGTCATCTCATTTGCCAGCTTCCATCTATTTCCCCACCTACTTTTAACCTCGTTTGTCCATAAATCTCTCAGCAGCCTAGGCCGTGTAAGCCTGAGTAAGCTTCCTATCTTTGCCTTATTTTCTCATTTTAGCTCTCTGGTTTCCCCGACTTGCTCTCGAGACCTCCTCCCAAGCTGTTGGTCCCTCCCTGGACTAGCTCTTGGACCTCCTCCCTAAGCCGCCGGACCTCCCTGGAGCTCGTCCCAATCCCTCCGAGACTCTCTGTGGTTCTGGTTTGGTGTTCTTCTGGAGTTCTTTGGATTTTATTTGATCTCTCTTTGAAGTTGGTTTTGTCTCTCGTGTAGATTGTGCCGTCGCCTTAGAGCCCGAGTTCTTGGAAGAAGACTCTTAAGCTTTCAGCTAGGCAAGTTACACTCTTGATCATGTTACGCCCAGTATCTCAAATTATTTAAGTTCTGTTTCAAAATTACTACATGCTTATTTATGCTAAGTATTTCAATACCTGTTTTAAATCCATAGCTATGCCGAATCCTTTGTATGGCCCATGTTGATATTGAATCCACACTGTTGTCACTCTAGGCAAAACCTGGTTATATGCAATAATGTGGGCCAGGACCTTTGAAAAATAGAGCTTAGCCATGCTTAGGAAAAGAATCTTGATTCGGGAAGTTTTGGCCAAACATATCACTTTTCTAAATGATTTGATCCGTGGCATTGGTGTGTCATGGAGGTTTTACAAATGTCTTGACAAAGCAAAGTTAAATGGAAAGTGGTTTAGACTTGGGCGAAGATGGTTGTCTGACTGGTGCATGTCAATGGGAGGACCTGGGACCACCTCCGGTCTCACGACCTCCTCAGAAGTGGTCTCTCAACCACCCTTGGGTTAGGTTGTGGCCGTTGGGGTCCTCCTGTGCCTCACGCTCACCTTAGGACACCTTCGGGGTCTGATCTCCAGACCTCCTGGAGATACCCTCGACCGGTCCTACCGAACCTCCTGGGAGGTCTTGATGGATTTTCTGGTAGATCCTAGAGGACCTCTCAGGTGACCCCTAAGTCAAGCGTTACATTGTGGCTATTGATACGTTCACAAAATGGATTGAAGCCGAACCTGTGATTGGGATAACAACGGAGGCAGCCAAAAGGTTCATGATGAGAAGTGTAATTACTCGATGTGGTGTTCTAAGTTGAATAATTACATATAATGGTAGACAATTTTTGAGCTCAAAATTTCAAGAATTTTATGAATAGTTGGATACCAAGCTGTGTTACGCCTCTGTCGCCCATCCTCAAAGCAATGGGGCAGTCGAAAGAGCGAACGACCAAATTATGCAGGGAATCAAAACTCGAGTCTTCGACTAGCTTATAAAGCGCTTGGGGGCTTGGGTTAAAGAATTACCCTCCGTATTATGGGTAATTCGCATGACTGCTAGTCAAGCTACAGGTGAGACCCCCTTTTTTCTCTAGTTTTTGGGGGCTAAAGCCATGCTTCCACCAGAACTAAAGATTAAATCGATAAGGGTCAAGAATTTTAACGACTCTAGCTAAGAACAACTTCGAGCAGATGACATCAACCTACTCGAAGAGAAGAGGAATAAAGCTTTAATCCATTCTGCGGTCTACCAACAAGTTGATGAGGACATCACTTCCATACATACACCGAACACTCATAATAGAGCTGAACCTATGCACTTGCAAGGTCCAATCACCATAGCTCATGCACGTCAATTGAACTATTAGGTAACTTCGTTTCTTGGAGTACATTTTGTTTCTAATAAGAATATGCTTCTACCTAATGCATGTGATGTTCTTTTAATCAGGAACTTAGGAGCTGATCATGAAGGGAAATATGTGCAATCCAATTCGGCATTCGGAGACAATACCGACTTTAAATGTGCATAACTTTTACATACAGAGTCCGTTGGAGGTCCACGAGTAATTGATGGAAAGCTTATCTCGCCCTCTTTCCAATGGATCTAGCCCCACCTTGAAATTCTTTCTGAGCATGCTGCAATGGCAAAAACAATTCGATGCTATTTCAGAGCCCGAGTCAAAAGGGTGCTGCGCCACCTCCACTTGGGCCCATGGGACTTATAACCCTAGGGGCGTGCGTCCACCTCCCTGGCCACCATCCCTAGTTGTCTCCCCATATAGGAGTTGCCACCTTCCTTTGCTAGAACTCGGATTTCGTTTATGTTTAGTTCGCCTTCGTTGTAACTTGTATATTCTGCGTGTGTCGACTAGACCACTCGGTCAAGATCCTTATTCGGAATCCCACATTATTAAGTATTTCAATGCTATTTGCAATTTCAAATTGTGTTTTACATTGTTCCTGCATGCTTCATTGGTGTATTGTAACATCCCTACATTAATAAATGACAATTAGTATGCATCTTATTAACATGCACAGTGTTTTTGAACCATTTGCATCATTTATTGCACTTGGGTTTGTGTTTCAAATGTATAAAAAGGAGGAGAATTTAAAACTTTTGAGCATGCATTGGTTTCTCTTGAGCAATTGCATGATTTGTTGCTTTTGAAAATTTTGAAATCGAAGAAAACATACAACTCATGTTGAGGTTCCAAAAGAAAATAGAAATAAAAACTTATAAGCATCAACTAGAAATAATTTATTCAAATAAAATAATAATTATCATGAATAAATATAATTTTTCCCAAATTTTTGGGAATATTTTTAACCTTCAGAAAATTCAAACTCAAATCATTAACCTTTTCCAAGTTTGAATTTAAACTAAGCAAATAATCCTTAAACAGTGGGATTTAAAATCTTATTTGGATACTAGGTCATCCCAGGAACCCCACTGAAAATTTTTAGAATTTTATTACTAATTTTTAAGCCCTAGTCAAACCTGACTTCTCTTGGTCAAAGTTGATTTCAAATTCGGGCTCAACACTGTTCATCTCGCTCGAGCCTAGCACTGTTTAACTCAACCCGACCCGAGCCAAGTGACTTGACCAAACCAACTAGCCGCACCAGCCACTTTTGAACCGTCCGATTGATTTTCAACGGGCGAGATCTCGCACCGTTTGGACCAGTCCGAGCAGCACCCCTTTGATCTGGGCCGTCCTTTCATCATCGTGTGGTCCTAATTGAACCGACCAAGCCCAACGCTGTTCCGACCCGCAGCTCTTGGCTCGACCAGACCAACTCGCGCGCACCCTTTTCGCATCGCCGCCATGGGCCCCACCGCAGATGTCATCTTCAACCTTAAGGCAGAGCTCATGGCACGCACGCATGCATGAAGCTTTGCGCGCCTCCGTCTGTGCGGTGCAATGCCGTAGCCCCAACACCCTCGAGACCCAATGGTTTGCGTCGCTGTAACACCCCAGCCCAATAAAGGCCTAGAATGCTACTAAAATAATTAATTTAAAACATATACAAACTAAAACTTCATACAAAAATTCGGCAGAACCTCCTTTGTATAACTAAATATACCGGAGGTTCCGTCAGATGCATAATTTATTATCAATATCTCAATATCTAAAATCCATCAAGGAACCATAGTGAATCAATTCAGCTAAAGCATAAGTAAGCATAATCAAGATTTACCACCCTCATTATTACAAATAGTTCAATGCATTCAAGCATAACCAAAATTATTCCTTAAGCAGTTTGCTTTTGTTAAGGTATGAACTAATGATGATCATCTCTAAAAGAATGTGTGGTAGTGAGTGCATCCTTAGCAAATCCTACTCCCTCCCATGTATGCCGTTCTTGCAAGAAGTACCAAAAACACAAAAAAACAAGAGGTGAGCCCAAAGACTAAAGAAGTATAATAAAAGGCATCAACAATGAACAACCATGTAAATCAGCAATTAAACCTCTCAATTCCACATATCAACTATCTTACACATGCATGTATGCAATATGCTCAAAAGACAATTCTCTTCCTTCTCTTTCCTTTTGCATTTTACTGTAATGCAAAGTGCGATCCGTCGATGACACTCCATGCTCGTACCATCTGCATGGGGATTCATTGCCCATACACCACGCCAGATGGGGATCAAGCCCATGCTCTTCAAGCATGGGGACCTTTAGGCCGTCATCAACATGACGAGGACCTCAAGAGATGCTTGGTCATCACGTGACCAAGACTTCAATATTCAGCATGATGCATATGTAAGAACTCTCAAAATTATCACAACATGCATCCACATCAATATTTCATATGAATATCCTATTCATAAAGCTCATAAACATAGAACTCACAATTATCGATATCCATGATTAACACGTAAATCATAACACTAGCAACCATGAACATTATCAAACATGCCATCATCACGATCATGAACACACAAATACCCATTATACATATTAAACATTGCCATTCAGCAATATCTATTATAACCGTCATTATACTTGCCTTAACCGCGAGAGAGTGAAGGATGCGCCAAGGTGCCGCCCGGGACCCGCCCACCACCTGAGTAATTAATATAGCACATACTAAGATAGCAGTAGCGGAACAAACCAAAGCATACAACAACAATCGCTAACTTGAAGAGCGCCTAACTCGATCCCAACCCCAAGTTTACATCGCCGATCTGTCCCCCTCGGTGGACAGTCGACTTCAAAAATTCATAACTATTTCTATAAAAGTCCAATTCAGGTTTTCTTAGACTTTCTGGAAATTTAATTAAATTTCCTAAATAAACCTAGTTGGGGAGCCCTTCTGATTCTGCCATCTACTGCCCCTACCAAACCAATCTACAGAACATCAATTATCACGTCGGGTTCTCTGGACAGTACACTAAAATTATCATAACTTTTGCTACGAAAGTCCAATTCTTACGTTCTTTAGCTTTCTGGAAAGGTGAGGAAATTACCCATCTTTTTCATTATAACGATATCCTCTAATTTCGTGTTTAAATAATAGATTAACTCAAATTTCTATAGACTGTCAGAATGCTGACAGATTATCAGGATAGCGACACTAGAAAATTCATAACTCGCTAATCGTTAATCGGATTTGGGCGTTCTTGGCGGCCAAGGAAAGCTAAGGACACGAACCAACTTTTTCTAAGAGATGGGATCCACAGATTCTGCCTCTAAGGACCTCAAAACCGCCGTTCAAACGACTGGCCAGAAAGGGATCTAATCAGCCGACATTGCTAAACATCCAATTAATCAACTAATCCATGGGGAACGATGGTTATCTACGACGAGTTGCTGAAGATCACGAACACTTGCTGGAGACCTCCCCTCCTTTGCCTTTCTCCCTTCTTCCCCTTCCTCTTCTTCTTCTTCTTGGCCGGGCAATCACCCGGGTGACCTTCCTTCTTCCTCCACTTGGCCGGTAGCAACAAGGATCGTCTTCACCGGCAGCGAGGGGGAGGAGATGCACTGTAGCCACGCACTGTAGCGGTGGCGGTACTGTAGCTACAGTACGGATTAGGGTTTCCCCCCTCCTTTTATTGGTGGCCGACCCCTCATGGGCCTCCTGGGCCAAGGCCTGAGGCCCAAGTTGTCAAGAACCGCAGAAACCCTTTTTCTTATGTCTAATTTCTGTTATGAACGCTTTCTTTCTTAGAATAAATCGTAGTATTACATTCTACCCCCCTTAACAGGATTCGACCCCGAATCTATGCGAAAGAAAAATTGCGATTAGAATCTAACAACAGTAGAACATGTACCCGCGGTGAACAAACTCGGATACTGCTCGCGCATGCGAGACTCCAGTTCCCTTGTCGATTCTTGATCATAGTGATGCGACCATGGCACCTTCACGGATACCAATGTCTTATGCCTCAATGCTCGTTCCGACCTCTCTAGTATCGTGCAGACAGAGACTCGACGTGAGGTCTTATCATTGCTCAACGGCTCTAACGAAACCTCAAAACTCCGAATCACCCAGGTACTCATTCGGCACCAGAACATACCAGACATTGCGTACTCCGCATATGGACCCTAAGGCGGTCCTAGCGATACGCCATCTTCCAAAATCCCCGCAACTATCGAAAACAACCAATGTATACTTTGGGCTATCTTTTCTTCGACCAAACCACATAACTTGCACGTAACATATGGAACTCTTGTTCCATCTCTCATCGACCTCTTCATCATAATAAGGAGAACCCCTCATTAGCGAGGACGTGCAACACAACTTATTTTAATCAAATTTTAATAATCGATTCAATTGAAAACAAAGGATTTACAATGCAGATACCAAATGCAGATACCAACTTTCCTCCAAAACCCTCAAATCTAAAATCGAAGATTCCTCATGAAAACCTTTCCAAGACTCCAACAAGGTAGTTTTCAAATAAACTCCACATAATCCAAAAACAAATCGCTCAAATGCTCAAATCAAACACTTCATTTATTTTCCGAACCGACAGTAACCACCTTGTCAACATAAGTCAACTCAAATTGTACATGATCTCCATCATAAAAATCCAACTCAAACAAGAACCAATAGAGCACTTCTCTACTCGAGAAAACATTCTTTTCTCATATTTTCTTTTAAGAAATAAAACCCTTTCCCAAATCATGGGTGTCCAGAATTATCACACTAACTCCTTCCTCTTAATCGGCAATCCCAAAATGATCCTCAAACTGAAAGATCAACCATACTTATTTAGAGGGACTCTACTAATCCACAAAAGGATTCTCTAGTCCACTCCTATACCAAAGGAATTATTTTGACAAATGGTTTCCATCACCTCAATAGAGATTTTTCACCCACAACCACATCATCTCATTCTGTTAAAGATAGTCCACTTCAAATTCTCAGCACACATTCTCATTTACTTTACCCAAAGTATACTATCCAAGATCAACACACTATTCAAAATTCGCTTCTGTTCATCTACCTCTACACATAATATTTGGGTCTCCAATGTGCTACCATAACAATGCAAAGCCCAAATTCAACCTTCAAGTCTTCGCCACAATTTACGCTATAATTGATAGGAAAACCTCATATTCCTTTACTAAAATTTCACGACTCAATAATAACCTCGGTTATTATTATCAACATTCCTCACTAATCAAGTAACTGCCCCAAGGCGATTTATTTCACCAATCTTAGATCTCCTCTAATCCACACCAATCCAATTCAGGTACACAACCAAAGTATACCCATTCGCAATACTCTAACTAGTTGACCAAGATTCAAACATACTCAATCACTAACATCGATAAATAAATAAATTCTTGACCAAGTTATCCTTAGAGATAATCTAACCCCCATAGGGTTACCCACTGAGGCCGAATCATACTTGACAATATCTCAACAATTCCTGCTATCCCATTAATTAGCACAACGCTTAGGTTTCTCCACACCGCTACTCTCATTAAACTTCACCATCATAACTCTTCTACACACTATTACTTAGTATCTAATTGCGATACTCTAATGCATTTATCAAGAGTCCATACTTTCGATAATCCTAACATGTGCAAAGGTTATTGGATCATAATTCGCCATAGGTTCCACTAGTTGTAACACTAATCAATTTTATTTCATCGACAAACATTCCTTTTAAATAGAACTCCCTCCAGGTGTTATAGGTCAAAACCAATTCACTATCTTCTGTACTTCAAATAGGTTGGTTCCCAAAATCTCACCACTACCAAATACTTGTCCACCAACAACCAGTCGCTATATTACACTTTATAAGACTTAGAGATAATCTAACCCCCATAGGGTTACCCACTGAGGCCGTATCATACTTGACAATATCTCAACAATTCCTGCTATCCCATTAATTAGCACAACGCTTAGGTTTCTCCACACCGCTACTCTCATTAAACTTCACCATCATAACTCTTCTACACACTATTACTTAGTATCCAATTGCGATACTCTAATGCATTTATCAAGAGTCCATACTTTCGATAATCCTAACATGTGCAAAGGTTATTGGATCATAATTCGCCATAGGTTCCACTAGTTGTAACACTAATCAATTTATTTCATCGACAAACATTCCTTTTAAATAGAACTCCCTCCAGGTGTTATAGGTCAAAACCAATTCACTGTCTTCTGTACTTCAAATAGGTTGGTTCCCAAAATCTCACCACTACCAAATACTTGTCCACCAACAACCAGTCGCTATATTACACTTTATAAGACTTGGCAACATAAGTTTGTTAATCCCTTTCTCAAAAGGAAGAAACAAACCAAAAGCAGTTCCAACGCACAAGAAAACGTTGCTCCTGAGTGAGCACGAGACCAAGAAGAACAATCAAATAGCAATGATCTCGGAAAGTAAAATACGAGTCCACAGTTGAGGGCACATGTCCACAAGAAGGAATATCAAACCTCCATAAATCAAGAGAAAACATTGCTATTGAAACTCAAGAAACTCTTAAGTCAGAATAACGGAAAAGTTGCAGATTACAATTCTTAACTCCAACCTCAAATGCTTATGGTACACATCTTCCGTTAACAAAGAAAGCAATTTTCTTTGATTACAACATTACTTGCCAATCCAAACAAGAAATGCCTATAAAACCAAATAACATTAATCACTTAGGTACCAAACGGAACCTTCCCATACGTCACATTGCTCAATTAATTCCATCTACTATGTAAATCATGAACTCCCAAAAGACCACGAATGCAAACTCCAAACATTTCCTTTAACTTATATTACGCAAGGCAATTAATTTCCTTTCTCTCTAGAAGAATCATCACCAAGACAACGAGTCGAATCCCTTGTGGACAATCTTGCTAACATCAAGAATAATCTACTCTTAACAAGATTCGTTATCGTCAACTCTTCCTTTATAAAGCCCCCAACGGCTTACCAAAGTATTACATACCACTTTATCATCTCATCCTCAATTGAGAGTATACCAAATTCTTACAATATCATTACAACAACCACTTAATTTTCGAGGGAACCTACTACACAATTTAAATGGTTATTCTAAAACCCTTTCATCAAAGGCATACTATTATCCGACAATTTCACCATCATGCAACCACAGGTTACATATTAAATCCCTTCATCAACCATTGATGATAATTCAATCATGGACAAAATTGTTGGTCCTTTCTCTATTTGTTTTTTTTCCCACGAGCGAAATTAAGATCATCGAATAGCCAATTAAAGAAAATTCCATGTTATTATCTACTAAGACATCAGTCGAACTCATCCTTACATTCCTCTTCCTACACAATTAGATTAATCCATTGAGACCGAATAATCTAATAAGTTTAGCAAACTAAACAATGCTATTGATCAACCATTTCATCAACGTTCCACACTTCTTAATAACTCTATTGATTCCGACTAAATATAGTCATACTCATAGTCACAGCTCATCGAGAACTACTAGAGGACAACCTCATCTTATTCAACTTTCCTTTCAAGGATCCTAGTTAAAATCGATCAAGCACACTGCAGACCCAACCCGATAATCCATATCATATCCATTAATTGCTTTGATTATACCCTCTCACATAACCACGACAAAACATCGCTAAAGGGTTTAACATCTTCTTGAGAAAAGAGAACCATAAATCTTCAACACTCAAAATACCCAAGAGAGATATATTGAGTCAAAGGCTCCACGTAATAAAGGACTTGCAAAAGGAAACTTTCATTAACCAAAAACATCAAGCTTAATAAATGGTTCATGTTTTCCAATGGAAAGGACAAAACTCCAATACAAAGGTCAAACTTGTCAATCAACCAAGTTCACCAGCCGCAAGAATAACTCATCGGTTGGGAAAACAATGATTACTTTATGAGACGAATTTAGCCAAGGGAAACACACCAACCTTTCTCAAAGCAACCCATCAGCCGCAAAGAAATAATAACCCAAAAGAAATTCACCAATCACTATTGGACAAGGGTTGACCAAATGCCAATTCCGGAAGAGAACCACTCTTCTAAAGATACTCATTATCAACGCAGATTATGATATCCATGTGAGACACTTCACTATTCCTACACCACGAACGGTGGTGTAACCTGGTAAAGCCCAGGGCCACAACCACGACCTCAACCTCTCAACATGGGTTATCCCCACACATAATAATCATATAATCAATTAATGAGCAATAATACTCAATTCATATCACAATCAACAATACGATATAGCGGAAACGTAAATGCAATGCTTTGCCCATTCCCATTCTACTGTGCACTAGTGTGTCAAATTTTTAAATTGAATAGACACTAGCAAATTTTAATTAGTTCCATTCACCACGGACCTCTGACCGCTCGATACCAATCTGTAACACCCCAGCCCAATAAAGGCCTAGAATGCTACTAAAATAATTAATTTAAAACATATACAAACTAAAACTTCATACAAAATTTAGAGAACCTCCTTTGTATAACTAAATATCTGGGAGGTTCCATCGAGATGCATAATTTATTATCAATATCTCAATATCTAAAATCCATCAAGGAACCATAGTGAATCTATTCAGCTAAAGCATAAGTAAGCATAATCAAGATTTACCACCCTCATTATTACAAATAGTTCAATGCATTCAAGCATATCCAAAATTATTCCTTAAGCAGTTTGCTTTTGTTAAGGTATGAACAAATGATGACCATCTCTAAAAGAATGTGTGGTAGTGAGTGCATCCTTAGCAAATCCTACTCCCTCCCATGTATGCCGTTCTTGCAAGAAGTACCTAAAAACACAGCAAAAACAAGAGGTGAGCCCAAAGACTCAGCAAGTATAATAAAAGGCATCAACAATGAACAACCATGTAAATCAGCAATTAAACCTCTCAATTCCACATATCAACTATCTTACACATGCATGTATGCAATATGCTCAAAAAGACAATTCTCTTCCTTCTCTTTCCTATTTGCATTTTACCGGTAATGCAAAGTGCGCATCCGTCGATGCACACCCATGCCTGTACCATCTGGTACAGGGACCATTGCCCATACACCACGCGTATGGGGACCTAAGTGTTGGAAATATGCCCTAGAGGCAATCATAGAGATGATTACATTTCATTATGTTCATGGCATTGGATAATGTGTTATCTTGTTCCTAGAATAATATTGTTAATATTTATTATCAAGTATGTGACTTGGTTGTGAAACTCTATATTTCTGCGATAATTATTCTTACACGATCCCTGGTCGTAAACATATGAGGACACATATGAATAGACTAGCATATGTATTGGTTGATGACTATGTTTCACGAGTCATAGATATGGGGATATCAAACCGATAATATGGACACATGTTAGAGAACATGATGTTGGATAAGACCCACCTTGAGACACTATTGAGATTGTTATGAATCTATGTGTCATTAGTTGGTCTCAAGCAATGATGATGTATAATCCTTAGACCTGAGATCAGCATGGTTTCCTACATGTGTAAGAGCACTCTTAGGGGTTGCCAAACGCTACACCATAACTGGGTAGTTATAAAGGTAGCTTTGGGTATGCTCTGAAACATGGAGAGGAATGTATTTGGTGGGATATGGATTTGCCCTCTTAACATAACAGAGAGATGTCTCGGGCCACTCACAGATCGGATAAAGAAAGTGCATGGCCATGCCACTAGTAGTCAAGTGTTCGACCACATAAGGTTATCGATACTCAATCGAGAAAGTATTGAGCAGATCCATGGATGACACAACATCTCACCGGAGTTCAACCCGATATCGTGAGGCAAAGGGAGAATACATGAGTAGGTCACTTAGTTCGACCGACTACCGATCGGTCGTATGGAGATACAAGCAAGTCGAGGCGGTCGAACGTAATCACAGAGTGGTCGAAACCAAGTCGTAAGGAGTTACGAGTTGGTCGTGATCAAATACTGAATCGTCAGATAGAGATAGGACCAGGTCGTAAGTGATGAGGACACAGTCGATATCATATTGCATTAAGGTTCGTCCGATATAATTTGTGTGTTTTAGGAATCGATATGTTCTGCTAGGAGCCGCTACGCCTCGTGATCGGAAACGGTTTCCGAATCACAACCGAACTACACATGAACCTACAGGGTCACACACTTAACGGGTTGGAACAAACCAGTACGAATACGATTCGTAAACGTGTCCGGATAGGATCCGTCACGAACACTATATAAGGAGGTGCATGAGGCTATTGGGATAGATGCGTGAAACACACCCGAAACCCTAGCCGCCATCTCCTTGAGAGCTCCACCGTGCGACTTGGTGCTGGCACACCGACGTTCGGTTGTTCCTTCCCTGGACGTGAGGATACCATAGAGGCGCTACTACGATTGTTGCGCTTGAGGACGATCCGCGATCTTCACAAGGAACCGCAGACGTTGCTGGAGGAGACGATCGGCTCGTGAGGACATTGGACGATCGACTACGACCACTACATCGACGCTCTTCGCTGGACCGATCGCTCCAATCCTTCTTCCGCCGCTCAAGCGCTCATGGTAACGATCTATGATCATCTACTTTCTTGGCATCCTGGTTCGCGTGGTAGAAATTTTGTTTGTAGCTATCGTAGCCTACCCCGTGACCCAACACTAAGCCCATGCTCTTCAAGCATGGGGACATTTAGCCCGTCATCAACATGACGGGGACCTCAAGAGATGCTTGGTCATCACGTGACCAAGACTTCAATAATTCAGCATGATGCATATGTAAGAACTCTCAAAATTATCACAACATGCATCCACATCAATATTTCATATGAATATCCTATTCATAAAGCTCATAAACATAGAACTCACAATTATCAGATATCCATGATTAACACGTAAATCATAACACTAGCAACCATGAACATTATCAAACATGCCATCATCACGATCATGAACACACAAATACCCATTATACATATTAAACGTTGCCATTCAGCAATATCTATTATAACCGTCATTATACTTGCCTTAACCGCGAGAGAGTGAAGGATGCGTCAAAGGTGCCGCCCCCGGGACCCGTCCACCACCTGAGTAATTAATATAGCGCATACTAAGATAGCAGTAGCGGAACAAACCAAAGAATACAACAACAATCACTAACTTGAAGAGCGTCTAACTCGATCCCAACCCCAAGCCTACACGTCGATCTGTCCCCCTCGGTGGACAGTCGACTTCAAAAATTCATAACTATTTCTATAAAAGTCCAATTCAGGTTTTCTTAGACTTTATGGAAAGTTAATTAAATTTCCTAAATAAACCTAGTTGGGGAGCCCTTCTGATTCTGCCATCTACTGCCCCTACCAAACCAATCTACAGAACATCAATTATCACGTCGGGTTCTCTGGATAGTACACTAAAATTATCATAACTTTTGCTAAGAAAGTCCAATTCTTACGTTCTTTAGCTTTCTGGAAAGGTGAAGAAATTACCCATCTTTTTCATTATAACGAGATCCTCTAATTTCGTGTTTAAATAATAGATTAACTCAAATTTCTACAGACTGTCAGAATGCTGACAGATTATCAGGACAGCGACACTAGAAAATTCATAACTCGCTAATCGTTAATCGGATTTGGGCGTTCTTGGCGGCCAAGGAAAGCTAAGGACACGACCCAACTTTTTCTGAGAGATGGGATCCACGGATTCTGCCTCTAAGGACCTCAAAACCGCCATTCAAACGACTGGCCAGAAAGGGATCTAATCAGCCGACATTGCTAAACATCCAATTAATCAACTAATCCATGGGGAACGATGGTTACCTACGACGAGTTGCTGAAGATCATGAACACTTGCTGGAGACCTCCCCTCCTTTGCCTTTCTCCCTTCTTCCCCTTCGTCTTCTTCTTCTTCTTGGCCGGGCAATCACTCGGGTGACCTTCCTTCTTCCTCCACTTGGCCGGTAGCAACAAGGATCGTCTTCACCGGCAGCGAGGGGGAGAAGATGCACTGTAGCCACGCACTGTAGCGGTGGTGGTACTGTAGCTACAGTACGGATTAGGGTTTCCCCCCACCTTTTATTGGTGGCCGGCCCCTCATGGGCCTACTGGGCCAAGGCCTGAGGCCCAAGTTGCCGAAGAACTGTAGAAACCCCCTTTTTCTTATGTCTAATTTCTGTTATGAATGCTTTCTTGCTTAGAATAAATCGTAGTATTACAGTCGCCCTCTCACGCCGCCTCCGTGTCCGTCAACGCCCGAGCTTAGTACTCCTCTCACCCCTCTCTTTTCGCCATTCTCCCTCTCGGTGGCCGAGGGAGAAGATGCTCGTTCTTGCTCTCTACTCGGGTGAGCTCCATTCCTTTGCGCCCCCCTCCTTCTCCGTCCCTCACCGCCCCTTTGTGCTCTGGTTTGAGCTCTTGCCTTCATGTGTAGGTCCTGGAACGCGATGAGCATCACCATCTTCTCCGGAGCGCGCCCCGAAGTTGCTCCGCCGTGTCAACTTTTGATCCGGTGAGCCATTCTATCACCTTTCCGCGTCATCTTGTGTCGCACAGTATGAGGAAGGTTTCCCCTCAACTAATTCCAGCAATCGTCCACAAGAGCTCGGGAATCTTGAGTTTTTCCAACTTTTCGGCCGCAAGAACCCCTTTCGTCTTCGTCTCCGGCACGGTGAGCCTCTGTCCAATTCCTCTCTCGCACACCGTCTCTTAGCCTCACTGGTGCTGTCTATATCTTCTTTTTCACTCATTCTTCCTTAGGGCATCCCCTTCGCGGTGAAGCTCAGCGCCGCCGTCGCCCTCCTCGTCGCCAGGCATCCTCCGGCTACCTGGTCCCCCCGCCACCTAGGTAGGTTCCCTGACCTCTCCAGTAGCTAGTGCGCGCATTATTTGAGCAAGGGCGTGGCTGAAACGCAATTGCCATTTTGGCCGTGCTTTCTCCCCCGCGCCATCTCGTCGCACCACCGCGTTAGGTCACCTCCGACCTCACCGCCGGCGTCTACGGGTGCACAATAGCGTGCAGATTCCATTTTCATCCTTGGCCGGCGCCAACGAGCTCTCCTTCGCCAGCAAGACGCCCGGCGAAGTCGCGACCGGAGCTCCCTGCGTTGTCGGATTTTCTGACCGCCACTGTAGCTCGTAATTAGTGGTTAAGCGTAATCATTAGCATTTAAATCACGATCTTGGTCGGAAATCTCATGATTAGCTGCGTTAATATTAGCTTTCAGAGTATGACATGCGGGCCCCGCACTTTAAGTGCATAGTAATCCAGCGGTGAACCCGTGGACCAAGCTCTTGGCTTTCGGTCCATGCACTATGCATGTGGACCGAGTCTATGACAACCGGGCCCACCTGTCAGTTTTAACCGGAAATTAAATTGGAAAATGAAAAATGGCACTATGCTTTGGACCCCACCTGTCATACACATCGGCTAGCTAGGCCTCAGTAGAAAAAGTAATTAGTCCTTAAGAAAATTCGGAATACATTATTTTACACACTGAAAATTGTATTAACTTCAAAATTGCATAACTAATTCATTTTAACTCCAAAAACAGTGAAATCAATTTTTATAATTTTCATTTTAAGTGAAATTTATTTTAAAGTAGGTTTCCACCTTGTCACTGTCACGAAAAATATAGTTTGTGGAAAGTGATCCAAAAATAAATTATTTTCACAGAATAAATTGCTCTTAAACTTTGGAAATTCACAACTAAATCATAAAGACTCCAAAATTTATGATTCAAATTTTGTTAGTTTTATTTTTAGATGTAATTTAATATAAAAATGGGTTGAACCATGTTACTATTATAGAAAACACTTTTGGCAAAATTACTTTGGGTTTAGTATTATTGTTGCACTAAAAATTGTTTTAACTTCAAAAATACATAAGTATTTCTCTATAACTCCAAATTGAGTAAACTCAACTTTGTTGGAATCCTCTGTTAGTGTAGTTTATTTTAAAATAGGTTTTGAACATGTTGCTTTTACTGATAATCTCATTTTAGTTATGTCATGTGCACTACTTTCATAACTTTGAAAAATCATAGAAAATTCATCTTAGCTCCAAATGAGGTGGATCAAATTCCATTGTTCATCTCATGTGGTGCTCTGCCTACCATAAAAAGTTCAAGTGCACCACTGCTCTGGAAATTTTCACCAAAATAATTTTCGGATGAACAGTAACCAGTAGCAATTTATTTGGAATTTCTAGAAAACTAACTTTCAAACTATCATAACTTTTGCATAGAATATCCAAATCAATTGATTCTTGTTGCTAAATTCACCTAAAATCATGCTCTACCTTATGTGAATTTTTCATGATTTTTGGATGACTTTGAAGTTTTGGGTCTTTTCGGTGTTATTCGTTCTTATTGTGCTTTCGACTTCTTTCGCTAGGTTCCAACGAAATTATTGATTGCACGAGTGACCCTCTACAACAAGATAATCATCCTCAGCAAGGCAAGTAGTTTGATCATAAAATATCCCTTTACTTTCAAGTCTAATACTTTGTTTACAAATTCTATGTATGCATGCTTTTGTGTCAAAGTAATTTTCCCGATTAGAGGTAGCTATTCCTATTGCATGGTTGCCCTTAAATTGTTATCCCCTGCCACAAAACATAAGTTATTAATATCGCTGGTGAATTAGAGCTCGGTGATCTAATTATGCTCTTTTATTGTCTTTACGGTGTCATGCTTAGAAATGCTTAGTTACCGGTAGAATTGGGCGGTTATCGACTTAGTCGATAACTGTGATCACACAAAATTATTATTATCATTATGCTCAGCACCTTGTGCTTTGTTACTTTGTAAAGTCAAAAACTGAAAACTGAAAACTGAAAATAAAATTGTTTCATGACTTGGGCACAATGGATGTTGGTGTGATCTGTTGGGTGTGAATGGAATGGTGCCTAAGTCCCCAAGGACTGAGTTACTTGTGTCACTAAGCCAAGCGCTTTTGCGTGCTAACCATATGAGAGGGATATGGGACCTCTCTTGACTAAGTACTTTGGGCGGTGTTAATTATGAGCTGGTTGGTGGTTGTAAAAAGAAATGTTTGTGTTAGGAGGGGAACATCAGCAAATCGGCTTGAGCTGGCTGATGTGTCTTTCTCTTTGTTGGGTGGCGGCTCTTAATTGGCATCACCCATTGGAAATGTCTCGTAGGACTTAGCCGTGCCGGCATACCAAAGGTAGTGTGCTTATTCCGGAGGCAAAAAGGCGGTCGACGTGTGGGTACATTGGTACACCCTGCGCAGGTTCAAACTATTCAATAGCCTTATCCTAGATTATGGACATCTTTGGGTAAGGTCGTGCAAGAACTAGACTATAACATTTAATTAAAACTTGATGTGGGTGGTATGAATGGGGAATTCATGCTATTGTTGTGGTGGCTATTGGGTTAGCCACTTCGTGATGTCTCTTATTATTGTTACTTGTATCTCATTGTTTTTGTCAAATAAAATCAGATTGTAAAACTGCTTTCAATCTATTACATTATTGCAAATGAAAACTTGTTTTATGCTAAAAATGTGTCTAGAGCCTCCTCCACTTAAATAAGCTTGCATGTAGCTATATGTATAGGCCTGTTACCCTACACGTAAGTCTTGCAAGTACATTTTTGTACTCATTTGCTTTGCTTAATAAATTGTTGCAGAGGAGGAAGTTGATCCCCAAGGGATCCACTTTTGCGAGATGTGCGGTGATTTCGACGACTAGGTTGGTGGCCCGGTTGGTTGCCTTGTGGGTTAAAGGCACACTACTTGGCTTTTGTTTATCGCCATCTTATAGCACCTTGCTTCTGCTGTTATTTAAGACTCTTTAGTTGTACTTTGGATTCTATATGTTGAATGGAATTGATGCATAATTTTTGTATGGGGTATGTGTACTGCACTTCTGGGAAGTACATATATGCCGAGAGCCGTGATATTTGATTTGTAATGCTTGAATCATCTTAATGGTTAAGTATTACAAGTTAAATACCCCGGGTTCTCACAAAAGTCCATGCTAATCGTAGAAACCACTAGCTTGGTCGTCCTTAGGATATTTTGAAAAAATTAGTTTCAAAATGTCAAATGGTTTATGAAAACTTAAGTATGTTCTCAGATTTTACTCCTTACCTATCCTGGATTGCTCATCTTACCTTATTCTTGATTGAGATTTGAAAAGTTGTTTCCTCTCGTCTTTATTTCAAAAGATAGTGTTACCGTTTAAATTCGGTTTTGGGATTCAATGAGTGTTGAGAATATGAAGTGTTGGCTTTCCTTTGATGAAGATTAGAAGCTTTTGAAGTTGGAAAACTCAGCTCGGAGCACGGTTACAAAATCTGGACAGCAAGCGCAAGTTTTGGACAGCAAGCGCTTAGTTCGTCATTAGGGTTGAAAATGTGAGGATAATTCAACTAAAACTCATGGGAATTGAAAGGGTAAGATGTGATATTAGTTGGCTAGTGCCTAATACACCCTTAGATGGTTTTTACCATGTTCTTTAGATGTGATAAGACTTGAGTTGTGTTCTGAAATTTTTCTTCTCAATCGATTGCTCGTTCATTCAATACGAGTTAGTCGTACCGAGAAGTTGAGCTTATGTCTTATGAGTTTTTCTTTGGATCTTATGTCCTTATCCAGATATTTGGAGTTCATTTCTTGTTATTCGCTTTCCTTTCGTTTATTTCCAGTTGGTTTTTGCGTTTTGAAGTTTAAAATCTCTAATGAAAATTAAGAACCTTGCCCCTATTATTTCCCCGCTACCTTGTGCTTTTCCCTCTCACCTCTTTAATGGAAGTCGCTGGTTGGTTATTGGATTGATAGCAGAATCGGTAAAGAGAAGGATATGATTGAATAACTGCTATTTTATCTTTAATTGGATCTTTGATGTTAGGTTGATATTGGTGGTTTTGCATTGATAGAGTAAAGTTGATAATCGAGAAATTGGATTATTACTCTTAGTCCCTGATTATGATCTTAGAAGAGTTGAGTAGATCTTTGAACCTTGAGATATTAACCTTTGTGGGATCTTCTATAGATTTTGGTAGACGTTACCATAGGAAGTTGCGATATGAGCATCTATGGAACTATTGTTTTGAGGTGTAAGCTTACCTACGGGTGATGTTGGATTTATATCGGAAGAATCTGTAGGTATAACTCATAGAACACATGAAGTAGGTTGAATTAATAACTTTGTGGATTCACTTGGGGATTTAGATTTTGATATATCTTAGTCAACCAGTCAATAAGAATTGTTAGTCAGATTTTGATCTAAGGTGATAGAGTTCGAAAGAGTTCGAAATTGAAACTATGATGATAATGTAAATTTTGTTGGATACTTATGTGGATAATTTGAAATTTGTGGGGTTGTGATTGGGTATATAACCAGATCTTAGTACTTCCAGAAATGAAGAATGATTAGATGATTGAATAATCGTGTAGTGTATGACTATGAGGATTGAATACGAATTTATCTTTGTGGGAATAGTTGTCCCAAGGATGGTATAATGGGATTAATTAGGGATGATAAATTATGGCGGTAGGATTTATATGATAGTTGGAGATCAGTAGATTTTTGGAAGACATTGAGTTAATATTATTGAACTGGACTAAAATAATTATTGTGGATAACTTAATCTGGATGAGGTTAGTAATTTAGATTATTTGGATTATAATTGGATTACAAATTCACCTTGGATGGATAATCTTTTTGATGATTTAATGCACTAGGATGGAGTTGACGGTGAATAAAGGGGATATATTTTTAACCAGGATAATTGTGTTGATTTTGGTAATTAATTAGATCCTAGAGTGGGGATAACTGGATTAGACCTTAAAAGATTAATTGGTGTATTTGATGCATTTATTGTTGCAAGTGGATTGATCATGCTAACAAAAGGGATTGAGAAGCAGATATATTGAGGCATTGCTCGAAAATGCAATTGGATCTTGCATAGATGTACCCTCTCTTAAGGATTGAAATTATTGTGAGGAAACTTGTTGGAAACAACAAATGATTGATAAACGGTTAATAGTATATGTCAACTGGTGGATTATATATAGTGACATACAGATCTTTAGTGCTCACGATTTGGAAGTTATATGGGAGATATCCTATGATAGAAATTTAGAAGGCAACTGTAATGGACTATGTGAGCAATATGCTGGTTTTGCTTAGGATTCGCAATGTTGTTGGGATTTTGATCAAGATGGGAGTGAACCCGTGAGTTAGATTGTGGGAGTAAATCAATAGATAATTGTGCTCACTCATGGATTGTTAATGTTGAAAGCAAGTTAGTGCCCTTCCTAGGAATTGAATCAAACCTGAGAAATTATGGTGGAGATTTAATTAAAGCAAGCGATTTCGGAATGGTTGTATAAATTGTGGAATAATAGATTTGAGTATACTCGCTATAGACTCAAGGTGATTGGTGGATTTTAATTGGATAAATGTCAATTAGGGGTTGTCGAACCCAAGAATAGCAAATTAGTAGTGGTTCGAGATCGAGTCTTTCGGTCCTTGGAAAGAAGTTTGGATTTTAGCAAAGCGACAAAGTTTTTCTTCCTTTCTCTTTTCCACCTGAATCTCGGGACGAGATTCTGTTTAAGGGGGGTAGGTTTTGTAACATCCCCAAATTAATAAATGACAATTAGTATGCATCTCGTTAACATGCATAGTGTTTTTGAACCTTTTGCACCATTTATTGCACTTGGGTTTGTGTTTCAAATGTATAAAAATGAGGAGAATTTAAAACTTTTGAGCATGCATTGGTTTCTCTGGAGCAATTGCATGATTTGTTGCTTTTGAAAATTTTGAAATCGAAGAAAGCATACAACTCATGTTGAGGTTCCAAAAGAAAATAGAAATAAAAACTTATAAGCATCAACTGGAAATAATTTATTCAAATAAAATAATAATTATCATGAATAAATATAATTTTTCCCAAATTTTTCGGAATATTTTTAACCTTCAGAAAATTCAAACTCAAATCATTAACCTTTTCCAAGTTTGAATTTAAATCAAGCAAATAATCCTTAAATAGTAGGGTTTAAAATCTTATTTGGATACTAGGTCATCCCAGGAATCCCCATGAAAAATTTTAGAATTTTTAGAATTTTATTACTAATTTTTAAGCCCTAGTCAAACCTGACTTCTCTTGGTCAAAGCTGATTTCAAATTCGGGCTCAACACTGTTCATCTGGCTCGAGCCTAGCACTGTTTAACTCAAACCTGACCCGAGCCAAGTGACTTGACCGAACCAACTACCCGCACCAGCCACTTTTGAACCGTCCGATTGATTTTCAACGGGCGTGATCTTGCACCGTTTGGACCAGTCCGAGCAGCACCCCTTTGATCTGGGCCGTCCTTTCATCATCGTGTGGTCCTAATTGAACTGGCCGAGCCCAACGCTGTTCCGACCCGCAGATCTTGGCTCGGCCAGACCAACTCGCGCTGCACCCCCTTTGCAGTCGCTGCCAACGGGCCCCACCGCGCAGGGTCATCTTCAACCTTGGGCAGAGCTCGCGCACCACGCGCCGCGGAAGCTCTGCGTGCCTCCGTCTGTGCGGTGCAACGCCGTTGCCCCACCGCCCTCGAGACCCAATGGTTTGCATCGCCCTCTCACGCCGCCTCTGTCTCCGTCAACGCCCGAGCTTAATACTCCTCTCACTCCTCTCTTTTCGCCATTCTCCTCTCGGTGGAGAGGAGAAGACGCCATTCTGTTTCACTCGGGTGAGCTCCACTCCTTTGCGCCCTCCTCCTTTTCCGTCCCTCACCGCCCCTTTGTGCTCTGGTTTGAGCTCTTGCCTTCATGTGTAGGTCCTGGAACGCGATGAGCATCACCATCTTCTCCGGAGCGCGCCCCGAAGTTGCTCCGCCGTGTCAACTTTTTTGATCCGGTGAGCCATTCTATCACCTTTCCTCTTCATCTTGTGTCGCACAGTATGAGGAAGGTTTCCCCTCAACTAATTCCAGCAATCGTCCACAGGAACTCGGGAATCTTGAGTTTTTCCAACTTTTCGGCCGCAAGAACCCCTTTCATCTTCGTCTCCGGCACGGTGAGCCTCTGTCCAATTCCTCTCTTGCACACCATCTCTTAGCCTCACTGGTGCTGTCTATATCTTCTTTTTAACTCATTCTTCCTCAGGGCATCCCCTCCGCGGTGAAGCTCAGCGTCGCCGTCGCCTTCCTCGTCACCAGGCATCCTCCGGCTACCTGGTCCCCCCCTCCACCTAGGTAGGTTCCCTGACCTCTCCAGTAGCAAGTGCGCGCTTTATTTGAGCAAGGGCGTGGCTGAAACGCAATTGCCGTTTTGGCTGTGCTTTCTCCTCCGTGCCATCTCGTCATACCACTGCGTCAGGTCACCTCCGACCTCACCGTCGGCGTCTACGGGTGCGCGATAGCGTGCATATTCCAATTTTCATCCTTGGCCGGCGCCGACGAGCTCTCCTTCGCCGGCGAGATGCCCGGCGAAGTCGCGACCGGAGCTCCCTGCGTTGTCGGATTTTCCGACCGCCACTGTAGCTCGTAATTAGCGGTTAAGCGTAATCATTAGCATTTAAATCATGATATTTGTCGGAAATCTCATGATTAGCTGCGTTAATATTAGCTTTCAGAGTATGACATGCGGGCCCCACACTTTAAGTGTATAGTAATCCAGCAGTGAACCCGTGGACCAAGCTCTTGGCTTTCGGTCCATGCACTATGCATGTGGACCGAGTCTATGACAACCGGGCCCACCTGTCAGTTTTAACCGGAAATTAAACTGGAAAATGAAAAATGGCACTATGCTTTGGACCCCACCTGTCATACACGTCGGCTAGCTAGGCCTCAGTAGATGTAATTTAATATAAAAATGGGTTGAACCATGTTACTGTTACAGAAAACACTTTTGGCAAAATTACTTTGGGCTTAGTATTATTGTTGCACTAAAAATTATTTTAACTTCAAAAATACATAAGTATTTCTCTGTAACTCTAAATTGAGTAAACTCAACTTTGTTGGAATCCTCTGTTAGTGTAGTTTATTGTAAAATAGGTTTTGAACATGTTGCTGTTACTGAAAATCTCATTTTACTTATGTCATGTGCACTACTTTCATAAAGTTGAAAAATCATAGAAAATTCATCTTAGCTCCAAATGAGATGGATCAAAGTCCATTGTTCATCTCATGTGGTGCTCTGCCTACTATAAAAATTTCAAGTGCACCACTGCTCTGGAAATTTTCACCAAAATAATTAATTCGGATGAACAGTAACCGGTAGCAATTTGTTTGGAATTTCTGGAAAACTGACCTTCAAACTATCATAACTTTTGCATAGGACATCCAAATCAATTGATTCTTGTTGATAAATTCACCTAAAATCATGCTCTACCTTTTGTGAATTTTTCATGAATTTTGGATGATTTGAATTTTTGGGTGTTTTCGGTGTTATTCGTTCTTATTGTGCTTTCGACTTCTTTCGCTAGGTTCCAACGAAGTTATTGATTGCGCGAGTGATCCTCTATAGCAAGATAATCATCCTCAGTAAGGCAAGTAGTTTGATCATAAATGTTCCATTACTTTCAAGTCTAATACTTTGTTTACAAATTCTATGTATGCATGCTTTTGTGTCAAAGTAATTTTTCCGATTAGAGGTAGCTATTCCTATTGCATGGTTGCCATTAAATTGTTATCCCCTGTCACAGAACATAAGTTATTAATATCGCTGGTGAATTAGAGCCCGTTGATTTAATTATGCTCTTTTATTGTCTTTACGGTGTCATGCTTAGAAATACTTAGTCACCGGTAGAATTGGGTGATTATCGACTTAGTCGATAACTGTGATCACACAAAATTATTATTATCATTATGCTCAGCACCTTGTGCTTTGTTACTTTGTAAAGTCAAAAACTGAAAACTGAAAATAAAATTGTTTCATGACTTAGGCACAATGGATGTTGGTGTGATCTGTTGGGTGTGAATGGAATGGTGCCTAAGTCCCCAAGGACCGAGTTACTTGAGTCACTAAGCCAAGCGCTTTTGCGTGCTAACCACATGAGAGGGATATGGGACCTCTCTTGACTAAGTACTTTGGGCGGTGTTAATTATGAGCTGGTTGGTGGTTGTAAAAACAAATGTTTGTGTTAGGAGGGGAACATTAGCAAATCGGCTTGAGTTGGCTGATGTGTCTTTCTCTTTGTTGGGTTGCGGCTCTTAATTGGCATCACCCATTGGAAATGTCTCGTAGGACTTAGCCGTGCCGGCATACCAAATGTAGTGTGCTTATTCTGGAGGCAAAAAGGCGGTCTGATGTGTGGGCACATTGCTACACCCCTGCAGGGTTCAAACTATTCGAATAGCCTCGTCCTAGATTATGGACATGCTTGGTAAGGTCGTGCAAGAACTAGACTATAACATTTAATTAAAACTTGATGTGGGTGGTATGAATGGGGAATTCATGCTATTGTTGTGGTGGCTATTAGGTTAGCCACTTCCAGGATGTCTCTTATTATTATTACTTGTATCTCGCTGTTTTTTGTCAAATAAAATCAGATTGTAAAACTGCTTTCAGTCTATTACATTATTGCAAATGAAAACTTGCTTTATGCTGAAAATGAGTCTAGAGCCTCCTCCACTTAAATAAGCTTGCATGTAGCTATATGTATAGGCCTGTTACCCTACACGTAAGTCTTGCGAGTATATTTTTGTACTCATTTGCTTTGCTTAATAAATTGTTGCAGAGGAGGAAGTTGATCCCCAAGGGATCCACTTTTGCGAGATGTGCGGTGATTTCGACGACTAGGTTGGTGGCCGGTTGGTTGCCTTGTGGGTTAAAAGCACACTACTTGGCTTTTGTTTATCGCCATCTTATGGCACCTTGCTTCCACTGTTATTTAAGACTCTTTAGTTGTCATTTGGCCGGTCAGCCCCTTTTGTAATAACTCTATTATGTATGTCTTTTGAATTGTTTAGTTGTACTTTGGATTCTACGTGTTGAATGGAATTGATGCATAATTTTTGTATGGGGTATGTGTACTACACTTCTGGGAAGTACATATACGCCGAGAGCCGTGATATTTGATTTGTAATGTTTGAATCATCTTAATGGTTAAGTATTACAAGTTAAATACCCCGGTTTCTCACATGTATGCAAGGATTGATATTCGTGATCAGGTCATTTGGGTATTTGTGCACGGTTGAAAATAACTTATCAAGCAGTTCAGCGATTGCGTGGTTTCTGGCTTTGTGAGTTTGTAGCCAGGATCGTGAGAGTTGAGCGACTTCTACCGAATTTATCTTCTCATCGAAAGATCGGGCCAGATAAGGACCTCTGTGGTTCATCAAGTAGTACCAGAGCTTTCGTTCATCGGTGATAATTTTTCCTTTACCTACAGTGCACGAAAATCCAAAAAATAGGGTTAGTTCATATCGTCCAAAGCAATTTGTGCCTCACATTATTCTTTTTAGTTTTTGCATCCTTGAATCGTAGATTGCATCATTGTGTCCAGTTGCTGGTCTTAGTGTCTAGATCGGTCCTAGTTTTTAGTTTTGCGTGAGTTGGTATGTGTAATACTCTAAATTAATTCGGAAGAGAATATTCGAATTGGGACGAGGGATCAAATAGAGAATAGTTTAATCAGCAGTTAGAGAGGGGGTTTTCAGCATAATTGGGACAACCTGGGCCTCGGGCCTTGGCCCAGGAGGCCCATGAGGGGTTGGCCACTAATAAAAGGAGAGGGAAAACCCTATTCTCTGTCAGAGCACGGTGCTACAAGACACGCCACCACCGTAGCACTACCATGGTTTCTCCTCCCCATGGCAGTTTTTGCCTCCATCCTTTGTCATTGCTGTTTCACCAAAGAATGGAAAAGAAGAGAGAAGAGGAAGAAGAGAGGAAGGGGAGAGATCGTTGGCGCGTGATCGTCGTGCTCAGCAGGTTCTTCGTCATTTCGTCAAGGGTAACCGCTATTCCACCTTGATTAGATGTTTAATTAGTTGTTTAGCAATGTCGGTTGTTTAGATCCCATTCTGTCCAGTAGATTGAACGGTGGTTTTGATGTCCTTAGAGGTAGAATCCGTAGATCCCATCTGTTAGAGATAGTTGGGTTGTGTCCTTAGCTTTCCGTGGCCGCCAAGAATGCCCAAATCCGATTAACGAGTAGCGAGATATGATTTTTCTAGTGTCGCTGTCCTGATAATCTGTCAGCATTTTGACAGTTTGTAGAAAACTGGGTTAAGCCATTAGTTAAGGAAGTAATTAGAGGATCTTGATATAACGCAAAATGTAGGTAATTTCCATACCTTTCAAGAAAGCTAAAGAATGCAAGGTTTGGACACTCGTAGCAAAGTTTATGGTGGTTTTAGTGTTCTGTCCAGAGAACCCGACGTGAAAATTGTTGTTTTCTAAATTGGCTTGTTAGGGGTCTTAGATGCCAGAATCAGAAGGACCACTCAACTCGGTTTAGTTGGGAAATTTAATCAACTTTCCAGAAAGTCCAATAACATTTTATTTGGACCCCTTTAGTGAAAGTTACGGATTTTAGAAGTTGACTGTCCACCGAGGGGACAGATCGACGTTTAGGATTTGGGGTTGGGATCGAGTTAGATGCTTTTGCGAGTTAGTGATTGTTGTGGTATACTTTGTTTTGGTCCGCTACTGCCATCTTAGCTTGTGTTATAATTATTGATTGCCATCCATCCCATGCATTCTGTCATTTCATTCTTATCCCATTGAAGTATATAGAAAGAACATTTATCACGGTTCTCACCAAGAAGATTGGGCATCCCATATTCATATGATACGGGATGCCCGATCTTCGGTGAGGAACCGTGATAGATGATGCTAAGTAGACGATGTCACTAGCTGAACACTCGCGCCAATGCATGAACCTCAACTCTTTGAATACGCCTAAAACACACCGGATACATGATCGTCATGAGACCACAAACGATTTATCGCCAAATCCCTCGATTCCCAATGGAACGACGGCTTGACCTTGACTTACGTAATCTAATCAATGGATCGCCTAGTCTCTCTCAAAGTCCTCGTGATGAACTCGGTTTAGAAAGAACAAGCAATAGCTATGTTTCAATTCTTATGCATAAACTGGTCTTAGGATACAATGGGGTCTACCCCTCAATATATAGTGCCCTTCTCCACCTTACGGCTGGCCAAGAGGCCCTACTCCTACTCTATTTCAGAATTAGAACTCCTACTCCAAGTCGGACACAATCTAAAACAAAAAAGGAAACTCTGAGTTTACAACCGTCACATTGTTTCAAACATATCTATTGATACGTGATGAATCTGAGGCTGAGTGAGCATCCGTTGGATCGGGCTTGAAGTTAGCTTTCCAACAAGTACAAGAACACCCAAATCGGACTCTGTTTGTGAAAGTTATGACCTTTTTAATCCGGACTATACTGCTGATTCCGAATCCGATTTTGATGCTGATTCCGAATCAGAATTGAATCCAAACTTTCCTAACTTCAATTTCATTAATTGAAACGACTTGAATCCGTGTGAAACTTGAGAAAGGGACTCTTGTAAGCCTTTGGAAAGTCATGGCAAAGCTGGATATCTTCCCAAGATGTCGCATGCCGCTAAATCATCAACTTTGTCAACTCTCGCGCTGATCGGTCCGAATGTGCAGATGCACTAATAGCCATAACTTTTATAGAAAGCTCCAAATCACATGCCGCTTGATTCGCTGGAAAGTAGACTTGATAAACTTTCCAAATATATATATTGTTCATGGTAGATCCTTCTGAGTTGCTGCGAAAATCGTCATGAACCCATACCTTCCATGCATCCCACAGGTTGCATGCTATTTTTGTGAGCATCAAAACACCCCGAGAAACATCGTGTTCTTGATATTCACATGAAGCATCTCCTTCAAACCTAACAATAAGCAATGACCCACTATTAGGTAGTATAATATTCTCAATTAAACTTAAAGGAAATTCATGGATCAGATTCAGCTTTTGGTTAAGCTTCTTTACACAAGCTTCACCCACAAGCTTCTCTTGTTCTTCAACTCTTTAGTAAGCTTATGTTGTTCGATGTACTTGTTGAATTGAAAACACTATATGGAACAAACAGAGCTAAGGATGTCCGATCATCCTCCCTTTTTTCAAGAAAAGCCGTCCTCGGCTTTTGATAGCTTGAAAATGTGCTAGACAAAGAAAACAACGTATATAGGACGGCTTTTTGATAGCTTGAAAATGTGCTAGACAAAGAAAACAACGTATATGCATGGTATATGTATTTATCATCCGTTTTATCAGCCCTTTTGCTTTGCAAATCATGAATAGTACGACGATAGCCATTTGATTGATGTGATGTATTCATCTCAGTACGCCTATCATTCACATGATGATTTCCACAAAAAGTGCTAGACAAAGAGAAAAACGTATGTACGTGATATATGTATGAATCAATTGTTGTCTTATTCTCATAGTTATGCACAAAATAATTAGCAGAACAATAGCCATATGATGTATTTGATATATACATTGTGATACTTTCATTCACATCATTCTCCCTCCCATGAGAAAAAGTCGTCCTCGACTTTTCTAAGGACATGGACAAGATATAAACGGGACTAACTAGATCAAGTTCTTCAAATTTGGGGGAGAAAATTCTTAATGCCTTCCATGCTACAACTTCACTATGCTGTTTACTGTTACAGGATAAACAAGTAGGTATCATGTTACGTTCTAGACAATAGGCTCTTGTATTGAAACCCATCTCAAAGTGACCATGACAGTGCTCAAAAGAAGGTTTGAGCAAAACATGCAATTTTAAATCAACAAGATTATCATAGGTAATGCATATTCGATATGCATAGAACGTGTCAGCTACACCATAATCTCCAATCAAATTGAACGTAGATGTGTAGGCATAAGGTACTAGTGATTTTAAGCATGAAACTTCAGTAAGGTTCCCAATCATACTAGATAGCTCTCTAGGATCATTGAACATGATATAGTATAAAGAATCATCAAGAGATATTCTAGTAAGAACTTCCTTATGAGTAATCAACTCCACATTATGTAAATTGAGCATAGATATTTCAGAACATGGAATATTTAAAGGAACACTAGAGTTCTCACTCATACGTACCTCTTCTTGATGAGGATTCAGTTCAACACCATTATTGTTACCTTTAACGTCCTCCTCAGTTGTTGTAGGTGTTGTAGATATCAAATCATCATCATAAAACCACGGACGACAAGCACTCCATCCCCAACCGTAGTTATCTCCTCGTCGCTTACTTCCAATCTTTGGTTGTTGAACATTCAACTCCTTTTCTTTAATATCAACTCGCACAATATGAGAAACAACACTAGAAGTAGAGAGTAAATTGTTAATTTCAGAAATAACTTCAGTTTGGCTATCATCTACTTCCCTCTTTTCTGTTGATATATCTCTCTCACACTCAATTGAGATGCTCTCAACCTCACATATGGTGGAATCACATAGCTCACTCTCTTTATCATTCTCACTCAATTTGGCTATGTGGCTCTCATTTTCATATGGGTTTAGATACATCGCATCCCCAAAGATTGTGGGTCATCAATTGAGCAATTACCAAAGAACCACAATCTCTTCATGAAGCAATGGGGCAGCACTACATGAAGCTCGGACCGAAGGAAAAGTCGCCTTCTCATGTGACACACTAGTGGACTTCAAATCGTGTCGCGACCTCGCCAACCTTTCAACTATGGAACGCTTGTAGTGGTGAGGTACAAAACGTGCACGTAAATGTCGCTTCATCTGCTCCCTGTGTGATAATCGGCAATTCATGGCGCTCCATACGCTTATTTAACAAACCGCTCCCACCAATGTGTGGCATAATCATCAAACTATTGGACGCAAGTAAGAGCTTCCTCTCATTGGAATAGTTGTGCATCCAAAATAGCGATCAATTTGCAGCTCCCAAGTGAGGTATTCTTCCACATTTGTACTACATGAAAATATAGGGTAGGAAATTTGGGTTTATCGGTGTTAATGTCGCCGTGTCGATTTACAATGCACGTTGGAGTGGTTGAACATGGCGCGTAGCTCCAAGAAGTTGTTGTTGATGTCCGTGACTGCAATTGCGTAACCTCCTCCCCGAGGTTGTTCAATCCTAGTCTTAACTTCCCGAGCTCATCGCGCACACTAGTATCACGATTATGAAGTTTCTTTTGTAGCATTTCGGTGCAAGCGAGTGTACTCCCATCCACGAATCGATGTTTTTGGATTAGTTGGACCCATCTCGTGACCTGACATGGCAACAACTCACAAATAGCAAGCGAGATTATATCTAGGTTAGTAAAACAAAAATCTCTCTCTATGCTCTCAACTCATCGTCACGAACACAAGGCAAGCTTACTGCTCCAAAGTGAATCAAGGACGCAAATTGACACTTGTGACCGCGAACGACCTCAACCCGTAATGTATGAGCGTAACCAAGAGCAAGGAGTACACAAACGGGTGTAGGTGGAGCTTGGAAGGTAATTGTATATCCTATGCAAACCGATATTCAAGATATTGTAAAGCTAAGTAATGGTCCAAGCTAGAGTAGTTTGCCGATGTGCTCATCCAAAAGGTTTAAGAGAAGTGTATGAACGCACACATAAAGATAAATGTGACTTAATGCAAACAAAGGATGAGCTAGTGAGAAGCAATCGGAAATTGCGATGCACAAGCTCGCTTTTGCACCAAGTACTAGGAGAGACACTAGCCAATTGCAATGATTATGAATATAAGGGTACAAGATTGCTCAAAGAGATTAAAGACACAATCTGAAATTATGGACTAGGGTTTACTCTTCCCAAATTCGCCACTCCTTTTGTCTTTTGTCTTTTCTTTCTCAAAATCGCAAGAACAAACTCTTCCTCCTTCGGCTATGGCAACCGAAGTGAAAAGTTGGTATTGGTATTTGCGGGTTTGTCTTTTTTTACTTTTTTAAGCCGTGGCTTTTTCTTCAAGTCACCGCCTTTTTTCTCTTCTATTGCAATGGCTTAATGAAAGTTTTGATTCACCCTTTGATTTGCATGTCTCAAAAATTTCGAAGTGTAAACTAATGCCAAGAGCAGCCCTTAATGCAATTATCAAAAGCTAGTCTCAAAGCATGAAAAGATAGAAGTGAAGATGCAAATTAGTCTCTCTTTTTTTGGGTGCTAATTGACTAAAGCAACCAGCAATTTTCTTGGGTTTAAGTAGACACAAAAGATGAAGCAACGCAAAGGAAACACAAGGATCAGACTAAAACAAAAACTCTAATGGATAAAAACTTAACTAAACTCACAAGAAAAACAGATTGAATCTAGGGTTTGGAAATTTTGTGTTGTAATTTTCGTTTAATGGACTATAGGACGAAAACATATCTAAACTATGGGTAAATAGCTCTCACCGAGTAAACCTAGAATCTGATACCATATGATACGGGGGATGCCCGATCTTCTCGGTGAGGAACCGTGGATAGATGATGCGAAGTAGACGATGTCACTAGCTGAACACTTGCGCCAATGCACGAACCCTCAACTCTTTGGAATACGCCCAAAACACACCGGATACATGATCGTCGCGAGACCACAAACGACGATCGCCAAGTCCCCAATTCCCAATGGAACGACGGCTTGACCTTGAATTGCAGAATGAATCAATGGATCGCCTAGTCCTCTCTCAAAGTCCTCGTATGAACTCTAGTTTAGAAAGAACAAGCAATAGCTATGTTTCAATTCTTATGCATAAACTGGTCTTAGGATACAATGGGGTCTACCCTCAATATATAGTGCCCTTCTCCACCTTATGGCTGGCCAAGAGGCCCTACTCCTACTGTATTTCGGAATTAGAACTCCTACTCCAAGTCGGACACAATCTAAAATAAAAAAAGGACACTCTGAGTTTACAACCGTCACATTGTTTCGGACATATCTTTTGATACGTGATGAATCTGAGGCTGAGCAAGCATCCGTTGGATCGGGCTTGAAGTTAGCTTTCCAACAAGTATAAGAACACCCAAATCGGACTCCGTTTGTGAAAGTTATGACCTTTTTAATCCGGACTGTACTGCTGATTCCGAATCCGATTTTGATGCTAATTCCGAATCCGAATTGAATCCAAACTTTCCTAACTTCAATTTCATTAATTGAAATGACTTGAATCCGTGTGAAACTTGAGAAAGGGACTCTTGTAAGCCTTTGGAAAGTCATGGCAAAGCTGGATATCTTCCCAAAATGTCGTACAAGCCGCGGAATCATCAACTTTGTCAACTCTCGCGTTGATCGGTCTGAATGTGCAGCATGCACTCGAATAGCCATAACTTTTTATAGAAAACTCCAAATCACATGCCATTTGATCCGTTGGAAAGTAGACTTGATAAGCTTTCCAAATATATATATTGTTCTTGCTAGATCCTTCTGAGTTGCTGCGAAGATCGTCATGAACCCATACCTTCCATGCGTCCCACAAGCTGCATGCTATTTTTGTGAGCATCAAAACACCCCGAGAAGCATCGTGTTCTTGATATTCACATGAAGCATCTCCTTCAAACCTAACAATAAGCAATGACCCACTATTAGGTAGTATAATATTCTCAATTAAACTTAAAGAAAATTCATGGAACAGATTCACCTTTTGGTTAAGCTTCTTTGCACAAGCTTCACCCACAAGCTTCTCTTGTTCTTCAACTCTTTTAGTAAGCTCATATTGTTCTGATGTACTTGTTGAATTGAAAACACTATATGGAACAGCGTAGCTAAGGATGTCCGCATCAGGTGGACTGGTCCCGGGGGCAGCACCTTTTGCGTGTCCCTCATTCTCTTGCGGTTAAGGCAAGTATAATAATGGTTATAATATATATTGTTGAATGACAAGGTTTGATATATATTATGAGAAATTGTGTGTTCATGAGTTGTGATGTTGGCATAGTTGGTAATGTTCATGGTTGCTAGAGATATGAGTTATGTGTTGATCATGGATGTTTGCTAGTTGTGAAGTCTATGTTTATGAGCTTTGTAGTATGAATAGGATATTCATATGCAATGTTGTCGCGGATGCATGTTTGTATTAATTTGAGAAATTCATACATATGCATCATGTTGGCTTATTGAAGACTTGGTCATGTGATGACCAAGCAACTCTTGAGGTCCCCGTCATGTTGATGACGGGCTAAAGGTCCCCATGCTTGTAAAGCATGGGCTTTGGTCCCCATACTTGCGGAGTATGGGCAATGGTCCCTGTGCTAGATGGCACAGGCATGAGTGTGCATTGACGGATGCACACTTTGCATTACCGGTAAAATGCAAAAGGGAAAGAGAAGGAAAAGGATCATTTTGAGCATATTGCATAGCATGTGTGTGTAAGGTGATTGATATGTGGATTTGTGAAGTATAGTTGATGATTTACATGCTTGTATGTTGTTGATGCCATTTATTATATTTGCTGAGTCTTGGACTCACCTCTTGTTGTTTGTTGTGTTTTAGGTACTTTTACGAGATCGGCATGCATAGGGGAAAGGAAAAATTAGACTTCTTGCATTCGCATCTAACTACCCACCATAGAATGAAAGGAAAATTAACTAGGAGATGAATGAACTGTTTAGAGTACTCATGTTGATTATTGCTTGATTGGATTAGTCTGTAATAAATGAATAGACGTTTTGGATGCTCATGATCTATTTCTTAGATGTTTAGTTACTATGGATGTCATAGTAACGAATAGTCAGTTTTGATTACGTCTTGATCAAATTGCAATTTGGATTATCTTTATATCTTATAACTGTCTGTTGGAACCTCAAGTATAGGTAACTATACAAAGGAGGTTCTGCCGAAATTTTGTAAGATGTTTTAGTTTAATTACGTTTAATTTATTTAATTTAGTAGCATTTCAGGCCTTTGTTTGGCTAGGGTGTTACAGTATGTTCTAGGGTTTCTGCCGCCACCTTGTTCATCAGCCTGCCAGCATCAATTCTAACCACTTTGCTCCTGTCGTGTGTACCTCATCCACCACGGCAACAAGTCCAAGTCCACCTCTTCAGCTCGGACGCGTTTTCCTCCCTAGCCACAAATCCGAACCTGAACAGATTTTGGTTTCGTGCACTGTCCGGTAAAACAACCATAACTTTTGCATACGAACTTAGATTGCGGCGTTCATTGGCTCGTTGGAAAGCTAACAAAAAGCTGCATCCAAAAATCCATAAGATATTATATGATTTATTTAGATGGATTTAGAAATTGGGATGTTACACAAGCTTCCCTTTGGCATGAAATCTTTTGACACCTCTAAGAGGGGTAACTCGAAGATACACGAAATCTTCTGGTTCAAAGCTGAGGTCACGACGATGATTATTAACATAGCTCTTTTGCCTAGAATAGGCTATCTTTAATCTCTCCCTGATCATAGACAGTTGTTCTTCTGCTTCTTGAATAATATCTGGCCCGAATACTAAACGTTCGGCTGTTTCTGACCAATTCGAAGGGGTTCTACATGCACGACCATACAAAGCTTCAAATGGTGACATCTGCAAACTGGCCTGATAACTGTTATTGTACGAGAATTCTGCATACGATAAACTTTTATCCCAATTGGTAGCATTAGCTAGAGCACATGCTCTCAACATATCCTCCAATATTTGATTGACACTTTTAGTTTGCCCATCTGTCTAAGGGTGATAAGCAGTATTGAAATTCAGATGAGTTCCCAAAGCTTCATACAGACTCTGCCAAACACGAGAGGTGAACTGAGATCCTCAATCTGACACTATCTTCTTAGGCACACCATGCAAACTGACAATTCTTGACATGTATAATTCTGCAAGGCGATCTCCTGAGTAAGTTGTTTTCATTGGCAAGAAATGGGAAACTTTTGTCAAACGATCAACTATTACTCAAATCGAACTGTAACCCAATTGAGTCCTGGGTAAACTGGTTATGAAATCCATTTGATTTCTTCCCATTTCCACTCTGGAATCTTCAGGGGTTGCAAAAGACTTGCTGGTCACTGATGTTCTGCCTTTACTTTCTGACATACATCGCATAAGGCAACAAACTCAGCGAATTCTCGCTTTAGATTTGGCCACCAAAATTTATTCTTAACATCCTGGTACATCTTAGTACTCCTAGGGTGAATCGAATACTTCGAGTCATGAGCTTCCTTTAAGATTAGTTGTCTTAAACCATCAACATCTGGTACACAGATACGTTCATTGATCCAAAGTATATTTTGATCGTCCTTGGTGAAGTCCTTGAATTTACCTTCTTCCATCTTACGCTTTATGTCCTTAATCTTAGGATCATTTGGTTGGGCTCCACAAATCTGCTTCTCCAAGGTGGACTGTACTTCTAGGTTGGCTACAAATTCTTCGGTTACAATTTCCAACTTTAACTTCTGAAATTCTTCTTGAAGTTCTAGATAATTCTCTTTTACTTCCAAAGCATCTGTAACGACATTGGCTTTTCTAGGATGGTAGTGGATTCCAAGGTTATAATCCTTTATTAATTCCAACCATCTCCTCTATCTCACATTCAGATCAGACTGAGTGAAAATGTACTTCAAACTTTTAAGATCTGTGTATACTGTTGGGATACGAGTAGGCTATGCTAGCTGATAATTCAAAATTTCTACCATGTAAACCAGGATACCATGCAAGCAAGAGATCATAAATCGTTACCACCAGTCACGCAGAGTAGCGAAAGAAACGTTGGAGTAGCCTGGTCCAATGAAGAGCGCGTCGATGTAGTGGTCGTAGTTGATCTTCCACTGTAGTCGATCATCTAGTGAGGTCGATCATCCTCATAGTCGACCGCCTCCTCCAGAAACCAATTGAATTCCTCGCCAAGGTCGCGGATTGTCCTGTAAACAAAGAAACGCAGAGCGCCACGCCTCTACGGTATCCACAGTCAGGCGAGAACACGTGACTGCGTGTGCTAGCACCAAGTCGCACGGGAAGGCTCTCTCAAGAAGATGGTGGCTAGGGTTTTGGAGGAACGACTCAACTCATGACTTTTGTGTGTCTTGTCTGTTATGTTAATCTCCTCGTCTTGTCCCTTCCTCCGAACAGCCTCAAGCATATCCTTATATAGTGCCTATGACGGATCCTATCCGAACACATTTGACGAATCGTATCTGTATTGGTTTGTTCCAACCCTTTAAGTGTGTGACTCTATAGGTGCATGCGTAATAGGTTGTAACTTGGAAACCTTTTCCGACCACGGGTCGTTAGCGGTACTTAGCAGGACATAACGATTTCTGAATACACACAAATTATATAGGACAAACCTTAATGCAATATGATCTACGACCAGGTCCTCATCAGTTACAACTAGCTCATATCTCTATACAACTAGTTCGTATTTAGTCATGACCAGTTTTTAACTCCTTACGACCAGGTTTCGACCACTCATTGATTATGTTTGACCAGTCTACGCTTGTATCTCCATACGACTAGTCCATACTGATCAAACTAAGTGACCTACTCTTGTATTGTCCCTTTGTCTCACGATATCTAGTTGAACTCTAGGTGAGATATTATGTCATCCATGGACTGTTCAATACTTTCTCGATCGAGTGTTAGATAACTTCATGTGGCCGAACTCTTTGACCACCATGGCCATGCATTTTCTTTATTCGACCACATTGAGGGGCCCAGAGATATCTCTCCTGTTATGTTAGGAGGGACAAATCCCATATCTGACCAGTCGCATTCCTCCACATGTTTCATAGCATACCCGAAAACTACCTTTATAACTATCTAGTTACGGAGTAGCGTTTGGCAACCCCTAAGAGTGCTATTACACATTTAGGAAACCATGCTGATCTCAGGTCTAAGGATTATACAACATCATTGCTTGAGACCAACTAACGACACATAGAATCATAACAATCTCAACAGTGTCTCATGGTGGGTCAATCCAACTCCATGCTCTTTAACATGTGTTCATATTATTGATTTGATATCCCTACATCCATGACCGGTGAAACAAGGTTATAAATCAATACATGTGCTGGTCGTAGAGTCACTAGTGTGCCGTGCACATTACTAAAGAAAAGGCCTTCATAGATGGTTCAAAAACGTCATCACAGACGGTTTTGTGAGCCGTCTGAGTTTATGGGTCAGTAATGACATGAGGTCATCACAGACGGTTTTCGAACCATCTATAATACATACTATCACAGACGGTTATTAACTCAAAACAATCTATGATAGTCGACTATCACAGACAGTTTGTAGATGAAACCGTCTGTGATCAACTATCATAGACGGTTTGTAGATAAAACCATCTGTGATTGTCGACTATCACAGACGGTTTCATCTACAAACCGTCTGTGATTGTCGACTATCACAGACGGTTTCATCATCTACAAACTGTTTGTGTTATTCTTTTGCATTGCTGAATCTATTTCTATTTATTGGCTAGCTTCAGAAAATGCTAGCGATGCCCTCTAAAACAAGTTGAAACACAACATTAAGTTGTATGCATCCAATTCACATTCATTTCAGAAACAAGCACATCCAATTCGCATTCATTTCAGAAGCAAGCACATCAAATTCGCATTCATTTCAGAAGCAAGCACATCAAATTCGCATTCATTTCAGAAACAAGCACATCCAATTCGCAAATCAATTAACTAAAATTAACCATTAATGTACATTTACACACATGTACCATTAAGTTCAATCTTATCCCAATCAAGTTCAATCTACATTGTGGAAATTCCCATATGGATTTATGGCCTGACTGTTCAGGAATGACGCAAAGTGTGATCGAATTTTTATGAGCTCGCTCTGTTCCAACGCAATTTCGGCGATGGTAGCAACCTGTCGCTAGGAAGATTAAATTCGTGCTTATATAAATTGGTAAGTATGAAATAATTAATTGTTGCAAGATTGACAAACCTGAGGATCATTGGTGATCGCGGAACCAATGAGTAGTTCTATGTTGTGGCAAACATAGTATCCACAGACGTTGCGGCTCGACGGCCGCTGGTGGCACTACAAAATAGAATTAGTTAGTTCGAGAGGCATTACTACGAAGTGTTATATAGGATTAATGTGTGCTAGGTAGCGAGTACTGGGAAATTTAGATCGTGTCGCAGCGTCCTTCTCTTGGATTTCCCGTCTCTAGCATAGAACACACCGAACGCCCAACGTGACTCCAAGAAGTTAGCCTTAGCCATTGCAAAGGAAGGAAAGACTACAACAGAGTTTCTATGGAGAAAATGTGTTTACTTGTTGATTAAATTCCGAATAACTATGAAGTTGTGAGTGGTCCTCTATTAGGAATCTAGTTATATTACCTAGTTCCGTTTTGGTATAATTACAATTAGAATCCAGTGGAACCTACTGAAGGGATACGGGTAGGCTACAATAGCTACAAACAAAATTTTCTACCACGCAAACCTGGATGCCAAGCAAGTAGATGATCATAGATCGTTACCACCGACGCCAGCAGAAAAGCGGCGGAAGAAGGGTTGGAGCACTGGTCCAACGAAGAGCACGCCGATGTAGTGGTCGAGTCGATCGTCCCCTCCAAAGAACCTCAGATTCCTTGTGAAGATCGCGGATCGTCCTCAAGCGCAACAATCGTAGTAGCGCCTCCACGGTATCCACACGCCCGTGGAAGGAACAACCGTGCGGTGTGCTAGCACCAAATCGCACGGGGAGGCTCTCAAGAAAATGGCGGCTAGGGTTTCGGTAGGGCAACTCGCGTCAACCCTCTCTTCCCAACAGCCTCATGCATCTCCTTATATAGGCCCGTGATGGATCCTATCCAAACACGCTTTACGAATCATATTCGTACTGGTTTGTTCCAACCCGTTAAGTGTGTGACCCGTTAGGTTCATGTGTAGTTCGGTTGTGACTCGAAACCCTTTCCGACCACGAGTCGAAGCGGTTCCTAGCGAACATAACGATTCTCGAATACACACAAATTATATCTGACGAACCTTAATGCAATATGATCTACGACCGTGTCCTCATCACTTACGACTGTGTCCTATCTCTATATGACTAGTTCAGATTTGATCACCACCAACTCGTAACTCCCACGACTTGGTTTCGACCACTCTGTGATTACGCTCGACTAGTCTACGACTTGCTTGTATCTCCATACGACGGTCCAGAGTCGGTCGAACTAAGCGACCTACTCATGTATTCTCCCTTTGCCTCACGATATCTAGTTGAACTCTAGGTGAGATGTTGTGTCATCCATGGACTGTTCAATGCTTTCTCGATCGAGTATCGGATAACCTCATGTGGTCGAACTCTTCGACCACCAGTGGCATGGCCATGCACTTTCTTTATCTAACCACTTCGAGGGGCCCAGAGATATCTCTCCTATTATGTTAGGAGGGGCAAATCCCATATCCGACCAGTCACATCCCTCTTTATGTTTCATAGCATACCCGAAAGCTACTTTTATAACCACCCGCCATTCTGAAAGCGTTTGGCAACCCCTAAGAGTGCTATTACACATGTAAGAAACCATGCTGATCTCAGGTCTAAGGATTATACATGATCATTGCTTGAGACCAACTAACGACACATAGAATCATAACAATCTCAATAGTGTCTCAAGGTGGGTCTTATCCAACACCATGTTCTCTAACACGTGTCCACATTACTGATTCGATATCCCTATATCCATGACCGTGAAACGTGGTCATCAATCAATACATGTGTTGGTCGTGGAGTCACTAGTGTTCCACCAAAGGACTTTCGACCGAGGATATTTTTAGAACGACATCATCATAAGTTAAAAAGAGCTTCACCAAAGAAGTCACATACTCGTTAATCTTCATGACCGATGATTCATTCAAGGAACAAGATAACATATTATCAAATATTGTGAACATAATGAAATATAATCATCTCTATGATTGTCTCTAGGGCATATTTCCATGGTCTCCCACTTGCACTAGAGTCAATCATTTAAGTATCTAATACCGATAGCTCTTGTGTGCGCCTCATGCTTTGGGCGTGTGAGAGGCTTTGTCAACGGATCAAGAACATTTAAATCCGTATGAATTTTGCATATCTTAACATCTCCTCTATCCACCAATTCGCGAATGAGATGATAACGCCTCGAGTATGTGCTTGGACTTCGATGGGATCTAGGCTCCTTAGCTGCGCAATGGCTCCATTATTGTCACAATAGAGATCCGTTGGGCTAGAGGCACTCGGAACCACACCCAACTCAAAGAATAAAATTCCTTATCCAAACACCTTCCTTTGCGACTTCGAAGCCGCAATGTACTCGACCTCGTAGTAGAATCACCTACCGCCTCTTGCTTGAAATTTTCCACCACCGCACCTCCATTCAAAATGAATACAAAACCAGATTGTAACGATAATCATCTTTGTCGGTTTGAAAGCTTGCATCGGTGTAACCATTTACAATGAGCTCTTCATCACCGCCATAAACTAGGAACACATCTTTAGTCCTTCTTAAGTACTTAAGAATGTTTTTCATGTTGTCCAAATGACTTTCACCGGATCGACTTGGTATCTCGCCAGAACACTTAGAGCATATGATACATCCGTCGTGTACATATCATGGCGCATATGATAGATCCAATGGCCAAGCATATGGAATATCACTCATTTTGTCTCGCTCATCGCTGGTGAAGGACATCGATTCTTGCTAAGATTAATGCCATGTGCCATGGGCAAGAATCCTCTTTTGAATTTTGCATGTTGAACCGATTCAACACTTTGTCTATGTACATTTCCTGGCTTAATTCAATTAGCCTTTTAGATCTATCTCTATAGATCCTTATTCCCAAGATATATGCTGCATCTCCTAAATCTTTCATTGAGAAACTTTTCCTTAATGAAGATTTAACAGATTCTTGCATCGGAATGTCATTTCCGACCAGTAGTATGTCATCTACATACAAGATCAGAATAACAAGTGCGCTCCCACTAACCTTCATGTAAACACAAGGTTCTTCTTTGTTCTTGATTTAAACCAAACTTTTGATCTCCTCATCAAAACGTATATTCCAACTTCGAGATGTTTGCTTCAATCCATAAATAGACTTTTGAAGTTTGCATATCTTACTAGCATTCTTTGTATCGATAAAACCTTCAGGCTGTGTCATGTACACATCTTCATCTAGGTTTCCATTAAAGAAAGCTGTTTTGACATCCATTTGCCATATCTCATAGTCGAAATATGCAAAGAATAGCTAGAATGATCCGAACAGATTTAAGCATCGCCATCGTGAGAAAGTCTCATCGTAGTCAACTCCTTGAACTTGTCGAAAACCTTTTGCGACTAGTCGAGCCTTATGAATGTGAACATTTCCATCCATATCAATCTTTTCTTATAGATCCATTTGCACTCAATGGTTTTGACACCATCAAGTGGATCGACCGTGTTCCAAACCCGATTTTCTCTCATGGAATCTATTTGGATTTCATGGCTCCAAGCCATTTCTCAGAGTCTGGGTCCATCATCGCTTCCTCATAAGTCTTAGGCTCACCATTATTCAATAATAATACGTCATGCCCATACCTTATAGGCATTTGACGCGGCCTTTTAGATCTACGTGGGGCTGGTGCCTTATCTACAGGTTCAACAACAATTTGTTCACCAGTAGAGGTTCAATAGGAGTTGAAACACTTTCAGATGTTTCCCGAATTTCTTCGAGTTGCACCTTTCTCCCACTAACTCCTTTTGAAAGAAACTCTTTCTCCAAAAGGACACCATTTCGAGCAACAAAAACTTTGTCTTCTTCCCGGTTGTAGAAATAATATCCTTTGGTTTCCCTAGGATATCCTATAAAGAAGCATTTATCTGATTTGGGTGTGAGCTTATCAGACGTCAATCGTTTAACATAGACATCACATCCCCAAATCCTTAGAAAAGACAAGCTAGGACTCTTCCGGTCCATATCTCATATGGTGTCTTATCTATCGATTTAGATGGTACCCTATTTAAAGTGAAAGCTACTGCTTCTAGAGTGTAACCCCAAAAATACAATGGCAGATCGATTGGCTCATCATCGATCGAACCATGTCTAACAAGGTCCTATTACGCCGCCGGACACCCCATTCCATTGTGGAGTACCCGGTGGTGTAAGTCAGGAACAATTCCACATTGTTTCAAATGATTGCCAAATTCTCGGCTTAAAACTCACCTCCACGATCGATCGTAAAGATTTGATTGTCTTGCCAAGTTGATTCTCAGACTTCATTCCGAGCTCCTTGAACTTTTCAAAGGATTCCGACTTGTGCCTCATTAAGTATATATATCCATATCTACTATAGTCATCGGTGAAAGTAATGAATCTTGAAAACCACCTCTAGTCGTCAGACTTATTGGTCCACACACATCAAGATGTACGAGTGCCAACAAGTCGGATGCCCTCTCATTCCGACCGGTGAAAGGTGTCTTGGTCATTTTCCGAGTAGGCAAGACTCAAGACGCTTCAAATGATTCTAAATCAAATGAGTTTAGAATTCCATCATCATGGAGCTTCTTCATGCGTTTCTCACTTATGTGACCCAAACGACAATGCCGGATAAAAGTGGAATTCATATTATTATTAGGTCAACCCTCTTTGCATTAATATTATAGGTGGGCGATCATCAAGATTTAAAATAAACAACCTGCTCAAAACAGAGCATAGCCATAAAACATATCATTCAAAAATATAGAACAACCATTGTCCTCAATAATGAATTTATAACCTCTCGCCATCAAACATGAGGTCGAGATAATGTTTCTACTTATGGCTAGAACGTAATAACAATTATTTAATTCCATAATAAATCTCAAGGCAAAACCAATGGTACAAATCCCGACGGCTAATGCAAAGAACCTTTGCTTTATTTCCGACGCGAAGATCCATCTCCTCTTGCAACTCTCCTATTCTTTGTTAGACTCGATCGAATTGCAAATATGAGCAACCGACCGGTATCAAATACCCATGAGTTAATGGAAGAATCAGCAAGAAGAACATCTATAACATTAATACGAAGTGGAAGGTTTAGTCCCACCATTCTTTTTCAGATCGGCCAGTATTTCTTGCGCCTTTTCCAATGTCCTCGTTCCTTACAAGAAAAGCATTCATTCTCTTGAGTCGGGCGGACTTAGTCTTGGGCTTAGGCTTGTTAGTTTGGATCCCATCCAAACTTTCTTGCCCTTTCCTTTGACCCAAGTCCTAGCCTTCTTCTTGAAGCTTGTACTCTTTTACACCATCATCACATGATTGTTGCTTTTCTTAATCTTGTCCTCTGTAGTCTTAAGCATCATATGTAGTTCGTGAGATTCTTGTCTAAGCCATTCATATGGAAGTTCGTAATGAATCGACCATAGCTTGCGTGAAGCGAAGCAAGAATCAAATCAGAGCCAACTCTTGACTCTGGAAAACCAAGTTTTTCCAAGCTCGTGTGTAACCAACCATTTTGATCACATGTGGGCTCACCGGACTACCCTCAGCTAGCTTACATGCAAACAAGTTCTTTGAGATCTCAAATCTCTCGGTTCTTGCTTGTGTCTCAAACATGCCTTTAAGCGCCACGATCATATCGTAGTCCTCAATGTTCTCAAACTGTTTCTGAAGGTCTGAGTTCATCGCAGCAAGCATGAGACAGCTAACATCAAGGGATTCATCACATGCCTTTTTATAGGCGGACTTAAGAGTAGCAAAGAAGATTATCGGCAGTACATCCGAATTGGTTCCTCTAGAATATGTTCCTTTTATCTTGCCTAAGAACAATTCTTAGGTTGCGGGACCAATCCATAAAATTTGTTCCATTCAGTTTTTCTTTTCAAGTATCGAACGTAAAGCAAAACCGATGTTGGTACGATTGGTGCCATGATCTACAACATAAAATACGTAAAACTAAGACATATGTTCAAGAAAAGTAACTTCTATTAAATAATTTAATAAAGATACTCCCACTAAATACCATATCCTCTTATGACATTTAGTGATTCAAGATCCACAATCGGGTAATCTACTAGTGAGCTTTGGCATCACCGCTAGAAGATTAGTGAATTCGTAAGCAACCCTTTGCTAATCATATCTCTATATGACTCTTGTTGTTGGGCAGCAGATTCTATGCTTCGCACCCAACCCTATGCCCCAAGGTCCATAACTGCTATGATGACCTTGTCAAGTTAAACCAATGCAATGCGTGTAAGTGTCCGACACAAACCCATCTAGTCAAGGAAAGTTAATGGCATTCTGCTTTAGCAAGACCGACCATTAAAATACAAGACTTTTGATGGTGCAGCTTATTGGAGGGGCATCAATTTTAACTTAACATTATGTGAGGGAATTTTACTTCTACCATGTCAAAAGCAATTAAAGCAAAATAACATGCATAGAAATAAATGAACAGGAATGTAAAGGCATTCACAGACAATCAAATTGCATTGTGATATAGCATGACCCTTCTTCATGGCAATCTCCATCGCCATGCATCCTGTTCACCATGTCTTCAAGTGGCCGACTCCTCCAAGCACTCCCACTAAGCCATTATTTCTAATGGCATTAGTAATGAAACACAAGGAGTAAAGAAGCATCACAAGTCGACACGCAGGCCATTATACAAATATAGACAGCCTTGGGCTGCAATTAACATGACACGCAGGTCATGAACATTACACGCAAACATGCATCTCATACATGAAACATCATGGGTCATACTATTCACATCAATCCCTGCAAAAACAAGTAATGCACAGAATCCAATTCTAACGGATGACATGAGCACACACTACCTATAGCGCTTGGTATGAATACCCAAGACAATGTCCCGCTTAGCCTAAGTTAGCGGGCGGGTTCAAGGATACGGTAGGCTACAATAGCTACAAACAAAATTTTCTACCACGCAAACTAGGATGCCAAGCAAGTAGATGATCATAGATCGTTACCACCGCATTTGAGCGGTGGAAGAAGGGTTGGAGCGACCGTCCAATGAAGAGCACGCCGATGTAGTGGTCGAGTCGATCATCCTCCAAAGAACCTCTCAGATTCCTTGTGAAGATCGCGGATCGCCCTCAAGCGCAACAATCGTAGTAGCGCCTCTACGGTATCCACACGCCCGTGGAAGGAACAACAGACGCCGTGTGCTAGCACCAAATCGCACGGGAGGCTCTCAAGAAAATGGCGGCTAGGGTTTTGGTAGGGCAACTCGCGTCAACCCTCTCTTCCCAACAGCCTCATGCATCTCCTTATATAGGCCCGTGATGGATCCTATCCAAACACGCCATTTAATTGTATTCGATTGGTTTGTTCCAACCGTTAAGTGCGTGACCCGTTAGGTTCATGTGTAGTTCGGTTGTGACTGAAACCCTTTCCGACCCACGTAGTCGAAGCGGTTCCTAGCGTAACATAACGATTCTCGAATACACACAAATTATATCGGACGAACCTTAATGCAATATGATCTACGACTGTGTCCTCATCACTTACGACTGTGTCCTATCTCTATCTCCACCAGTTCAGATTTGATCATGACCAACTCGTAACTCCTTACGACTTGGTTTTGACCACTCTGTGATTACGCTCGACCGCCTACGACTTGCTTGTATCTCCATACGACCGGTCCGAGTTGGGTCGAACTAAGCGACCTACTCATGTATTCTCCCTTTGCCTCACGATATCCGGTTGAACTCCGGGTGAGATGTTGTGTCATCCATGGACTGCTCAATGCTTTCTCGATCGAGTATCGGATAACCTCATGTGGTCGAACTCTTCGACCACCAAAGGGCATGGCCATGCACTTTCTTTATCCGACCACTTGAGGGCCTAGAGATATCTCTCTGTTATGTTAGGAGGGCAAATCCCATATCCCACCAAACACATCCTCTCGCATGTTTCATAGCATACCCAAAAGCTACTTTTATAACCACCCGCCATTTGAGCAAAGATTTGGCAACCCCTAAGAGTGCTATTACACATGTAGGAAACCATGCCGATATCAGTCTAAGGATTATACATCATCATTGCTTGAGACCAACTAACGACACATAGAATCATAACAATCTCAATAGTGTCTCAAGGTGGGTCTTATCCAACACCATGTTCTCTAACACGTGTCCACATTATTGATTCGATATCCCTATATCCATGACCGTGAAACGTGGTCATCAATCAATACATGTGTCGGTCGGAGTCACTAGTGTTCACCAAAGGACTTTCGACCAGGATATTTTTAGAACGACATCATCATAAGTTAAAAAGAGCTTCACCAACAAGTCACATACTCGTTAATCTTCATGACTGATGATTCATTCAAGGAACAAGATAACATATTATCAAATATTGTGAACATAATGAAATATAATCATCTCTATGATTGCCTCTAGGGCATATTTCCAACACCTACACAGGTATGTCACCATGGTCATTAAACCTAAGTTCGTGTTGCTTATAAAGTACAAATCAACAAGTATAGCCAGTAGTGCAACACTTACTCCTGGTTGTAGGGCAAAAGTATGTAGTCCTTGTTGCGGCGAGCTAGCAAAAACTCTATAACGTAATCCTCGACGAATCTTGCATTCTCCTTGATGGTTTGCTCGGAGACCACGTGTGGGTCGAGGAAACCTACCGGTGAATTCCTTAATTCGGCTTCAGACATCATGTATCTATATACAAAAGTAAGGAGTTATATATAACATTTATCAGTATTACACGAAAATTGACCGTGATTGTTGCATGAGTGAGATGTTGAGGGAGTCAATGTTGAAGAGATAGAACAAGTCCTCGAAGGTCACCGTGAAGATACAATCTTGAGCCTTGTGGTTAAAATGAACCTCATTGAACTTGATAGTGACACTCGAGCGTCGTTGTTCATCCGTCTTGTTGGTCTATTCCATGTACCATGTATGCAATGTCATGCAAGCCGGTCCTAGGGTAGGGTTGTCTAACCTCTGGACCAACGGCTCACCTATCATGAATTTCCGGGCCAACGTTAAGAAGGGGATATCAGAACAGGAGTCGACTGTCTTCGATTTGCCCTTGCTACCACGATTTGTAGAGGTCAACTGAGCACGAGGTGTAGATGCATCTGATGCACCAGGCCCTTGCCGGTGCAGTCAGCTCCCATGGACTTGACACCGTTGCAGTACATTCCCGTGAAGTTGACACCGGAGCAACTAGCTGCAGGCATATGTCCCTTTTGGGCCACTGGATGAATGTTCCAACAGCTTGCTCTAGAGTCATGACCTCGTCGTTTGGCGGAATATGCAGCAGGACGGCCCCAAAATTAGCACAAACACCGTCCACATTCACTTTTGTGAAACCCAGCGTTATATTTACACCGTGCACCAAAGCCCCGACACCGGATGGATACACCTGGCCCCATGCAGGATCTAGGGTAACAGAGGCATATCTCACTTGGAGCTTGCACTTCGTAGCCACCTATATAACGATACAAAATTAGCTACTCCAACGGGCCTATCAATGGATCGAGCATTCCAGATATAATAATTATTACCTAGATGTCATCGACAGGAAATCTGTTGTCACCTATTGGGGTAGGGTTAGGGTTGGACGCGCAGCTACTCAAAAGTTGGGGGGGTTGGCTAGCACAGTAGGGGCAGGGGCTTGCAACTGATTTGGGACTTACAACTGAACTTCCTTAAGCCTTTCCTCAAAGCTCTCCAGATGCCGTTGCGTCGCAGCTCTGACGCGATCATCGATTTGATCTCTGAGGGATTTAGTGATCTTATCTTTGAGGGATTCACAAATCTCCTCTCGTAGCTTTGCATCGCGCTCAGCTTTGGCTCTCTTCCTACTCCAGTACGATTCGGAGTCTGCTCGGAACCAATCTTTCCATTGAACATAAAGACCAGCGTCTCTCATGCGACCCGGTGCTCATTGTTTCCCAGGGCTGCGGAGAGTATATCTCTCTCCCTGTCTGCCTGGAATGAGCCTTGGGAAGATTGTGCACTCAGCATTACCTGCAATAGCCTGACATGTCATTTCACTTCCTATGAAGTTATGGAGTAATTACAAACTAGGTAGTTCGATATCTTACTAGGCTCTGGGACACTTCCTGGTCTGTGGGGTTTGGAAAGGAGACTTCCCCCGTAGACAGGGTACATAACCTCCCCATTAACCAGTTTCAAGCACGCTCATTAGTGATCTCGGCAAATGGTGGGGAGACATTCGAACGGTTTGGCTGTTGGTCTTGATCCCTCCATATCGGGATTTTACCCGTATACCTAGCGGTGCTGAGTCTGTGGGGGTGCTTGGTTTTTGCTTGGAGGGCCGTATGCACCGCATTTTCACTCCTAAATTCATCTGTCGTCTTCTTTGCCACAAACTCGGCCTAGGACTCTTCCAAGAATGGATACTTGTGGAAGGGTCCCAGATCCTTCTTCACGTACTTCTTGACAAGCGTGCTCTTGAAGTTCTTCCACGCTTTGCATGCCTATAGCAACGTGTGTCGTCGCACGGAGTTCTTGTGTTGTTCTGGGATCTCGAACGATCGAAAAATATACGTCAGCAGCTGATCTTTCTAAACTTTGGTCAATTCCTTCCACGAATCGTAGGTGATGTTGACCCGTTCCCGTGCAACTATTCCGATCGTTCTCCGGAATGCGGACGCTGCTCGGCGAGGATTGATAGGGGTCCCAGACTGATCGACCTCCGGGATGGTAAATCGGCCCGCGGGTCTTTTCGATATTCCTCTTCTTCTACCGCGCTTGGATATTTCAGAGGACGGTGCATCAGACACGTGAGGCGGCGACGATGACGAAGAATGAGCGGAAGAGATCTTCACAAGAAATAGAAGTTATGACACGCATGAACATAATTGACATAATAATTGATTCAATCTCTATGTGTATGGGTATACACACCAATTAATAATAATTGGGATATGTAGAGAAGAAATTAGGACCAATACAATGACATAATTGACATAAACTTGTAAATCCTCCAAGTCATTTAAACTGAATAATATGCTCAACACAAACATCATGTGCACAAATTAGAGCTCAATTTCAAACCCGATTATCAAAACAATTTCAGTACAAGACTATTATCGTCACAGAGCATTCATCTCAAGCCCACCACACCACACTGCAATATATTCCAGTAACAATATCAAAACAAATACCATATGAATCACTAACTAGAACAAATACAAATTCCTAATAATCGGGTTTGAACTAGATACCGGCAAAATTATCATGAGTCAATGAGGACCATGATAGCTTGATAGGTTATTGATAGAAAGAGTGAGGGAAAGGGGCGTCGGGGTCGGCAACTTGGCCTTGGTTACCTTTGGGCGTCGAGGAGAAGGATGAGTAGGGAGCAGTACCAGAGCAGTAGGGCGGCGTCGAAGGGGAGGCGCGTCGGGCTTGGGGGAGGAGGCGGCGTCAAGGATGGTGTCGACGAGCTTGGGGGAGGAGTCGCATCGGGCTCGAGGAGGAGGCGGCGTCGAGGACGGCGGCAACGGGCTTGGGGGAGGAGGGAGTTAGGAGTTGAGAAACTTAATCATTTGAGTGGGTGGCGCAGGCAAACCGTAGAGTCTGAATATAAATAGGAATGGACATCACAGACGGTTCTAAAGTAGATCCATCTGTGATATGTGATGTATCACAGACGGTTCCAATAAATAACCGTCTGTGATATATAATGTATCACAGACGGTTACAATCAACAACCGTCTGTGCTATATGTATCACAAACAGTTTTTACCAAGGAATCGTCTGTGATATATAATCACAGACGGTTTGTAGATGAAACCGTCTGTGATATTTTTTTGTATTGGTTATAATCTAGTTCTGTTTATTGGCTAGCCTCAAGGAATGCTAGCCATGCCCTCTAAAACAATCAGAAAACACAACAAGTACATGTATATACATCCAATTGATCACATTCATTTCAGAAACAAGCACATCCATTTCACAGTACAAATCAATTAACTCAAATGCACTAAAATTAACCATTCATCAGAACTTACATATACACACATTGTTCAATTAATCTTTAAAAAATAGCCCTTCATGATGATCGACGCGTATGTAGCTAGTTTCGTCACGTTCTTCTTCCTCGACCCTTATGCCGTTTTCGAAAGGAGACAACTCGTCAAATTGATTGTATTCTTCCTCATCCACTACATTCTCAACTCCGACAATCCTACTTTTTCCATGAAGAACTACGTGGTGCTTCTTATTTGCCTGGTCGGTTACATAAAAGACTTGAACAACTTAGTTAGCGAGTACAAATGGTTCGTCTTTGTATCTGACACGTTCAAGGTCCACGGTAGATACGCCGTACTTGTCGACCTTCATCTGTGGGAGATGGACCCAATGGCACCGAAATAGGGGGATCTTAAAAAGCACGTAGTCGAGCTCCCATATCTCCTCTATTTGCCCATAGTAGTAGCTCCTTAACCCATCGGTACTGAATGCATCTACGCGGACACCGCTGTTTTGGTTAGTGCTCTTTATATCCTAAGCCTGCGTATAGAATTTGTACCCATCTATGTTGTATCCTCGCCATGTCACAACTGTAAATGTTGGCCCTTTTGCCAACCATGTCAGCATATCACTTGACAAGCTTCTAGCGAGTCATTCCTTCAACCATTGGTTGAACCGTCTGTTGTGTTGTCTCGTGATCCAAACATCCGGCCGCTCCGGATTCTATTGCCGAAGCACGTCCTTGTGCTGGTCGATATACGGGAACACTTCAGTCATGTGTTGCAAGACCGTGAAATGGGCTTGAGCATACGCATCCATATCTGGAGTGATTGCTTTCCTTCTGATGGTCCCGATGCCCTCGAGCCTCCACTCATGGCGAGATCGAGGCACACATATCGGTTTGACCTGAGCCATGTAATCGACGCATAACTCAATGACCTCTTCGGTTGCATAACCTTCGACGATGCTGTCCTCCGGCCGAGATCGATTCCGTACATAGGACTTGAGAATTCCCATGAACCTCTCGAACGGGTACATGCTATGTAGGAACACGGGCCCGCACATCTTTATCTCCCTCACAATGTGAACAATGAGATGGACCATGATATCGAAAAATAACGGAGGAAAATACATCTCAAGATCACATAGAGTCCTCACCACCTCGTCCTGCAGAGCATCTAGTCCTTCGGGATCGACGACCTTCTGAGCAATTGTGTTAAAGAAATAACACAACCTCATGATTATCTCTCGGACCTTGATCGACAAAATACTTCTAATTGCAACAGGGCGCATTTGTGTCATCAGCACATGACAATCATGAGACTTCATGCTAATTAACTTCAAATCTTCCATTGAAACAAGTTTCTTCATATTGGCGGAATAACCGGACGAAACTTTTACACCATGCAAGCACTGGCATAGTTCAGTTCTCTCGGCCTTGGACAGAGTGTAACAAGCAGGGGGAAGTTATGTTCGTCCTTTATTGGTCTTTGTTGGTGCTAACTGAGGTCTGATGTCTATATCAACTAAGTCAAGCCGTGCGTTGACACCATCCTTTCTTTTGTCGCGAATGTTCAGTAAGAGACCAATCAAGCTGTCACATACATTCTTCTCTACGTGCATGACGTCGATGCAGTGGCGAACTTTTAGGTGCTCCCAATAAGGTAAGTCCCAAAATATTGATCTCTTCTTCCACATGTTTTTCTTACGGGTCCTCGATCTACGTCCATATCATAGACCTCTTTTCCGCTTAAATGCCTTGGAGCTGAACTGTTCTCATTCTCTCCGTCGAATTGTTTCTTCATCCTGCGGTATGGGTGAGCCCTCAGAAGGAACCTACGATGACGCATGTACACGGTTTTACGCGAGTGATTCAGCCACACACTCTCGGTATCATCTAAGTGGTGAGTACAGGCTTTGGCCCCTTTTGTACTCTAGCCAGACTGTGAGAACCTGGGGTATTTAACTTGTAATACTTAACCATTAAGATGATTCAAGCATTACAAATCAAATATCACGACTCTCGGCGTACATGTACTTCCCAGAATGCAGTACACATACCCCATACAAAAATTATGCATCAATTCCATTCAACACAATAGAATCCAAAGCACAACTAAGCAATACGAAAGACATACAATATAGAGTTATTACAAAAGGGGCCGACCGGCCAAATACAACTAAAGAGTCATAAATAACAGCGGAAGTAGGGTGCCATAAGATGGCGATAAACAAAAGCCAAGTAGTGTGCCTTTAAACCCACAAGGCAACTAACCAAGCCACCAACCTAGTCCTCAAAACCACCGCACATCTCGCAGAAGTATAACCCTTGGGATTCAACTCCCTCCTCTGCAACAATTACATTAAAGCATAGCAAATGAGTACAAAAATGTACTCGCAAGACTTACGTGTAGAGTAATAGGCCTATATAAATAGCTACATGCAAGCTTATTTAAGTGGAGCAGGCTCTAGACTCATTTTCAGCATAAAGCAAGTTTTCATTTGCAATAATGTAATAGATTGAAAGCAATTTTACAATGTGATTTTATTTGATAAAAACAGCGATAAACAAGTAACAATAAAAACAAGATATCCTGGAAGTGGCTAACCCAATAGCCACCACAACAATAGCATAAATTCCCCATTTATACCACCCACATCAAGTTTTAATTAAATGTTGTAGTCTAACTCTTGTAGAGACCTTACCAAGCATGTCCATAACCTAGGACGAGGCTATTCAAATAGTTTGAACCCTACAGGGGTGTACCAATGTACCCACACGCCAAACCGCCTCTTATGCCACTAGATTAAGCACACTTCCTTTGGTATGCCGGCAAGGCTAAGTCCTACGAGACCTTTCCAATATTGTGTATTCACTACGAGTCACCCATATGGGAGGAAGCCCCATACGTTGATGCGGAGTTATCAAAGATGCTCATCTCCTTATAAAGGACGATGCTCCTTGCAGTGGATAACCTCCATTACTGCTCACCTAATAACCCACCATGCAACTCGGAGCTAACACACGCCAAAGTACTAAGTCAAGAGAGGTCCCATATCCCTCTCATGTGGTTAGCACACAATAAGCGCTTGGCTTAGTGTCCAAGATGTTCGGTCCTTGTTGACCTGGGCACCATTCCAGTCACACCATAAATTCACACCAACAACCATTGTGCCCAAGTCTAAAACATTTCATTTTTAGTTTTCAGTTTTTGGCTTTATAAAGTAACAAAGCACAAGGTGCTGAGCATAATAATCATAATAATTTTGTGTGATCACAGTTACCGACTAAGTCGATAACCGCCCAATTCTACCGGTAACTAAGCATTTCTAAGCATGACGCCGAAAAGACAAAAAAGAGCATAATTAAATCACCGGGCTCTATTTCACCAGTGATATTATTAACTTATGTTTTATGGCAGGGGATAACGGGCAACCATGCAATAGGAATAGCTACCTCTAATCAGGAAAATTACTTTGACACAAAAGCATGCATACATACAATTTGTATACAAAGTATTAGACTTGCAAATAATGGGACATTTATGATCAAACTGCTTGCCTTGCTGAGGTTGATTATCTTGCTGCAGAGGGTCACTCGTGCAATCAATAATTTCATTTGAACCTAGCGAAAGAAGTCGAAAGCACAATAAGAACAAATAACACCGAAAAGACCCAAAAATTCAAAGTCATCCAAAAATTATGAAAAATTCACAGAAGGTAGAGCATGATTTTAGATGAATTTAGCAACAAGAATCAATTCAATTGGATGTTCTATGCAAAAGTTGTAACAGTTTGAATGCCAGATTTCAGGAAAATCCAATTTTAATTGTCACCGGTTACTGTTCATCCTAATTAATTATTTTGGTGAAAATTTCTAGAACAGTGGTGCAATAGAAATTTTTATGGTAGGAAGAGCACCACATGAGATGAACAATGGAATTTGATTCACCTCATTTGGAGCTAAGATGAATTTCCTATGATTTTTCAAAGTTATGAAAGTAGTACTCAAGTTACATGCAAAATAAGATTTTCAGTAATAGTATCATGCTCACAACCTATTTTACAATAAACTACACTAACAGAGGATTCTAGCAAAATTGAGTTTGCTCTTTTTGGAGTTACAGAGAAATACTTATGCATTTTTAAAGTTAGAGCAATTTTTAGTGCAACAATAATGCTAAACCTAAAGTAATTTTGCCCAATATATTTTCTGGAATAGTAACATGATTCAAACCATTTTTATAATAAAGTACAATTAAAAATGAAACTAACAAAATTTGAATCATCAATTTTGGAGCTAAAATGAATTACTTATGCAATTTTGAAGTTTAACCAATTTTCAGTTCACAAATAAAGCATTTCGGAAATTATAATAACATACAATACTTTTTATACCCAGCTCAACTTAGCCCAACCCACTGACCAGTGGGGCCAAACAAACAGTACTATTTTCTATTTTTCCATTAGATTTCCGATTAAACCTGACAGGTGGGATCCGCATGTCATAGACTTGGTCCACATGCATAGTGCATGGACCGAAAGTCATGAGCTAGGCCCACGGGTGCATGGCTCATTGGGTTGTTTACTGAGCACAATGGCCCACATGTAAGTGAGACAAAGGGGGCTGCTAATCATTGGTTTGCCGACAAAGATACGTCATTTATTACTAATCAACGTCATTAACACTGATCATTATCGCTTCTGATCTTGGCGAACGCGCCACGCAGCAGCGTCTTGGGCCATGAAGTTTTGCTTGGTAGCGTCACCGGCGAAAGAGACAACGGCGGTGCCGGATAACTACTGAAATGGAACCCTGGCCCTATTGCGCACCCGGCGGCACCGGCGGCGAGGTCGGAGGTGAATCCACCTAGTTGATTAGATGAATCCTGATTGTTGGCCCAATCTTTCACGGTACACTCGAAGATCAGTAGCAATCTCACAAACCAATTCGGTGAATTGAATTGTAAGAAAATCAATACACTCACAAACCAATCTAATAGATTGAATTGCAAGTAGTAGCTTTCGGTCAATAGTACTCCGAAGCAAGAGATAGATATCTTGATCTCACTCTCAATCTTACCCCCTCAATCTCTCTAACTCATATGACAACTCATGAACACACGATATGCGCCAAAACGGCTTTTCTGATTTTTATTATCTAAATCATAACTTGTCCCCCTATATGGTGCGGCCATGGGGGGTTTTGTAACACCCCAGCTCAACATTGAGCCTGGAATGCTACTAAAATTAAATAAAACCAAACTAATCTAAGACCAATTACAAATTTTCGGCAGAACCTCCTTTGTATAGTTAGCTATACCGAGGTTCCAACAATTAATTATATCAATTGACATTAATCTCAATATCCAAGATCATTCAAGCATACCAGATAGTCTAATGAGCATAAACAAAACTTGCTATTCTCCTTATTACAAATAAATCAAACATTTGACCAATCATACGAATCTCAAACAGTTTGCTAATTATTAGAGTAAGGCTAAATGGTAGACGCCTTTAGGGTGAGTGGTAGTGTGTGCATCCAAACAACTACTCCCTCCCATGCATGCCGTTCTTGCCAATTGTACCTAAAACACATCAAAGCAAGAGTGAGCCCAAAAGACTCAAAGAAGTATCAACAAGGTTAAAGCTAAAAGCACACCATAGCATCAATATCCAAATAAACATCTCACTAATCATAAATGTCATGCTTATGAAATGCGTCCATGCAATGCACCTTTTAAACCTTTTCTCTTTTCGCATTTTACGTGAATGCGAGGTATACACCCGTCGATGTATACCCTTGCCTATGCACACCGGCATAGGGACCAAGAGCCTATACTCCACAAGTATAGGGACCTATGCCCATCACCATCATGATGGGGACCTCTTTACTCATTGCCCACATTCTACGAATGTGGGGACCTCAAGCCGTCATTTACATGGCGGGGACCTCAATAGATTCATGCTTGGTCACCAAGTGACCAAGACTCAAACATGCCTTGACATGCATATGCACATTGACATCATCTTCCAAAATATATGAACTCAACATGTAAATAATATCATGTAAACATTAACATCATACACAAGAAGCTTTAACCATAAATTTCATTGACCAAGATATATTGTAACTCATCATATGAACATCCATACATGTCTATTACGAACAAAACACAATCAATCTCAGCAAACAAACATCATAATTCTACAACCCGAATACTTGCCTCAACTGTGCGAGACCGGTGGACGCCAAGAGGGTGCTGCCCTAGGATCACGCTCCCACCTGAACATAATGATAGCCCAACTAAGACAAACTTACTGGACCAAAAGCATAAATAAGAAGACAATGGAACTCACTAAACTCCCAAGCGTTTCCAATCTTCCAATTTCTACCGATCGATTTGGTGTTCACTGCGGACAGTCAACTTCTAAAATACATAACTTTCTGCTCAGGAGTCCAAATAAGATGTTATAATACTTTCTGGAAAGATAATTAAATTACCTAAATAAACTTAGTTGGGGAGCCCTTCTGATTCTACCATCTTCTACCCCTACCAAGCCAATCTACAGAGCATCAATATTCACGTTGGGTTCTTTGGACAGTACACTAAAATTATCATAACTTTTGCTACGAACGTCCGATTCTTACGTTCTTTAGCTTTCTGGAAAGGTGAGGAAATTACCCATCTTTTTCATTATAACGAGATCCTCTGATTTCGTCTTTAACTAAAAGATTAACTCAGATTTCTACAGACTGTCAGGATGTTGACAGATTAACAGGGCAGCGGCACAAAAAAATTCATAACTTCCTAACCGTTAATCGGATTGGGGCGTTCTTGGCGGCCACAGAAAGCTAAGGACACGACCCAACTTTTTCTAAGAGATGAGATCCCCGGATTCCGCCTCTAAGGATCTCAAAACCGCCGTTCAATCTAATGGTCAGAAATCTGGACAGCAGATACTAAATTTATCATATCTTTTGACTCGAATGTCGGAATCAAGTGAACTCGGTGGCCACAGAAACTTCAGAACAAGACCCCGATATCTCTAGGAGATCAACTCCTCTGATTCGGCCTCTAAGACGTCGAAACAGCCCGCGCAACATACTGGACAGATCACGATCTATTAAACCGACGCAATTCAATCTATCAAACGACATCAAACGCATCTACTACACATTAACCAGCGAAGAACACGCGACGTTACCCTTGTAGAATCGCAGAGAGTTGAAGATCTTGCCCCGCGAAGTTGATCTCCTTCCCTCGCCTTGCTCCCTTCCTTCCTTCCTTCTTCTCCTTGCTTGGCCGGCAGCACCCAACGGGGTTCCTCCCTCCCTTCTTCTTCTTGGCCGGCAGCACCCAACGGAGGCGGCACTGTAGCAGGGGCGGCGCTACTGTAGCTACAGTACCATCCTAGGGTTTTCCCCTCCCCCTCCTTCTTTTATTGGTGACCGGCCCACCTCCTAGGTATGGGCCAAAGGCCCATAACTATTATCCTCCTAAATTCAGATTATTAATCAATTTCTAATTCATTTAATACTTATTTAATGAAATGGGATATTACAGGTTTATATAGCCTCCCACGCAAGCACACAACTCGGATGAACAGTAATCGAGCTGCTACAGTAATATTAGTCCGATTGCTGTTCACGTGAGCAGTAAAATCGAGCCGGTTACTGCTCACGTGAACAGTAAACCGAACCAAAAAAATACTTTCTTTGATTAGAATTTAAACTACTCTAGTTTTGGAATAAAAATATTAATCACCAATTGGCTGTCTGAATTGGATCCAAACTGAACCAACCCACATGCCATGTTGCTGGCGTCCTCTCCATGCATGGCCAAGTCTCCCTCTTGGTTTCCCTTGTGTTGTGGGCTTTCCTTCTCTTAGCTTCTTGCGCGAACTTGTTCCATGCACTTGATGCTTCTTTTGACGCCAATGCAACCCTTGCCGCCATACCACCACGTGTCTTTCTTGACTGCACGCACGCGCTAGGGTTTTATCCCGAAAGAACGTTCCCTCTCGTTGGCCAGCATCCCCATCCACCCTATCGGCCTTCACAACATTTTGTTTTACCTTTTGCAACTCTTTGGTTGTAGTTATGGCCGTATCAGTTATCGTAGTGCCAGAGATGGAGATCAAGAAGACTCTATTGGGGAGCTATGTATTACACCATCTAATTATCATGGACAGTTTTTAACAAAAACCGTCTGTGATATATAGTAATATCACAAACGATTCATGTTGAAAACCGTCTGTGAAGTATCACAGAAATATCACAGATGGTTTTTTGTGAGAACCGTCTGTGATACTTCACAGATGGTTTTCAACATGAACCGTCTGTGATATGACCTCTTCATAGATGGTTTTTAGTGCAAAAAATAACACATATGGTCGGTAAACAAAAACCATCTATGATTGTGTTTAATACAGATGGTTTTGATGAACTGTTTGTGATCATGCGTTCAGTATTAGCATTTTTGTAGTAGTGCCAGTGACATTCAACCAGGGATACATTTAGAATGACAGTATCATAAGTTAAAAGAGCTTCACCAACAAGTCACATACTCGTTAATCTTTATAACTGATGATTCAATCAAGGAACATAATAAAACTTATTCAATAACTCAAGAACATAGACGTTGTACAATTATCTCTATGATTGACTCTAGGGCATATCACCAACATATACCTCACAGTGATTACTAATGAGATAATGACGCCAAATCTTTAAAGCATGCACAACGACAGCTAATTCCAGATGCTGGGTAGGATAATTTTCCTCATGAGGTCTTAACTGCCTTGATGCATAAGCGACAACTCTTCCTTCTTACATCAGGACACAACTTAATCCTTGACGCGTAGCATCATAGTAGATATCGAAATCTTTCTGGATATTTGGCAGAATTAACACGAGGCTGAGTTCAAACGCTTCTTCAATTCTTGAAAGCTTTCCTCACAAGATAAGGTCCAAGTGAACTTTTTATCCTTCTTCAATAATTGCGTAAGAGGCTTAGCAATCGTTGAGAATCCTTCGATGAAGCGGCGATAATATCCCTCCATTTCCAAGAAACTACGAATTTGAGTTACTATCTTGGGTTGCTCCCAATGTAACACTACTTTACCTTTACTAGAGTCAACTGCTACTCCCTCGGCTGTCATCACATGACCAAGGAAATCAACTTCCTTTTTCCAGAAATCACACTTGTTGAACTTGGCATACAACTGATGCTCTCTGAGTTTCTCCAAGATTAACCTCAGGTGCTCAGTATGTTCTTCTTCTGTCTTAGAATAAACCAAAATGTCATCAATAAACACAACTACAAACTTGACCAACTATTCCATGAATACTTTATTCATCATGTTCATGAAGTATGCAGGGGCATTAGTCATGCCAAAGGACATGACTAAGAACTCATAGTTTCTGTACCGTGTAGAGAAAGCGGTCTTCGGTATATCCTTCAGGCAAATCTTCCATTGGTGGTAACCTGATCGGAAATCGATCTTTGAGAACACTCTGGCTCCTTTCATCTAATCAAACAAGTCATAAATTCGGGGAAGTGGATACTTGTTCTTGATGGTAACTTCATTAAAAGCACGATAATCAATGCACATTCTCATGCTTCCATCCTTCTTCTTGACAAACAAAAGTACCGCTCCCCATAGCGACGAACTAGGTCTCACAAAACTTTTCTCAAGAAGTTCTTCAATCTGCTTCTTCATTTCCACTAGCTCATCGGCTAGCATCTGATAGGGTCTCTTAGAAATCGGTGAAGTTCCCAGCACTACATCAATAACGAATTCAATGTCACGGTCTGGTGACATTCCTAACAAATCTTCTAGAAACACATCTGGGTATTCTCTAACAATAGGTACCTCTTCCAAAGAAATAAACTTCAGGCTATTAACTAATAGATGCCCATCACACATTGAGGTGGCTAGAAACTCCACCTTTCCGTTGGTATCATCGATTGTTACGGCCTTTCGGCCACAATCTAGCACAGATTTGTGCTTTGATAACCAATCCATGCCAAGGATGACATTTCCGGTTTGGGTGTCTAGGACAACTAGGTTGGCTAGAAACTCAACTCCAGCTTTGAGTAACTTAGCTCCAAAACATTGCACTCTAGAGCTTAACTTTGCTCCAAGCGATTGGACTAACAGAGTATGCTTAAGATGCATAACTTCCAAATTGTTCTTGGTTGCAAAAACTCCAGAAACAAATGAATGTGAAGCTCCAAAATCAAACAAAACTAATGTAGGTACTGAGTTAACCAGAAACTTACCCAGTATGACGTCGAGTGCTTTCTGGGCTCCTTCCAGAGTGACGTGGTTGACACGGCCTCTAACCATAGACTGCAGCACTCCTCTAGATTGACAGGCAACATGGGAGGCTCTTTGGTTGATGCTTGGTGTTGGCGTTTTGGCTGGTGTAGCTCCAAGGTTGAAGCGTACTAGAGTCACTGTTCCCTTCTGAGGACGATAGTTGGCGAAGTGTCCTTGCTATCAGTAGGTATAACAAACTCTAGCTCCACTCTGTTGATTACCCCTAGGATACTGTCTTTGGGTTACTAAAGTTTTGAGTAGCTAGACGAGCTACTAAGGTAGATGCAGGCATCTAGAAAGAGTTATGTGACGGAAAACAAGTGAACTGTGGGGGAGCTGTTCTCACTTTCTGCTGAGCTTGATGACTCCCCTACTGAGCCATTCTACGTTTGCGGTTGTTCTCCAACTCTTTGCGCATATCCTCAAGGATCAAAGCTTTATTAACCAGCTCTTGGAAATCTAGAAAGGTGTGGGCAATCAGACTGACTTGCAATCCGGTATCCAGTCCCTTCAGAAAATGGCTTTGACGAGCCTTGTCAATGGTGACGTCTTCTACGGCATAGCGGGCAAGCTGAGAGAATTTGTTGAGGTAGTCGGTCACTGACATGCCTCCTTATTTGAGGGCATGAAATTCATCCTTTTTTAGATCAATAATTATTTCTAGCACATGATATTGGTTGAAAACCTGTTGAAAACTCTTCCCAGAGAATGCTCTGTGGTGTCTCATGCACGTCACAGAAGTTTTCCCACCATTCAACAGCAAGGCCCTCCATCTGATGGGTCACGTAGAGAACCTTCTCATGATTGCTACATTGAGTGATCAGTAGCTTCCTTTCGATGACGCGAAGCCAATCATCGGCTTCAACTGGTGAGACATGCCAAGAAAAGGTTGGCAGGCGAGTTCTCATGAACTCTTCTAGCTAGGATGGTCCATGATGACTGTGAGCAGCTGGTGCTCCATTGTTGTTGTTGTCCTAATTATTATTTATATTTTGCATCTGGTTCATTATTGTGTACATCATCTGCGTTTGAGCTGCCATAAACGCTCCAAAATTCTACAAATCAATTGGAGGTGCTTGCGGCGGAACTGCTCTTGCTGGTGTCTGCTCATTCTCTTCTAACCCAGGGGTTCCAAATCCATTGGCAGCAGCGTGACGAGTCTGAACCATCTGGCGAAAGCTCCATGGGTTAGATAAGGTAGCAAGCACAAGATAAGTTAAGAACTAATTAGGGGGTAGATTAAACCCAACAAACATAGCTTCAAGAAATCAACTGAAATACTTATATTAATAGGGGTCTTAGCATGGCTGCAACAAATGCCTACGGGCCTTTGCAACTCATACTCGCACGCAAGAAAATAAATGCAAACCAAACATAGAAACTATCGCCTAAAGGGCGATACTCCTAATCTTAAACTAACATGGCTCGAACACACTGAGCCTTGATTGACTTAACCTAAACCTAAGCAAACTTAGTCGCTGAGGTAACTTCCATAGCCCCGACGATGCTCCCGCCTGTTGTAGATTTGGAACTGCGCTGGCATCCTTGCGAACTGGACTTGGTGCCCCAGGACTGGTGCAGCAGGAACAAGCATCCCTAGTGCAGGCACGACAGGCTCTTCTAGTGCTTCAAGCTCTGCTGGCTCCTCAGCCTCTTCTGGGTCTTCATCTGGATCTTCTTCTTTGGGGTCTTCCTCGTGCTCATGCTGGCCGTAGAGAGCTTCTTTTAGCATGGCGATCCTTTCCTCTACCAGATGTAGAGTCTCGTAGACGCACTCCAACTCCATGGCAGCCAACTCTTGGGATTCCTCCTGAGCAACAGCAAACTGGGCAAAATGCACCACGGTGGGATTGCACTTTCCATCTGTAGACGGGTATCGTGCAGGAAGGTTCACTACGGAGGAACGGGGGTCATAACGGAAGACTGTATCTTGAAGCTCATGAGCATAGATGTTGTAGATCCTCAAGATAGCAAGGCGCGAGGGAGGACGACTGGCCTTAGTGTCACTCCGAAGTTAGATTGTTAAATGACAAAACACTCCGCGGCTTCGGTTGTTTACCACCCAGTCGGTGCCCTTGTATATCGGTCGGTCGAATCTTTCGAGCTCTTGCAAAAGCTTCCATAGTTCTGTAGCAAGTCCTCCCTTGCACCCACCATAGTTCTAGAAACGCGGCATCTGCTAAGACAGACAAGAGGGTAAGAACCAATTTAAAACAGCGAGGAGAGGAAAAATTTCAGCAATAGTTGGGTTAAGAGAGACATAAGAGAAGTTAAGCAGTTTAATTAATCTTGCTTAATTTTGCTTTAGAAAATAGTTTGGACACTCTGAAGACGGCCGATCTAACTAAGGTTAAGACCTACAGTAAGTATGGCTCTGATACCACCTTTGTCAGGACCTCAAAAATGCAATTCTAGACCCTTTGTGTATAACACACCAGTCCGGGATCACGCTAGTGCACACAGTGTCAACATAGATGAATATCAATCCACACAAGATGAAACAATAGAATACACGAGTAATTTGAATAACAAATAACCATTTTGACCTTATGATCGAGTTTACATTTATTAAGCCTCGCAGGGCTGGCAGTAATTAAATAAGTAGTAGCGGAACAAAATAAACTTCAGCGGGAACCCATCAATTTGCCACAGGCCTGGGATCAAGACCTAGCGATCAACACCTTCGTAGAACTCCTCCTCAAAAGTGGGCGAAGACTATTCCACTTCTTTGATTGATTATAGCAAGCATGAGTACACAACCGTACTTGTAAGTCATACCACAGAATACAATGTATACATGATGGTTTATTCCAAAGGAATGGCTTCTATGGTTCTTTTGCAGAAATGCAACATTTGCAATTGAATATGAATAATAGATTAAAATACAGATTAAAACAAATAAACAATATTAATATAACCGTTGTTTTCACAAGGAACACAAAGCCTAAACAAATTATTCACACAACCATATGACTTAGATCACATAGCTCTCTTGCCAAATGTTTTATGAAAATCTAACCCTCGTGTGAAATCCTCGAGCATGTCCATGACCACAAACACGGCTATTCGAATAGATTGATTAACACTCTGTAGAGGTTGTACACTTTACCCACATGATATAATTAGTGTAGCAAGCACTAATCATAACAAAACTTTTCTGAAACTTCATCTCAACAATTGACACTCCCGATGTGTTTTACTGACGACACTAACGCCCACACAGGAAATTAGTCCATCACACATCGTTGGACCCCAGAAGCGGTGAACCGTCCATCGATGTGAATCACCATGGAGGCAGAAGCACACCTCCACCCGGGCACAAAGCTTAACCTACTACCTGAGTAGTCAATGTCGAGACTCTATAACTTACTAAGTTGGGCTCGTCCCATACCAGGCATGTGGTCGTACAGTTGTGGCTCAGTTTAATGGCGCACAAAGTTAAGTCCTTAATTGACCAAGGCAAGACTTCCAATTTCTAACTAAACAATCATTCTTTTCAAATCCCAAGCACTGAGCTCTACCATGTCACACAGTTTCCACCACTTGCCTCAGTCTAAATCTTTTCCCACCCTGTTGGTTAAGTGCAACACATGCTATCAACGAGTAATAGCACACAGTGTACACAGTTTTATCACAAAGTTCCATAATTACTTAGTCAGATTCATATTTGCAACTCACATGAAATGATGACTCGTTGTATGTATCTAACCAACCCATGTTGGTGCTACGATAGTACCAACTTAATAATAACCAATCTAGGGTGACAAAAGATCATGACATAACAATAGACAAGGTGGATCTAAACAAATAGGAATAATAACTAAACCCCAAAGTTTTTAAATAAATACTTAAAGTAAATGCAGTAATTGACTCAAAGTAATTTTGAAAAACTAGGTTCAATATGATCAAAGGTACAACTTGCCTTGGAATAGATCTTGGTACTGGCCTTGGTCTTCATGTACTCCTTCTTCTTCAAAATTCCCCGAAGAATTAATGTCTACTCACAAATGAAGCAAATAAACAAAATAAATAAATAAATAATAGAAAGAAAATGAACTCCAAAACTTAAATAAAAATCTCAAATAAATAGAGCTCGCATTTAGATGAATTTATAAATTTGAATGAGCTCAATCGGAGTTCGGATGAAGAAGATATGACTTTTTGAAGATCTAAATCTAAAGAAAATACTCAAAAAGAAATTTCTGAAATATTTTGAAGTATTCTCCTACAGGAAATCCCAGAATTTGACATCATCACTAATTTTTAGAATTTAAAACAAATCCAGGGAAAAGGAATGATATGTGGACCCAACGTGTCACAAACACGGTGCACGTGGACTAAATCTATTTGGGATTGGGTTTGGGTTTGGATCTGACGTGCCATGCACGCGCTGATGAGGCAAACATGTGGGACGTGTGTTGGTCTTGACCGTCGAGATCTCCTTTGGCTCCATCTTGACCGTTGAGACCTCCCCTGTGTTGGTCTTAACCGTCGAGATCTCCTTTGGCCCCATCTTGACCGTTGAGACCTCCCCTGTGTTGGTCTTGACCGTCGAGATCTCTTTTGGCTCCATCTTGACCATTGAGATCTCCCCTGTGTTGGTCTTGACCGTTGAGATCTCCTTTGGGCCCAACTTGACCGTTGAGACCTCCACTGTGTTGGTCTTGACCGTCGAGATCCCCTTTGGCCCCATCTTGACCATTGAGACCTCCCCTGTGTTGGTCTTGATCGTTAAGATCTCCTTTGGCTCCATCTTGACCGTTGAGACATCCCTGCGTTTGGATCTAAGGGTCCAGACCTCCCTTCGTTAGGGATCTAAGGGTCCAAGCTTTCCCCAATCTAGATCACTCCGCCCAACAGCCCTTTTCTCTCTCTTCACATGAGCGCACCCAGTTGAACCATCCGATCAAAATCGGATGGCTCCGCTCCTTGCCCTAGGACCCCCTCACCCTTGTGGTGTTTTCGCAAAGACCACCTCTTTTGGTCTTTTGTATAGACCACCCTTCTGGATCGCGACCTCCTCTTTTGTCGTGTTGACGCGACCTCCTCTTTTATCGTGTTGCCGCGACCTCCTCTTTTATCGTGTTGCTGCGACCTCCTCTTTTGTCGTGTTGCCGCGACCTCCCTTGAGCCCGCGACCTCCTCTTCTTGTCGTTTTGTCACGACCTCCTTTGGTCGGGACCTCCCTATGGTCTTTTTGTAAACACCACCCTCCGTGGTATTTTGCAAAGACCACCCCTTGTGGTCCAAACCTCCCTTGCGGTCGCAACCTCCTCTTGGTCTTCTTGCAAAGACCACTTTTGGGTCACGACCACTCCTCTCTGTTGTGACATCCCTCTTTTTCCCTGTGCGGCACGCACATTAAATGCTGCTGTCACCGTATCGACGTGCGACCTTAATATTACTGCCTCCTAGCGACGTGCGCATTTAATGCCGTTGCTTCCGCAGAACCCCACCGAGCCCCCGCGAGTCTCACCACCTTGTCTGGTCACCTGGGGCCCCCGTTTCCTCTATAAATAGAGTGCCTGGGAGCTTCTTTTTGCCTTTCTTTTTGCTTCCTCTCACTCACCCTCATTTGCTCTCCCGGCCACCTTTGTTCAAGCTCTCTTTTGAAGTGGTTCCACCTCTTTCCTTCGTCAAAATCTTTGCTTTCTTTCAGCTGTGGTTTGGAGAGTTCTTTGGTTTTCTTTTTGAGGTTGTTTTTGACTTGGCTCTTTTCGAAAACGTGTAGGATTCGGCTGTTCCAAAGACCTCCTGGACCCAGCTTTCTCAACAGAAGAAGCTCAGTTCTGCAGCGAAGGCAAGTCATAGACCTTTGATCATATTGAACCCATTTTTGCAAAAGTATATTGTTTTGTTATAAACATGCATGGCTAGTTTTATAGAAAATGGTTTTGGGAGATAATTAAGCACCACTTGCTAGTATGACTCCTTGGTATGATTGAATACAACATGTTGACATGTATCCTTTGTGATCCGTAGGATGGGTTATTTTAGTTGGTTATGTCTTTGAATACCAACACGGGTGCGCTAGATTGCTTAGCCATGCTCTAGCAGACGATTGGTCTCACAAATCTCATAACTCAAAGAATGTTGAACCTGACTAATGAACTATGGAACTATGGCAATGCCACCACTATTGTTAAAATTTGTGTGCCAAGACCATAATGGTCATTTGGCTGGGTTGAACCAGAAAATGTTTTATGCTCGGGCGAGTAGTCAGGGAGTGAGTAGTGGGTGCCTTGAGCACACTGGGTTTGTGGTTAGACTCGCCTGAGTTGCCAACTAAGGACTTAACCTTGTACACCATCGATCTGTTTGGTTTTGATTTTCTTTCCGTGCCTCGATTTCACAAATTGGAGCTCAGGGTTCGCGTCGTTCTGGAAAGTTTCACACTGGCTCGGAAAGATTCCAAATGCACCTAGAAATGAGGTAGGGCACACTAGAAGTCCATTATGGGAGTTTGATGTTCATTTTCTTTCCATGTCTCGATTTCATAAAATGGAGCTCTGGGTACCCGTCGTTCTGGATTGTTTCAAACATGCTCGAAATTATTCCAAATGCACCTACAAATGACGTAGGGCACACCAGAAGTCCATTATAGTTATTTGGTGTGGATAATCTTTCAGTGCCTCGATTTCATAAATTGGAGCTTAGGGTACGCGTCGTTCTAGAAAGTTTCACACCGACTCGGAAGGATTCCAAATGCACCTAGAAATGAGGTAGGGCACACTAGAAGTCTATTTTGGGTGTTTCGTGTTGATTGTCTTTCACGTGCCTCGATTTTATAAAGTGGAGCTCGATACCGCTCGTCAAAGAAAGTTTCACACCGCCGGAATAATTCCAATATGCACCTAGAAATGAGATAGGCCACACCGAAGTCCATTTTGGGTGTTTGCATTGATTTTCTTTCCGTGCCTCGATTTCATAATGTGGAGCTCCGGCACCGTCGCTCTGAAAGTTTTACACCTTAGAATTATTACAAATGCACCTAGAAATGACGAGGGTACACTAGAAGTCCATTATGGGTGTTTGGTTATGATTTTCTTTTCCGTGCCTCGATTTCATAAATTAGAGCTCGAGTACGCGTCGTTTGGAAAGTATCACACCGGCTCGGGAAGATTCCAAATGCGCCTAGAAATGAGGTAGGGCACACTAGAAGTCCATTATGGGAGTTTGATGTTCATTTTCTTTCCATGCCTCGATTTCATAAAGTGGACCTCTGGGTACCCGTCATTCTGTAATGTTTCACACTTGCTCGGAATTTTTCCAAATGCACCTAGAAATGACGTAGGGCACACCAGAAGTCCATTATAGTTATTTGGTGTGCATTTTCTTTTCGTGCCTCGATTTCATAAATTGGAGCTTAGGGTACATGTGCTTTTGAAAGTTTCACACCGAGCGGAAGGATTCCAAATGCACCTAGAAATGAGGTAGGGTACACTAGAAGTCTATTTTGGGTGTTTCAGTATTGATTGTCTTTACGTGCATCGATTTCATAAAGTGGAGCTGTGGATACCGCTGTCAAAGAAAGTTTCACACTGCTCGTAATTATTCCAAATGCACCTAGAAATGACATAGGGCACACCGTAAGTCTATTTTGGGTGTTTGCATTGATTTTCTTTCTGTGCCTCGATTTCATACTGTGGAGCTCCGGGTACCGTCGCTCGCAAAGTTTTACACCTTCTCAGAATTATTTCACATGCAGAAATGACGTAGGGCACACTAGAAGTCCATTATGGGTGTTTGGTTTTGATTTTCTTTCCGTGCCTCGATTTCATTAATTGGAGCTCAGGGTACGCGTCGTTCTGGAAAGTTTCACACCGGCTCGGAAAGATTCCAAATGCACCTAGAAATGAGTTAGGGCACACTAGAAGTCCATTATGGGTGTTTGATGTTCATTTTCTTTCCATGCCTCGATTTCACAAAGTGGACCTCTAGGTACCTGTCGTTCTGGAATATTTCACACTTGCTCGGAATTATACCAAATGCACCTAGAATTGACGTAGGGCACACCAGAAGTCCATTCTAGTTATTTGGTGTGGATTCTCTTTCTGTGCCTCGATTTCATAAATTGGAGCTTAGGGTACGCGTCGTTTTAGAAAGTTTCACACCGGCTCGGAAGGATTCCAAATGCACCTAGAAATGAGGTAGGGCACACGAGAAGTCTATTTTGGGTGTTTCGTATTGATTGTCTTTCTGTGCCTCGATTTCATAAAGTGGAGCTCTGGATACCGTCGTTCAGCCAAGTTTCACACCTGCTCGGAATAATTCCATATGCACCTAGAAATGAGATAGGCCACACCAGAAGTCCATTTTGGGTGTTTGCATTGATTTTCTTTCCGTACATCGATTTCATAATGTGGAGCTCCGGGTACCCGTCGCTCTGTAAAGTTTTACACCTGCTCAGAATTATTACACACGCACCTAGAAATGACGTAGGGTACACTAGAAGTCCATTATGGGTGTTTGGTTATGATTTTCTTTCCGTGCCTCGATTTCATAAATTAGAGCTCAGGGTACGCGTCGTTCTGGAAAGTATCACACCGGCTCGGGAAGATTCCAAATGCGCCTAGAAATGAGGTAGGGCACACTAGAAGTCCATTATGGGAGTTTGATGTTCATTTTCTTTCCATGCCTCGATTTCATAAAGTGGACCTCTGGGTACCCGTCATTCTGTAATGTTTCACACTTGCTCGGAATTTTTCCAAATGCACCTAGAAATGACGTAGGGCACACCAGAAGTCCATTATAGTTATTTGGTGTGCATTTTCTTTCTGTGCCTCGATTTCATAAATTGGAGCTTAGGGTACGCGTCGTTTTTGAAGGTTTCACACCGAGTCGGAAGGATTCCAAATGCACCTAGAAATGAGGTAGGGTACACTAGAAGTCTATTTTGGGTGTTTCGTTTTGATTGTCTTTCTGTGCATCGATTTCATAAAGTGGAGCTGTGGATACCGTTGTTCAGCAAAGTTTCACACCTGCTCGGAATTATTCCAAACGCACCTAGAAATGACATAGGGCACACCAGAAGTTTATTTTGGGTGTTTGCATTGATTTTCTTTCTGTGCCTCGATTTCATACTGTGGAGCTCCGGGTACCCGTCGCTCTGCAAAGTTTTACACCTTCTCAGAATTATTCCACATGCAGAAATGACGTAGGGCACACTAGAAGTCCATTATGGGTGTTTGGTTTTGATTTTCTTTCCGTGCCTCGATTTCATAAATTGGAGCTCAGGGTACACGTCGTTCTGGAAAGTTTCACACCGGCTCGGAAAGATTCCAAATGGACCTAGAAATGAGGTAGGGCACACTAGAAGTCCATTATGGGAGTTTGATGTTCATTTTCTTTCTATGCCTCGATTTCATAAACTGGACCTCTGGGTACTTGTCGTTCTGGAATGTTTCACACTTGCTCGGAATTATACCAAATGCACCTAGAAATGACGTAGGGCACACCAGAAGTCCATTCTAGTTATTTGGTGTGGATTCTCTTTCTGTGCCTCGATTTCCTAAATTGGAGCTTAGGGTACGCGTCGTTATAGAAAGTTTCACACCGGCTCGGAAGGATTCCAAATGCACCTAGAAATGAGGTAGGGCACACTAGAAGTCTATTTTGGGTGTTTCGTATTGATTGTCTTTCTGTGTCTCGATTTCATAAAGTGGAGCTCTGGATACCGTCGTTCAGCCAAATGCACCTAGAAATGACGTAGGGTACACTAGAAGTCCATTATGGGTGTTTGGTTATGATTTTCTTTCCGTGCCTCGATTTCATAAATTAGAGCTCAGGGTACGCGTCATTCTGGAAAGTACCACACCGGCTCGGGAAGATTCCAAATGCGCCTAGAAATGAGGTAGGGCACACTAGAAGTCCATTAAGGGAGTTTGATGTTCATTTTCTTTCCATGCCTCGATTTCATAAAGTGGACCTCTGGGTACCCGTCATTCTGGAATGTTTCACACTTGCTCGGAATTATTCCAAATGCACCTAGAAATGACGTAGGGCACACCAGAAGTCCATTATAGTTATTTGGAGTGGATTCCCTTTCCGTGCCTCGATTTCATAAATTGGAGCTTAGGGTACGCGTCGTTTTGGAAAGTTTCACACCGGCTCGGAAGGATTCCAAATGCACCTAGAAATGAGGTAGGGCACACTAGAAGTCTAGTATGGGTGTTTCGTATTGATTGTCTTTCTGTGCATCGATTTCATAAAGTGGAGCTCGATACCGCTGCTCAAAGAAAGTTTCACACGCCGGAATTATTCCAAATGCACCTAGAAATGACATAGGGCACACCAAGTCCATTTTGGTTGTTTGCATTGATTTTCTTTCCGTGCCTCTATTTCATCTTGTGGAGCTCCGCACCCGCCGCTCGCAAAATTTTACACCGCCGTAATTATTCCACTTGCAGAAATGACGTAGGGCACACTAGAAGTCCATTATGGGTTTTTGGTTTTGATTTTCTTTCCGTGCCTCGATATCATAAATTAGAGCTCAGGGTACGCGTCGTTCTGGAAAGTATTACACCGGCTCGGAAAGATTCCAAATGCACCTAGAAATGAGGTAGGGCACACTAGAAGTCCAATATGGGAGTTTGATATTCATTTTCTTTCCATGCCTCGATTTCATAAAGTGGAGCTACGGGTTGCCGCTGCTCGAATGTTTCACACTTGCTGGAATTATTCCAAATGCACCTAGAAATGACGAGGGCACACGTAAGTCCATTATAGTTATTTGGTGTGGATTCTCTTTCCGTGCCTCGATTTCATAAATTGGAGCTTAAGGTACGCGTCGTTCTGGAAAGTTTCACACCGGCTCGGAAGGATTCCAAATGCACCTAGAAATGAGGTAGGGCACACTAGAAGTCTATTTTTGGTGTTTCGTATTGATTGTCTTTCTGTGCCACGATTTCATAAAGTGGAGCTCTGGATACCGTCGTTCAGCAAAGTTTCACACCGGCTCGGAATTATTCCAAATGCAGCTAGAAATGACATAGGGCACACCAGCAGTCTATTTTGGGTGTTTGCATCGATTTTCTTTCCGTGCCTCGACTTCATAATGTGGAGCTCCGGATACCCGTCGCTCTGCAAAGTTTTACACCTGCTCAGAATTATTCCAAATGCACCAAGAAAGGACGTAGGGCACACTAGAAGTCCATTGTGGGTGTTAGATTTTGATTTTCTTTCCGTGCCTCGATTTCATAAATTGGAGCTCAGGGTACGCTTCATTTTGGAAAGTTTCACACCGGCTCAGAAAGATTCCAAGTGCACATAGAATGAGGTAGGGCACACTAAAAGTCTATTAAGGGAGTTTGATGTTGATTTTCTTTCCAAGCCTCGATTTCATAAAGTGGTGCTCTGGGTACCCGTCGTTCTGGATTGTTTCACACTTGCTCGGAATTATTCGAAATGCACCTAGAAATAACGTAGGGCACACCAGAAGTCCATTATAGTAATTTGGTGTGCATTTTCTTTCCGTGCCTCGATTTCATATATTGGAGCTTAGGGTACGCGTCGTTCTGGAAAGTTTCACACCGAAGTGGAAGGATTCCAAATGCACCTAGAAATGAGATAGGGCACACCGAAGTCTATTTTGGGTGTTTCAGATTGATTGTCTTTACGTGCATCGATTTCATAAAGTGGAGCTCGATACCGCTGCTCAAAGAAAGTTTCACACGCCGAATTATTCCAAATGCACCTAGAAATGACATAGGGCACACCGAAGTCTATTTTGAGTGTTTGCATTGATTTTCTTTCCGTGCCTTGATTTCATCTTGTGGAGCTCGGTGCGGAAATCGCTCTGCAAAGTTTTACACCGCCGTAATTATTCCACATGCGAAATGACGAGGGCACACTAGAAGTCCATTATGGGTGTTTGGTTTTGATTTTCTTTACGTGCCTCGATTTCATAAATTGGAGCTCAACGACGCGTGATTCGAAAGTTTCACACCGGGTCGGAAAGATTCCAAATGCACCTAGAAATGAGGTAGGGCACACTAGAAGTCCATTATGGGAGTTTGATGTTCATTTTCTTTCCATGCCTCGATTTCATAAAGTGGACCTCTGGGTACCCGTCATTCTGGAATATTTCACACTTGCTCGGAATTATTCCAAATGCACCTAGAAATGACGTAGGGCACACCAGTAGTCTATTATAGTTATTTGGTGTGGATTCTCTTTCCGTGCCTCGATTTCATAAATTGGAGCTTAGGGTACGCGTCGTTTTGGAAAGTTTCACACCGGCTCGGAAGGATTCCAAATGCACCTAAAAATGAGGTAGGGCACACTACAAGTCTATTTTGGGTGTTTCGTATTGATTGTCTTTCGGTGCCTCGATTTCATAAAGTGGAGCTCGATACCGCTGCTCAAAGAAAGTTTCACACCAGCTCGGAATTATTCCAAATGCACCTAGAAATGACATAGGGCACACCAGAAGTCCATTTTGGTTGTTTGCATCGATTTTCTTTCCGTACCTCGATTTCATAATGTGGAGCTCTGGGTACCCGTCTCTCTACAAAGTTTTACACCTTCTCAGAATTATTCCACATGTACCTAGAAATGACGTAGGGTACACTAGAAGTCAATTATGGGTGTTTGGTTATGATTTTCTTTCCGTGCCTCGATTTCATAAATTAGAGCTCTGGGTACGCGTCGTTCTGGAAAGTTTCACACCGGCTCGGGAAGATTCCAAATGCGCCTAGAAATGAGGTAGGGCACACTAGAAGTCCATTATGGGAGTTTGATGTTCATTTTCTTTCCATGCCTCCATTTCATAAAGTGGAGCTCTGGTTACCCGTCGTTCTGGAATGTTTTACACTTGGTCGGAATTATGCCAAATGCACCTTGAAATGACGTAGGGCACACCAGAAGTCGATTATAGTTATTTGGTGTGAATTTTCTTTCCGTGCCTCGATTTCATAAATTGGAGCTTAGGGTACGCGTCGTTCTGCAAAGTTTCACACCGGCTCGGAAGGATTCAAATGCACCTAGAAATGTGGTAAGACACACAAGAAGTGTATTATGGGAGTTTCATGTTCATTTTCTTTCCATGCCTCGATTTCATAAAGTGGAGCTCTGGGTACCCGTCGTTCTAGAATGTTTCACATTTGCTCGGAATTATTCCAAATGCACCTAGAAATGACGTAGAGCACACCAGAAGTCCAATATAGTTATTTGGTGTGGATTTTTGTAACACCCCAGCTCAACATTGAGCCTGGAATACTACTAAAATTAAACTAAACAAAACTAAACTAAGATCAATTACCGATTAACTATACCGAGGTTCCATCAATTGATCATAGCAATTAACACTAAACTTAATATTCAGGTTCATTGAGGCATGCAAGATAATCCAATAATCATAAACAAAACTTGCTATTCTCCTTATTAAATAGACTGAAACATTTAACCAATCATACGCAAATCTCAAACAGTTTGCTAATTATTAGAATAAAGGCTAAATGGTAGAAGCCTTAAGGATTATTGGTAGTGAGTGCATCCGAACATCTACTCCCTCCCATGCATGCCGTTCTTGCCAGTTGTACCTAAAACATATCAAAGCAAGAGTGAGCCCAAGGACTCAGCAAGTATCAACAAGGCTAAAGCTAAAATCACAGGCATAGCATCAATATTCCAAATAAAACATTTCACTAAACATAAACTTCATGCTTATGTAATGCGTCCATGCAATGCACCTTTTAAACTTTGTGCTGCTTGCATTTTACGTGTAATGCGAGGTATACATCCGTCAATGTATACCCTTGCCTATGCACGGCATAGGGACCAAGAGCCTATACTCCACAAGTATAGGGACCTATGCCCATCATCATCATGATGGGGACCTCTTTTCTCATTGCCCACATTCTGCGAATGTGGGGACCTCAAGCCTGTCATTTACATGACGGGGACCTCAACTATTCATACTTGGTCACCACGTGACCAAGACTCAATCATGCTTACTACATGCATATGTAGAATGACATCATCTTCCAAACATGTGAATTCAATGTGTACATAATAACATGTAAGCATTAACAACATACACAGGAAGCTTTAACCATAACTTGCATTTACCAAGTTATATTGTAATTCATCACATTAACATCCATGCATAACTTTCTGCTCAGGAGTCAACTTCTAAAATACATAACTTTCTGCTCAGGAGTCCAAATAAGATGTTCTAATACTTTCTGGAAAGATAATTAAATTACCTAAGTAAACTTAGTTGGGGAGCCCTTCTGATTCTGCAATTTTTGGTTACAAAATTTTTTTTCATTACAACATTACTTGCCATCCCAGACAAGAAATGTCTTTAAAACCAAATCAAATTAATCACTTAGGAACCAGACGGAACTTTCCCATACGTCACAATACTCAACTAATCTCATCTACTACATAAATCATGAACTCCCAAAAGAGCACGTATGCAAAACTCCAGACATTTCATTTAACCAGTATTACGAAAAGCAATCAACTTACTTTCTCTCTAGAAGAATCATTACCACTCCAACGCGTCACATTCTCTTATCGACAATCTTACTAATATCAAGAATAATTCACTCTTAACAAGATTCGTTATCGTCAACTCTTCCTTTATAAAGCCCCCAACGGCTTACCAAAGTATTACATACCACTTTATCATCTCATCCTCAATTGAGAGTATACCAAATTCTTACAATCTCATTACAACAACCACTTAATTTTTGAGGGAACCTACTACACAATTTAAATGGTTATTCTAAAACCCTTTCATCAAAGGCACACTATTATCCGACAATTTTACCATCATGCAACCACAGGTTACATATTAAATCCCTTCATAAACCATTGATGATAATTCAATCATGGACAAAATTGTTGGTCCTTTCTCTATTTGTTTTTTTTTCAAGAGCGAAATTAAGATTATCGAATAGCCAATTAAAGAAAATTCCATGTTATTATCTACTAAGACAACAGTTGAACTCATCCTTACATTCCTCTTCCTACACAATTAGATTAATCCATTGAGACCGAATAATCTAATAAGTTTAGCAAACTAAACAATTCTATTGATCAACCATTTCATCAACGTTCCACACTTCTTAATAACTCTATTGATTCCGACTAAATATAGTCATACTCATAGTCACAGCTCATCGAGAACTACTAGAGGACAACCTCATCTTATTCAACTTTCCTTTCAAGGATCCTAGTTAAAATCGATCATGCACACAATCGCAAAACCCAACACGATAATCCATATCATATCCATTAATTGCTTTGATTATACCCTCTCACATAACCACGACAAAACATCGCTAAAGGGTTTAACATCTTCTTTAGTAAAAGAGAACCATAAATCTTCAACACTCAAAATATCCAAAAGAGATATATTGAGTCAAAGCCTCCACGTAATAAAGGACTTACAAAAGGAAACTTTCATTAACCAAAAACATCAAGCGAATAAATGGTTCATGTTTTCCAATGGAAAGGACAAAACTCCAATACAAAGGTCAAACTTGTCAATCAACCAAGTTCACCAGCCGCAAGAATAACTCATCGGTTGGGAAAACAATGATTGCTTTACGAGACGAATTTAGCCAAAGGAAACACACCAACCTTTCTCAAAGCAACCCATCAGCCGCAAAGAAATAATAACCCAAAAGAAATTCACCAATCACTATTGAACAAGGGTTGACCAAATGCCAATTCCAGGAAGAGAACCACTCTTCTAAAGATACTAATTATCAACGCCTGTACTATGATATCCGCTGTAGACACTTCACTATTCCTACACCACGAACGGTTGTGTAACCTGGTAAAGCCCAGGGCCACAACCACGACCTCAACCTCTCAACATGGGTTATCCTCACTGATAAGGATCCACCTAGTTGATTAGATGAATCCTGATTGTTGGCCCAATCTTTCACGGTACACTCGAAGATTAGTAGCAATCTCACAAACCAATTCGGTGAATTGAATTGTAAGAAAATCAATACACTCACAAACCAATCTAATAGATTGAATTGCAAGTAGTAGCCTTCGGTGAATAGTACTCCAAAGCAAGAGATAGATATCTTGATCTCGCTCTCAATCTTTCTCCCTCAATCTCTCCAACTCATATCACGACTCAAGAACACACGATATGCGCCAAAACGGCTTTTCTGATTTTTATTTTCTAAATCATAACTTGTCCACCTATATGGTGCGGCCATGGGGGGTTTATATAGCCTCCCACGCAAGCACAAGACTTGGATGAATAGTATCCCGAATTGCTACAGTACTCCTAGTCCGATTACTATTTACGTGAACAGTACCCCGAGGCGGTTACTGGTCACATGAACAGTAAACCGAACCTAAAAATACTTTCTTTATTTAGAATTTAAACTACTCTAGTTTTGGAATAAAAATATTAATCACCATTTGGTTGTCTGAATTGGATCCAAACTGAACCAACCCACATGCCATGTTCGTGGCGTCCTCTCCATGCATGGCCAAGTCTCCCTCTTGGTTTCCCTTGTGTTTGTGGGCTTTCCTTCTCTTAGCTTCTTGCGCGAACTTGTTCCATGCACTTGATGTTTCTTTCTTGACCGCCCGCATGTGCTAGGGTTTTATCTCGTGAGCATGTTCCCTCTCGTTGGCCAGCATCCCCATCCACTTTATTGGCCTTCACAATGTTTTGTTTTACCTTTTGTTGTAAAACAACACCAATTGCGCCAATTTGAGTGCTAGCATTAGTTTGCAATTTAGGGATGCAAACCAATGCTTTGGTAGTAGTTATGGCCGTATCACCCACACATAATAATCATATAATCAATTAATAAGCAATAATACTCAATTCATATCAGCAATCAACAATACGATATAGCGGAAACGTAAATGCAATGCTTAGCCCATTCCCATCCTACTGTGCATAGTGTGTCAAAATTAATATTCAAAAAACCACGGACCTCTGACCCACTCGATATTAATCAGAATAACACCAAATTTCAACTAGAGCACGGAATGCGACTAAAATTAAATTAAACAAAACAAAACTAAGACCAATTACCAATTTTCGGCAGAACCTCCTTTGTGTAGTTAACTATACCGAGGTTCCAGCAATTAATCATAGCAATTAACAATAAACTCAATATTCAAGTTCATTCAAGCATGCAAGATAATCTAATAAACATAAAAAAACTTGCTATTCTCCTTATTACAATTAATCTGAAACTTAAAACCATCCATAAGTGATTCACAAGCAGTTTACTTATTATTGGAATAAAATCTAAATGGCAGTAGCTTAAAGGACGAGTGGTAGTCAGTGCATCCAACATCTACTCCCTCCCATGCATGCCGTTCTTGCCAGTTGTACCTAAAACATATCAAAGCAAGAGTGAGCCCAAAGACTCAGCAAGTATCAACAAGGCTAAAGCTAAAATCACAGTCATAGCATCAATATTCCAAATTAAACATTACACTAAACATAGCCTTCATGCTTATGTAATGCGACCATGCAAAGCACCTTTTAAACTTTATCTCTTTTCGCATTTTACCGGTAATGCGGGGTATACAACCGTCGATGTATACCCTTGCCTATGCACTCTGGCACAGGGACCAAGAGCCTATACACCACAAGTATAGGGACCTTTGCCCATCATCATCATGATAGGGACCTCTTTACTCATTGCCCACATTCCACGAATGTGGGGATCTCAAGCCCGTCATTTACATGACGGGGACCTCAACTAATCATACTTGGTCACCACGTGACCAAGACTCAAACATGCTTACTACATGCATATGTACAATGACATCATCTTCCAAACATATGAATTCAATGTGTACATAATAACATGTAAGCATTAACAACATACACATGAAGTTGTAACCATAACTTGCATTTACCAAGATGTATTGTAATTCATCACATTAACATCCATGCATGGCTATTACGAACAAGACACAATCAATCTCAGCAAACAATCATAATTATTCTACAACCCGAATACTTGCCTCAACAGTGCGAGAACGGTGGATTTTAAGAGGGCGCGCCTCAGGATCACGCTCCCACCGAACATAACGATAACCCAAACTAAGACAAGCATACTGGACCAAAAGCATAAATAAGAACACAATTGAACTCGCTAAACTCCCAAGCGTTTTCAATCTTCCAATTTCTACCGATCGATTTGGTGTTCACTGCGGACAGTCAACTTCTAAAATACATAACTTTCTGCTCAGGAGTCCAAATAAGCAGTTCTAATACTTTCTGGAAATATAATTAAATTAACTAAATAAACTTAGTTGGGGAGCCCTTCTGATTCTGCCATTTACTGCCCCACCAAGCCAATCTACAGAACATCAATTATCACGTCGGGTTCTCTGGACAGTACACTAAAATTATCATAACTTTTGATACGAAAGTCCAATTCTTACGTTCTTTACCTTTCTGGAAAGGTGAGGAAATTACCCATCTTTTTTATTATAAGGAGATCCTCTGATTTCGTATTTAACTAATAGATTAACTCAGATTTCTACAGACTGTCAGGATGTTGACAGATTAACAGGACAGCGGCACTAAACAATTCATAACTTTCTGACCGTTAATCGGATTTGGGCGTTCTTCGCGGCCGCGGAAAGTTAATGACATAACCCAACTATCTCTAAGAGGTTGGATCCCCAGATTCTGCATCTAAAGACATGAAAACCGTCGTCCAATCTGCTGGACAAAACGCGATCAATCGACTGTTGATACTCGATCTACCAAACGAAATCAATTGCAACTAAAACACATCAACCAGCGAGGGAAACTCGATGTTACCCTTGAAGAATCGCAGGAAGATGATGAACTCGCCCCGCGAAGATAATCTTCTCCCCTCACCTTCTTCTTCCTCCTATGGCCGACAGCGGGCAGCACCTTTGGCCGGCGGCAAGGAGAGGCACCGGAGGAGAGGGGGCACCACCATGGAGGAGAGGGCGCGTGCTACAGTAGTCGCGCTACAGTGGCGGTGGCACTGTAGCTACAGTGCGCTGCGGTTTCCCCCTTCCTTTTATTGGTAGCTGGCCCCATCATGGGCCTGCTGGGCCAAGGCCCGAGGCCCAAGTTAGCGAAGAACTGCAGAAACCCCCCCTTTTATGTCTAATTTTTCTTTTGAACGCTTTCTTTCGTAGAATAAATCGGAGTATTACATTAAAACCCCCTCTTTCTCCTGTTCAATCGCTTTGCTAAAAGAAATATTCTCCCGATTTAATTATTCTCTCCCGATTTAATTTTTGGGGTATTACAATTTTCTTTCCATGCCTCGATTTCATAAATTGGAGCTTAGGGTTCGCGTCGTTCTAGAAATTTTCACACCGGCTCGGAAGGATTCCAAATGCACCTAGAAATGGGGTAGGGCACACTAGAAGTCTATTTTGGGTGTTTCGTATTGATTGTCTTTCTGTGCCTCGATTTCATAAAGTGGAGCTCTGTATACCGTCGATCAGCAAAGTTTCACAACTGGTCGGAATTATTCCAAATGCACCTAGAAATGACATGGGGCACACCAGAAGTCCATTTTGGGTGTTTGCATTGATTTTCTTTCCGTGCCTCGATTTCATAATGTGGAGCTCCGGGTACCTGTCGCTCTGCAAAGTTTTACACCTGCTCAGAATTATTCCACATGCACATAGGAATGACGTAGGGTACACTAGAAGTCCATTATGGGTGTTTGGTTATGATTTTCTTTCTGTGCCTCGATTTCATAAATTAGAGCTCAGGGTACGCGTCGTTCTAGAAAGTATCACACCGGTTCGGAAGTATTCCAAATGAACCTAGAAATGACATAGGGCACACCAGAAGTCCATTTTGTGTGTTTGCATCGATTTTCTTTCCGTGCCTCGATTTCATAATGTGGAGCTCCGGGTACCCGTCGCTCTGCAAAGTTTTACACCTGCTCAGAATTATTCCAAATGCACCTAGAAATAACGTAGGGCACACTAGAAGTCCATTATGGGTCTTTGGTTTTGATTTTCTTTCCGTGCCTCGATTTCATCAATTGGAGTTCAGGGTATGTGTCGTTTTGGAAAGTTTCACACCGGCTCGGAAAGATTCCAAATGCACTTAGAAATGACTTAGGGCACACTAGAAGTCCATTATGGGAGTTTGATGTTCATTTTCTTTCCATGCCTCCATTTCATAAAGTGGAGCTCTGGGTACCCGTCGTTCTGGAATGTTTCACACTTGCTCGGAATTATTCGGAATGCACCTAGAAATGACGTAGGGCACACCAGAAGTCCATTATAGTTATTTGGTGTGTATTCTCTTTCTGTGCCTCGATTTCATAAATTGGAGCTTAGGGTGCGCGTCGTTCTGGAAAGTTTCATATCGACTCGGAAGGATTCCAAATGCACCTAGAAATGTGGTAGCACACACTAGAAGTCTATGTTGGGTGTTTCGTATTGATTGTCTTTCTATGCCTCGATTTCATAAAGTGGAGCTCTGGATACCGTCGTTCCGCAAAGTTTTACACCTGCTCGTAATTGTTCCAAATGCACCTAGAAATGACATAGGGCACACCAGAAGTCCATTTTAGGTGTTTGCATCGATTTTCTTTCCGTGCCTCGACTTCATAATGTGGAGCCCCGGGTACCCATCGCTCTGCAAAGTTTTACACCTGCTCAGAATTATTCCAAATGCACCTAGAAATGACGTAGGGCGCACTAGAAGTCCATTATGGGTGTTTGGTTTTGATTTTCTTTCCGTGCCTCGATTTCATAAATTGGAGCCCAGGGTACGCGTCGTTTTGGAAAGTTTCACACCGGCTCAGAAAAATTCCAAATGCACATAGAATGACGTAGGGCACACTAGAATATCATTAAGGGAGTTTGATGTTCATTTTCTTTACATATCTCGATTTCATAAAGTGGAGCTCTGGGTACCCGTCGTTCTGGAATGTTTCACACTTGCTTGGAATTATTCCAAATGCATCTAGAAATGACATAGGGCACACCAGAAGTCCATTATAGTTATTTGGTGTGGATTTTCTTTCCGAGCCTCGATTTGGTAAATTGGAGGTTAGGGTACGCGTCGTTCTGGAAAGATTCACACCGACTCGGAATGATTCGAAATGCACCAAGAAATTAGGTAGGGCACACTAGAAGTCTATTCTAGGTGTTTCGTATTGATTGTATTTCTATGCCTCGATTTCATAAAGTGGAGCTCTGGATACCGCTGCTCAAAGAAAGTTTCACACCGCTGGAATTATTCCAAATGCCCTAGAAATGACATAGGGCACACCAGAAGTCCATTTTGGGTGTTTGCGTTGATTTTCTATACGTGCCTCGATTTCGTAATGTGGAATTCCGCACCAAATCGCCGCAAAGTTTTACACCGCCGTAATTATTGCACATGCACCTAGAAATGACGTAGGGTACACTAGAAGTCCATTATGGGTGTTTGGTTAAAATTTTCATTCTGTGCCTCGATTTGATAAATTAGAGCTCAGGGTACGCGTCATTCTGGAAAGTTTCACACCGGCTCGGGAAGATTCCAAATGCGCCTAGAAATGAGGTAGGGCACACAAGAAGTCCATTATGGGAGTTTCATGTTCATTTTCTTTCCATGCCTCCATTTCATAAAGTGGAGCTCGGTTACCCGTCGTTCTGGAATGTTTCACACTTGCTCGGAAATATGCCAAATGCACCTAGAAATGACGTAGGGTACACTAGAAGTCGATTATAGTTATTTGGTGTGGATTTTCTTTCCGTGCCTCGATTTCATAAATTGGAGCTTAGGGTACGCGTCGTTCTGCAAAGATTCACACCGGCTCTGAAGGATTCAAATGCACCTAGAAATGAGGTAGGACACACTAGAAGTCTATTATGGGAGTTTCATGTTCATTTTCTTTCCATGCCTCGATTTCACAAAGTGGAGCTCTGGGTACCCGTCGTTCAAGAATGTTTCACACTTCCTCGGAATTATTCCAAATGCACCTAGAAATGACGTAGGGCACACTAGAAGTCCAATATAGTTTTTTGGTGTGGATTTTCTTTCTGTGCCTCGATTTCACAAATTGGAGCTTAGGGTTCGCGTCTTTCTGGAAATTTTCATACCGGCTCGGAAGTATTCCAAATGCACCTAGAAATGGGGTAGGGCACACTAGAAGTCTATTTTGGGTGTTTCGTATTGATTGTCTTTCTGTGCCTTGATTTCATAAAGTGGAGCTCTGGATAACGTCGATCAGCAAAATTTCACACCTGCTCGGAATTCTTCCAAATGCACCTAGAAATGACATGGGGCACACCAGAAGTCCATTTTAGATGTTTGCATTAATTTCTTTCCGTGCCTCGATTTCATAATGTGGAGCTCCGGGTACCCGTCGCTCTGCAAAGTTTTACACCTGCTCAGAATTATTCCACATGTACCTAGAAATGACGTAGTGCACACTAGAAGTCCATTATGGGTGTTTGGTTTTTAATTTTCTTTCCGTGCATCGATTTCATAAATTAGACCTCAGGGTACGCGTCGTTCTGGAAAGTTTCACACCGGCTCGGGAAGATTCAAAATGCGCCTAGAAATGAGGTAGGGCACACAAGAAGTCCATTATGGGAGTTTCATGTTCATTTTCTTTCCATGCCTCCATTTCATAAAGTGGAGCTCTGGTTACCCGTCGTTCTGGAATGTTTCACACTTGCTCGGAATTATGCCAAATGCACCTAGAAATGACGTAGGGCACACTAGAAGTCGATTACAGTTATTTGGTGTGGATTTTCTTTCCGTGCCTCGATTTCATAAATTGGAGCGTAGGGTACGCGTCGTTCTGCAAAGTTTCACACCGGCTCTGAAGGATTCAAATGCACCTAGAAATGAGGTAGGACACACTAGAAGTCTATTATGGGAGTTTCATGTTCATTTTCTTTCCATGCCTCGATTTCACAAAGTGGAGCTCTGTGTACCCGTCGTTCTAGAATGTTTCACACTTGCTCGGAATTATTCCAAATGCTCCTAGAAATGACGTAGGGCACACCAGAAGTCCAATATAGTTATTTGGTGTGGATTTTCTTTCTGTGCCTTGATTTCACAAATTGGAGCTTAGGGTTCGCGTCTTTCTGGAAATTTTCACACCGGCTCGGAAGGATTCCAAATGCACCTAGAAATGGGGTAGGGCACACTAGAAGTCTATTTTGGTTGTTTCGTATTGATTGTCTTTCTGTGCCTCGATTTCATAAAGTGGAGCTCTGGATAACGTCGATCAGCAAAGTTTCACACCTGCTCGGAATTATTCCAAATGCACCTAGAAATGACATGGGGCACACCAGAAGTCCATTTTGGATGTTTGCATTAATTTCTTTCCGTACCTCGATTTCATAATGTGGAGCTCCGGGTACCCGTCGCTATGAAAAGTTTTACACCTGCTCAGAATTATTCCACACATACCTAGAAATGACGTAGTGCACACTAGAAGTCCATTATGGGTGTTTGGTTTTAATTTTCTTTCCGTGCATCGATTTCGTAAATTGGAGCTCAGGGTACGCGTCGTTCTCGAAAGTTTCACACCGGCTCGGAAAGATTCCAAATGCACCTAGAAATTAGGTAGGGAACACTAGAAGTCCATTATGAGAGTTTGATGTTTATTTTCTTTCCATGCCTCGATTTCATAAACTGGAGCTCTGGGTACCCATCATTCTGAAATGTTTCACACTTGCTCGGAATTATTCCAAATGCTCCTAGAAATGACGTAGGACACACCAGAAGTCCATTATAGCTATTTGGTGTGTATTTTCTTTCCATGCCTCGATTTCATAAATTAGAGCTTACGGTACGCATCGTTCTGGAAAGTATCACACCGGTTCGGAAGTATTCCAAATGCACCTAGAAATGACATAGGGCACACCAGAAGTCCATTTTGTGTGTTTGCATCGATTTTCTTTATGTGCCTCGAATTCATAATGTGGAGCTCCGGGTACCCGTCGCTCTGCAAAGTTTTACACATGCTCAGAATTACTCCAAATGCACCTAGAAATAACGTAGGGCACACTAGAAGTCCATTATGGGTCTTTCGTTTTGATTTTCTTTCCGTGCCTCGATTTCATCAATTGGAGTTCAGGGTTCGTGTCGTTTTGGAAAGTTTCACACCGGCTCGGAAAGATTCCAAATGCACTTAGAAATGACGTAGGGCACACTAGAAGTCCATTATGGGAGTTTGATGTTCATTTTCTTTCCATGCCTCCATTTCATAAAGTGGAGCTCTGGGTAGCCGTCGTTCTGGAATGTTTCACACTTGCTCGGAATTATTCGGAATGCACCTAGAAATGACGTAGGGCACACCAGAAGTCCATTATAGTTATTTGGTGTGTATTCTGTTTCGGTGCCTCGATTTCATAAATTGGAGCTTAGGGTGCGCGTCGTTCTGGAAAGTTTCACACCGGCTCGGAAGGATTCCAAATGCACCTAGAAAAGTGGAGCTTTGGATACCGTCGTTCAGCAAAGTTTCACACCTGCTCGGAATTATTCCAAATGCATCTAGAAATGACGTAGGGCACACCAGAAGTCCATTAGAGTTATTTGGTGTGGATTTTCGTTTCGTGCCTCGATTTGATAAATTGTAGCTTAGGGTACGCGTCGTTCTGGAAAATTCACACCGACTCGGAAGGATTCCAAATGTACCAAGAAATGAGGTAGGGCACACTAGAAGTTTATTTTGGGTGTTTCGTATTGATTGTCTTTTTATGCCTCGATTTCATAAAGTGGAGCTTTGGATACCGTCGTTCAGCAAAGTTTCACACCTGCTCGGAATTATTCCAAATGCCCCTAGAAATGACATAGGGCACACCAGAAGTCCATTTTGGGTGTTTGCATTGATTTTCTTTCCGTGCCTCGATTTCGTAATGTGGAATTCCGGGTACCGGTCGCTCTGCAAAGTTTTACACCTGCTCAGAATTATTGCACATGCACCTAGAAATGACGTAGGGTACACTAGAAGTCCATTATGGGTGTTTGGTTTTGATTTTCTTTCCGTGCCTCGATTTCATAAATTAGAGCTCAGGGTACGCGTCGTTTTGGAAAGTTTCACACCGGCTCGGGAAGATTCCAAATGCGCGTAGAAATGAGGTAGGGCACACAAGAAGTCCATTATGGGAGTTTCATGTTTATTTTCTTTCCATGCCTCCATTTCATAAAGTGGAGCTCTGGTTACCCGTCGTTCTGGAATGCCTCACACTTGCTCGGAATTATGCCAAATGCACCTAGAAATGACGTAGGGCACACTAGAAGTCGATTATAGTTATTTGGTGTGGATTTTCTTTCCGTGCCTCGATTTCATAAATTGGAGCTTAGGGTACACGTCGTTCTGCAAAGTTTCACATCGGCTCTGAAGTATTCAAATGCACCTAGAAATGAGGTAGGACACACTAGAAGTCTATTTTGGTTGTTTCGTATTGATTGTCTTTCTGTGCCTCGATTTCATAAAGTGGAGCTCTGGTACGCGTCGTTCTCGAAAGTATCACACCGGTTCGGAAGTATTCCAAATGCACCTAGAAATGACATAGGGCACACCAGAAGTCCATTTTGGGTGTTTGCATCTATTTTCTTTCCGTGCCTCGATTTCATAATGTGGAGCTCCGGTGCCGCCGCTCGCAAAGTTTTACACTCGCTCGAAATTATTCCAAATGCACCTAGAAATGACGAGGGCACACTAGAAGTCCATTATGGGTCTTTGGTTTTGATTTTCTTTCCGTGCCTCGATTTCATAAATTGGAGCTCGAGTGCAGCGTCGATGCTCGAAAGTTTTACACCGGCTCGGAAAGATTCAAATTGCACCTAGAAATAAGGTAGGGCACGCTAGATGTCCATTATGGGAGTTTGATGTTCATTTTCTTTCCATACCTCGATTTCATAAAGTGGACCTCCGGGTACGCGTCGTTCTAGAATGTTTGACACTTGCTCGGAATTATTCCGAATGCACCTAGAAATTAGGTAGGGAACACTAGAAGTCCATTATGGGAGTTTGATGTTTATTTTCTTTCCATGCCTCGATTTCATAAAGTGGAGCTCTGGGTACCCATCTTTCTGAAATGTTTCACACTTGCTCGGAATTATTCCAAATGCTCCTAGAAATGACGTAGGGCACACCAGAAGTCCATTATAGTTATTTGGTGTGGATTTTCTTTCCGTGCCTCGATTTCATAAATAGAAGTCCATTATGGGTGTTTGGTTTTGATTTTGTTTCCGTGCCTCGATTTCATAACTTGGAGCTCAGGGTACGCGTCGTTTTGGAAAGTTTCACACCGGCTGAGAAAGATTCCAAATGCACATAGAATGACGTAGGGCACACTAGAAGTCCATTAAGGGAGCTTGATGTTCATTTTCTTTCCATGTCTTGATTTCATAAAGTGGAGCTCTGGGTACCCATTGTTCTGGATTGTTTCACACTTGCTCGGAATTATTCCAAATGCATCTAGAAATGACGTATGGCACACCAGAAGTCCATTATAGTTCCTTGGTGTGGATTTTCTTTCCATGCCTCGATTTCATATATTGGAGCTTAGGGTACGCGTCGTTCTGGAAAGTTTCACACCGGCTCGGAAGTATTCCAAATGCACCTAGAAATGGGGTAGGGCACACTAGAAGTCTATTTTGGGTGTTTCGTATTGATTGTCTTTCTGTGCCTCGATTTCATAAAGTGCAGCTCTGGATACCGTCGTTCAACAAAGTTTCACACCTGCTCGGAATTATTCCAAATGCACCTAGAAATGACATGGGGCACACCAGAAGTCCATTTTGCGTGTTTGCATCGATTTTCTTTCCGTGCCTCGATTTCATAATGTGGAGCTCCGGGTACCCGTCGCTCTGCAAAGTTTTACACCTGCTCAGAATTATACCAAATGCACCTAGAAATGACGTAGGGCACAGTAGAAGTGCATTATGGATCTTTGGTTTGGATTTTCTTTCCGTGCATCGATTTCATAAATTGGAGCTCAGGGTACCCGTCGTTCGGAAAGTTTTACACCAGCTCGGAAAGATTCCAAATGCACCTAGAAATAAGGTAGGGCACACTAGACGTCCATTATGGGAGTTTGATTTTCACGTTCTTTCCATGCCTCGATTTCATAAAGTGGAGCTCTGGGTACCCGTCATTCTGAATTGTTTCAGACTTGCTCGGAATTATTCCAAATGCACCTAGAGGTGACGTAGGGCACACCAGAAGTCCATTTTGGGTGTTTGGTTTTGATTTTCTTTCCGTGCCTCGATTTCATAAATTGGAGCTCAGGGTACGTGTCGTTCTGGAATGTTTCACACCGGCTCGGAAAGATTCCAAATGCTTCTAGAAATGAGGTAGGTCACACTAGATGTCCATTATGGGAGTTTGATGTTCATTTTCTTTCCATGCCTTAATTTCATAAAGTGGAGCATTTTCTCGAATGTTTCACACTTGCCTAATTATTCCAAATCTAGAAAACGTAGGGGAGTCCATTATAGTTATTTGGTGTGGGTTCGTGCCTCGATTTCATAAATTGGAGCTTAGGGTACGCTGCTGCTCGAAAGTTTCACACTTGCTCGGAAGATTCCAAATGCACCTAGAAATGAGGTAGGGCACACTAGAAGTCTATTTTGGGTGTTTGATGTTAATTGTCTTTCCATCCTCGATTTCATAAAGTGGAGCTCTAGATACCATCGATTCGGAAAGTTTCACACTTGCGGAATTATTCCAAATGCACCTAGAAATGACATAGGCACACTAGAAGTCCATTTTGGGTGTTTGCATTGATTTTCTTTCCGTGCCTCGATTTCATAATGTGGAGCTCGGTGCCCGCCGCTCTGCGAAAGTTCTACACACTCGCCGAATTATTCCAAATGCACCTAGAAATGACGTAGGGCACACTAGAAGTCCATTATGGGTGTTTGGTTTTGATTTTTTTCGTGCCTCGATTTCATAAATTGGAGCTCGAGATGTGCGTGTGGTTTGGAAAGTTTCACACCGGCTCGGAAAGATTCCAAATGCACCTAGAAATGAGGTAGGGCACACTAGATGTCCATTTGGGAGTTTGATGTAAAGTGGATTATCTTTCTGCGGAATGTTTCACCTTCGATTTCCAAATAAAGCACACCGAAGTCCATTATAGTTATTTGGAGCTCTCGATTTCATAAATTAGGATAATGCGTGCTCGAAAGTTTCACACCTTCGGAAGGATTCCAAATGCACCTAGAAATGACATAGGGCACACTAGAAGTCTATTTTGGGTGTGGATTATCTTTCTATGCCTCGATTTCATAAAGTGGAGTGATTTGCATTGATTTCACACCTTTCGAATTATTCCAAATGCACCTCGATTTCATAGAAGTCCATTTTGGGTGTTTGCATTGAGCTCGTGCCTCGATTTCATAATGTGGAGCTCCTGCAATCACTCTGCAAAGTTCTACACCTGCTCAGATTTATTCCAAATACACCTAGAAATGACATAGGGCACACTAGAAGTCCATTATGGGTGTTTGGTTTTGATTTTCTTTTCGTGCCTCGATTTCATAAATTGGAGCTCAGGGTACGTGCGTTCTGGAAAGTTTCACACCGGCTCGGAAAGATTCCAAATGCATCTAGAAATGAGGTAGGGCACACTAGATGTCCATTATGGGAGTTTGATGTTCATTTTCTTTCCATGCCTTAATTTCATAAAGTGGAGCACTGGGTACCCGTCGTTCTGGAATGTTTCACACTTGCTCGGAATTATTCCAAATGCACCTAGAAGTGACGTAGGGCACACCAGAAGTCCATTATAGTTATTTGGTGTGGATTTTCTTACCGTGCCACGATTTCATATATTGGAGCTTAGGTGCAGCGTGGATTGCGGAAAGTTTCACACCGGCTCGGAAGTATTCCAAATGCACCTAGAAATGAGGTAGGGCACACTAGAAGTCTATTTTGGGTGTTTCGTATTAATTGTCTTTCTGCGCCTCGATTTCATAAAGTGGAGCTCTAGATACCATCGTACATCAAAGTTTCACACCTGCTCGGAATTATTCCAAATGCACCTAGAAATGAAATAGGGCACACTAGAAGTCCATTTTGGGTGTTTGCATGGATTTTCTTTCCGTACCTTGATTTCATAATGTGGAGCTCCGGGTGCCCGTCGCTCTGCAGAGTTCTACACCTGCTCAGAATTATTCCAAATGCACCTAGAAATGTTGTAGGGCACACTAGAAGTCCAGTATGGGTGTTTGGTTTTGGTTTTCTTTCCGTGCCTCGATTTCATAAATTGGAGCTCAGGGTACGTGTCGTTTTGGAAAGTTTCACACCGGCTCGGAAAGATTCCAAATGCACCTAGAAATGTGGTAGGGCACACTAGATGTCCATTATGGGAGTTTGATGTTAATTTTCTTTCCATGCCTCGATTTCATAAAGTGGAGCTCTCGGTACCCGTCGTTCTGGAATGTTTCACACTTGCACGAAATTATTCCAAATGCACCTAGAAATGACGTAGGACACACCAGAAGTACATTATATTTATTTGGTGTGGATTTTTTTTCCGTTCCTCGATTTCATAAATTGGAGTTAGGGTACACGTCGTTCTGGAAAGTTTCACACTGGCTCGGAAGGATTCCAAATGCACCTCGAAATGAAGTAGGGCACACTAGAATTCTATTTTGGGTGTTTCGTGTTGATTGTCTTTCTGTGCCTCGATTTCATAAAGTGGAGCTCTCGATCTGAGTAAATCTGAGAAAGTTTCACACTTTCGAGAATAATTCCAAATGCACCTAGAAATGACATAGCGCACACTAGAAGTCCATTTTGGGTGTTTGCATTGATTTTCTTTCCGTGCCTCGATTTCATAATGTGGAGCTCCGGGTACCCGTCACTCTACAAAGTTCTACACCTGCTCAGATTTATTCCAAATACACCTAGAAATGACATAGGGCACACTAGAAGTCCAATATGGGTGTTTGGTTTTGATTTTCTTTTCGTGCCTCGATTTCATAAATTGGAGCTCGAGGTAGCGTGGATGCTCGGAAAGTTTAACACCGGCTCGGAAAGATTCCAAATGCACCTAGAAATGAGGTAGGGCACACTAGAAGTCCATTATGAGAGTTTGATATTCATTTTCTTTCCATGAATCGATTTCATAAAGTGGAGCTCTGGGTACCGCTGGATTCGAATGTTTCACACTTGCTCGAATTATTCCAAATGCACCTAGAAATGACGTAGGGCACACGAAGTCCATTATAGTTATTTGGTGTGGATTTTTCTCCGTGCCTCGATTTCATATATTGGAGCTTAGGGTACAGCGTCTGCTCGGAAAGTTTCACACCGGCTCGGAAGCATTCCAAATGGACCAAGAAATGAGGTAGGGCACACTAGAAGTCTATTTTTGGTGTTTCGTATTGATTGTCTTTCTGTGCCTCGATTTCATAAAGTGGAGCTCTAGATACCATCGTTCAGCAAAGTTTCACACCTGCTCGGTATTATTCCAAATGCACCTAGGAATGACATAGTGCACACCACAAGTCCATTTTGGGTGTTTGCACTGATTTTCTTTCCGTGCCTCGATTTCATAAATGGGAGCTTAGGGTTCGCGCCATTCTGGAAAGTTTCACACCGGCTCGGAAGGATTCCAAATGCACCTAGAAATGAGGTAGGGCACACTAGAAGTCTATTTTGGGTGTTTCGTATTAATTGTCTTTCTGTGCCTCGATTTCAAAAAGTGGAGCTCTAGATTCCATCGTACAGCAAAGTTTCACACGTGCTCGGAATTATTCCAAATGCACCTAGAAATGAAATAGGGCACACTAGAAGTCCATTATGGCTGTTTGGTTCTGATTTTCTTTCGGTGCCTCGATTTCATAAGGTGGAGCTCTAGGTACCCGTCGTTCTGGAATGTTTCACACTTGCTCGGAATTATTCCAAATGCACCTAGAAATGACATAGGGCACACCAGAAGTCCATTTTGGGTGTTTGCATTGATTTTCTTTCCGTGCCTCGATTTCATAATGTGGAGCTCCGGGTACCCGTCGCTCTGCAAAGTTCCACACCTGCTGAGAATTATTCCAAATACACCTAGAAATGATGTAGGGCACACTAGAAGTCCATTATGGCTGTTTGGTTTTGATTTTCTTTCCGTACCTCGATTTCATAAATTGGAGCGCAGGGTACGCGTCGTTCTGGAAAGTTTCACACCGGATCGGAAAGATTCCAAATGCACCTAGAAATGATGTAGGGCACACTAGAAGTCCATTATGGGTGTTTGGTTTTGATTTTCTTTCCGTGCCTCGATTTCATAAATTGGAGCTCAGGGTACTTGTCGTTCTGGAAAGTTTCACACCGGCTCGGAAAGATTCCAAATGCATCTAGAAATGAGGTAGGGCACACTAGATGTGCATTATGGGAGTTTGATGTTCATTTTCTTTCCATGCCTTCATTTCATAAAGTGGAGCTCTAGGTACCCGTCGTTCTGGAATATGTTTCACACTTACTCGGAATTATTCCAAATGCGCCTAGAAATGAATTAGGGCACACCAGAAGTCCATTATAGTTATTTGGTGTGGATTTTGTTTCCGTGTCTCGATTTCATAAATTAGAGCTTAGGGTACGCGTCGTTCTGGAAAGTTTTACACCGGCTCGGAAGTATTCCAAATGCACCTAGAAATGAGGTAGAGCACACTAGAAGTCTATTTTTGGTGTTTCATATTGATTGTCTTTCCGTACCTCGATTTCATATATTGGAGCTCAGGGTACGCGTCGTTCTGAAAAGTTTCACACCGGCTCGGAAATATTCCAAATGCACCTAGAAATGATGTAGGGCACACTAGAAGTCCAATATGGGTGTTTGGTTTTGTTTTTCTTTCCGTGCCTCGATTTCATAATTTGGAGCTCAGGGTACGTGTCGTTCTGGAAAGTTTCACACCGGCTCGGAAAGATTCCAAATGCATCTAGAAATGAGGTAGTAGGGCACACTAGATGTCCATTATGGGAGTTTGATGTTCATTTTCTTTCCATGCCTCGATTTCATAAAGTGGAGCTCTAGGTACCCGTCGTTCTGGAATGTTTCACACTTGCTCGGAATTATTCCAAATGCACCTAGAAATGAATTAGGGCACACCAGAAGTCCATTATAGTTATTTGGTGTGGATTTTGTTTCCGTGTCTCGACTTCATAAATTGGAGCTTCAGATGCAGCGTCGTTCGGAAAGTTTCACACTGACTCAAGAAGGATTCCAAATGCACCTAGAAATGAGATAGGGCACACTAGAAGTCTATTTTGGGTGTTTCATATTGATTGTCTTTCGTGCCTCGATTTCATAAAGTGGAGCTCTCGATCTGGTCGTTCAACAAAATTTCACACTGCTGGAATTATTCCAAATGCACCTAGAAATGAC